>OZ038520.1:29082896-29171202 GCA_964036315.1 Acanthosepion esculentum
CCAATTGTTATTAAAGAACTAGGAACACATCTAACTAACCTACGAAAAAGTATGAAGGGACTGTAAATAAAGAGAATAGTAGGGATCATACAGATGACTGCATTACTGAAAACTGAAAGAATATTAAGAATGGGCAGAATTGCTCTCACTTAATGTTCGGTGTAAGCTACCAATAGTTAATATCCGTATCAACACTCAGTAACCGAATTATTATTATTATTATTATTATTATTATTATTATTATTATTATTATTATTATTATTATTATTATTATTATTTGTGTATGCTATGTTTTCTTTTTTTGTATCCTGTAGAGCCGGTGCAAACTAGGGTCCTTAGGAGAATTGTCATTTAATTGACAGTACTTTTTTTAGTATATGGGATGTTCCTAGTTGGACGATTTTCTGGGCAGCCTGTATGTTGATGTTACCTGGGACACTGTTAGTAAAATGTCCATTCCTTTTCTCATGAGGCCTAGAGCTCCGATTACTATTGGTACAGTCTCAGTCTCCATTCCCCACATCCTGTTAATCTCGCTCTCCTGATCCTTGTATTTGGATAATTTCTCGATAATGTTCATGAAAGTGTTTCTCTCAGATGCTACTGCTATATGTCAATAAGCATACGCTTCCTGTTGTTATTGTTATTCGTCGGGATTTTGCCTGTGACTAATATTGTGTGAAAAATCATGATCGCCCCCATTCTGAAAAGCAAGAATATTGGATTCAATTCAATGGAAATCAAGTAATCTTATCAAATTTTTACCGAACCTTGTCAGTGTTCTTGCCAGGAGAGTTTTAATTCTTCCTCGGATTTACAATCGTTTCAGTCTCTTTACAAAGCACTTACAGACTGATAACAATGATTAAAATAGCCATCTTCACGTTTTTTTTCTGTTGTTTTTTTTTATTATTATTATAATTCGGGTATTTTAAAATTTCTCTTTCATGTTTATTTTGATAGAATGGCGATATATCGAAATATATTGGTTGTTTTGACCGTGACTATTTCTGGTATCTTAACCTGAATTATGTGGTGTGTCTGATTCTATTGCTTTTTTTGTTTTTGTATTTTTAAATCTTTTCAAGAAATATATTATGCTTGTGTCATTGGTTTGTGTCATTAAATTCCGTCACTTGAACCACCAAGATACGATCACCTAAGATAGATTAAATGTGTAGCAAAGAGGGTTACTACAAAAATTCTCCAGTTATGGAGTCTCTGGAATGGTTTTCTCAATTACTAATCTAACTTACATGTCGGTCCATGAGGGCATTGTTAATCGCCAGGCTTCTGTAGCCCGTGACATTAATACAGGCGTTCCTCAAGGCTTTCTTCTCAGTATTACCTTTTTTTCTTCATATTAACAATCTGCCGCAGAACATTCTCAGATCTTTAGTAAATATCTATTCAGTGTATGGGCGCATCTCCAATGACCAGAGTTTGACAACTGATCTCTACTCTGACCTAGCTCTGTCAGCTCAATAAGGCAAAAGCTGGCTATTAACTTTCAGTACCTCGTAAATCAATCTAGTAAAATGTCTAACTACATTCGTTAACTTTTATTTTAAAATCATCTACTTTTACTTCCTTTTATAAGAGCTTCATATATTTCATGATATGCATATCTATAGACACATAATTTAATACCCTATCTAGTCTTGCAGAACATTACTAAACTGAATCTTCATGATTGTGGTTCTTTAGTAACTGGGCTAACACTAATCAAAATAATTAAAGGCGATTCTTATTGAAATACATTATTAAACGAATTTCCGCCACTGAGATTTCGCGCAGAAACAGTAAATATTTACACGATGTCATTTGTAAAATAAAGGCTAGCTAAAGAGTTTGTGTTCGGTCCTCAAAGGGGCTTCAGTTCAGTGTTCTAAAATAAATATGTGTGGTGGAGGCTAAATGTAGAATGAAGGTCGAAAATATAATCGAGTAAACTTTTACAATACAATACTCACAATTGACAACAGAGATAATTCTATAGCTAAAATTCCTAAATTACTCATGCAGAAAATATTTTACAAGTGTACTTAGACCGGTATTCGCTGTGACATTCTTTTGTCAGTCATAGGAAATCTTAGTAATTATCCATGTAATTATCCTTTCGCAGAGGGATTTTCTGTGCATATATTTATCTGTCTGTTAATCTATTATATCTTGTTAGGAGTCTTAGTTAAAGAAGTTGATCGGTCTTAAATAAATATGAAGTAAGGTAAAATATGGGTGTATAAACGCGAGCAAGATAGATAAATATAGATAGACTGAGATAGATAGATAGATAGATAGATAGATAGATAGATAGATAGATAGATAGACTGAGATAGATAGATAGATAGATAGATAGACTGAGATAGATAGATAGATAGATAGATAGATAGATAGATAGATAGATAGATAGATAGACAGACAGACAGACATACATACATACATACATACATACATACATAAGAGGAGTTCAGAGAAGGCGAATTTTTAAATTCTGATTTTTGGACATTTGGTTATATTCTGATTATATTTCGTTGATTAGCTTATTAGATAGATAGATAGATAGATAGATAGATAGATAGATAGATAGATAGATAGATAGATAGATAGATAGATAGATAGATAGATAGATAGATATTGCTTCTAAGGCAACCATGATCGTTTATATGCTTGCATAGACCATCTGTGCTCCCGATTGTAGCGTCTTTGAAGGAAACAATGACGAACAAACTCAAGATCAGTGCAACCTAATGTGAAAGGAGCTTGCAAGACGCATGCTACTCGTTCTAAAGAGATTGGGCATCAGTAAACAAAGCCACCACTTAAGCCTCTTTTAACAAAAGATGAATTATGGTTTATAAAGCCTATGCCCAAGCCGAACAATCATTGCTGTTGTAGGGACAACTAGAAGAGCAATAGAGAAAGACTTAGATTTTGATAACCACCCAACCAAACAAACAAACAAATTACATATGCATATATGTGCGTACGCGCGCAAACAAAGCCATACATATGCGCGTATACTCTGATTTATACGCACATTTTCTACATATAGTCATGTTTGAAAAAAGGGCCCACATATTTGCGATGTTAGAAACAACCAATAGAGACTTTGCATTGAGCGAACCTAGAATATAAAGATGTGCGAAGAGAAAATTTACATTCACATTTAGTCCTACAATTTCACTTTCCCTGTTGTTTTCTCTCCTAACTGTTCTCTCTCTTTATAGACACACAGACACACACATACAGGCACACACATACAGGCACACATGTAAGTTTATATATATATAAATATATCTGATATTGAACACTTTATCCCATAAATATAGCACACCTTAAAACTATATTTCTTCATATATATATATATGTGTGTGTGTGTGTGTGTGTGTGTGTGTGTGTGTGTGTGTGTGTGTGTGTGTGTGTATGTATATATACATATGATAAGAATATAGTATTAAAGTATGGTATATTTAGCAGTGAAAGTGCTCAATATCAGAAACAGTACGTATGTAAACATTAAAGTGGACACTGACATCAATACCATGTGGCGACAATCTGTTTCTTGCTTGATCAGACTGTCGTCGCTCGGTATTGACTTCAGTATCCACTTTTACTTTTACTCATGTAACCCCACAAAACTTATACCCCCTTTTTTTCGTAAAAGATGTTGTATTTGCGTACTTTTAAATCTATATAAATCGTCCACTCGCCAATAATTTACAATCGCCTGATGAGATACATTGATACACATCAAAACACGACTGCAACTGTGTAGTGATTTTGACATGTTTTCGGAGTAATATCCTAAAATTAATAATATTGCTCTACTTTGTATTGAGCCCACTTTTAAAGACTCTATGTTACGAACGTTGGAATTGTATTCTATTCGTTCTCATCTTACCTGGTTATATATATATATATATATATATATGTGTGTGTGTGTGTGTGTGTGTGTTTCTGTGTGTGTGTGAGAGAGAGAGAGAGAGAGTGTGTGTGTGTGTGTTCCCAAACGTCATAATGATAAAGCTACTGCATAGATTGGCTTAAAATTAAGCACACAATTGTTCTTTTTTACTCTAAAATAAGATATGATTATTATGAGCATACTATATTTGATCTAAAAGCAATAAATTGTCATTTTGACATGTACCTACTGAGTTACTCTACTATAATAATATTAGTGTTACACCAGCCATCAGACTTGTGTGTCTAGCACAATAATAAATAACTAATCTCGTAGAATTTTATGAGTGTATACTCGTGCACACTGTTCTACGAAACTAGTTTGCAAAATATTCCACTACAAAGTCGATATTTAGTAAGCGGTTAGTGACCATGCTAATCGCCGTCTATAAGACTAGCCTGCTAACTACTGCTCGATAATAAACACCTATTTAGACATTTATAAAGATTACTTAGTCTCACAGAGAGGGACTTTATTAACAGTGGTCCACGAGGCTAGCAAAATAACTATTGCTCAACGATGTATCCACATGCCAATAATTAACAAGATTACCTTAGTCTAACGGCCAGTGAGGTCGTCGGGCAATTTTCGGCTGTAATATATTTAAATGCCATAATCTTCTAACGATGTCAGCATGTCTATTACAATCTCTTCTGCTTCAGCTGCTTTGCTCATCTTTATCTTATCTGCCCTTATCTTAGATTTTAATATCCAGGTTGCTTCTGTGTTTTATGCATTGAAGTTTTATTTTCACCGAAAAACTCTCCAATATATTCATTCTATCTCTGTTGTACCTGTTCCTTTTCTATTACGATTGTTCCATCTTTAAATTGTACATATTCTGTAGAAGAGTGTGTCTTCCGTTCCATTATTTCTCCTATCTTTTCTGTGCATGCGTTTCATTTATATTTTGCAGTTTTTCAGTCTCTGCATATTTATTATCTTCTTTTGATTCCTTGTGCTTGATCCTCGTGTCTTTGTTTATATAGTTACTCCTGCCAACGTTTCACTTATTTTCTTCATTAGTACGAAATTTTTAATGACCTATTCCTTCTCTTTCGCCATTAAAATGACTTCTTTTACTATTGCCAATAGTGCTTTCCTTGAGGTGTTTTACTTTGTGTTCCTAAACTATTCCAAAGACTCATAATCGTTCTTAAAAACGAATGTGTAATGTTTGTTTACAAATGAAGACGCTGTGGATGTTGTGTTACATTTTATGCATTGCTTTGGGCTGCTTTAATTTTTGTAGATTTTACCTAAGTTTATATATGACAAGGTGATGATCACGGCTACAAAAGTTTCTAAATTGTTTGTTGCTGGTTAAGTAGATTATATGTATTAATGTGTTCCCAATCCACAAGTATCTTCAATGTTCTTCAAAGCAAATGTAAATTGTATTTGGTCATTCGATGCGCTCCAAATACCTATTTTTCTCCGCACTCATTGCATAATCCAATTCATACTTACAAATTTTCCATTATCTTGCTTCATTTTAATTTCTGTATAATAATAATAATAATAATAATAATAATAATAATAATAATAATAATAATAATAATAATAATAATGTTCTGACAAGTACAGCCCACACTTTACGAAGGGCTTTATCTATGTAATTATTTTTTATTTATTTTTTATTTTTTGCAGTGGAAAGTGTCATGATACCATTTGTAACCTTAGGTCCCTGGGCGGGACCCAGAAAGAAATGTGTAAACGCCAGATATCAAAGAAAATAAAAATAATAATAATAACTCGATATAAATAATTTGCTATTTTATCGTGTGTTGTAAAACTTTATTTCTTTTTCTGTTCTTTCTCACTATGATTGCCATATTGAATAATTATCCTTTCAGTTTGACTAAAAGAATTCTGTTTGACAGATGATTATGCTTTAAAATCACTTTCTCTTGTCTTTATCTAATATTAGTGCAATTACTTTTTCATTCATCTCTCTTCTTGTACATATGTCCGGTTGATTGTCGTATATAAAAACCTCATTCTCTTCATCATCTTTCATATTCACTCCAAGTCTTAATAATAGCCTTTCTATACATTGGTGCACATTTTCTAAATTTCCTTATTGTTTCAGTGCTCTAACATTCCATGTTCTCAATTGCGAACTTACGAGAGTTACTTTCTGGGATACAAAACATACATCGAAAGTGAACTAGGGGAACAAGTAATCTGTTAATATCGATAAAAATATACTGAAAGAAGTTAAAATATTAAAGAACAACCTAGCTTTAGTATAGATAGTTTACAAAAATGTTTATAACCTGGATATTATAATACTTGACAATGTTAAAATCTCAAACCTAGTCGTGAACTTCGTAATGTTTGCAATGAAAAATTAGGAAGTAGAACTGCAGACGGGCATTACCTTACCGATGGGAGAATAAAAATAGTTATCTTACGGATAAACTTCCTATAAAAACTACCATTCCCATAGCTGTTACTAAAATATATATTATACGTAATGGAGGATATATATGTACAATGTGACGAGATTTTATACAAAAAGGAATTAGAAACCTTAATACAAACGGTCAGGATCTTCAGCCATAGCATTTAATGATTAATGTGGTGTGATAACTATATTCGATATACATATTAAATATTATATGTACTTATATAATATATATATATATATATATATATATATATATATATATATATATCACATATAATTACATTATATGTGATATACAGATATTATATTATATATATTATATATTTATATCATATATAATTATATTATATATTTATATCATATAATTATTATATATTATAATGTAATTGGATTTCGACATATGAATTTTTGGGAGCTGGTCTCTGTCAAACAATTGTGTGATGGTTACTCGCTGAGTACTTGAATGACGTGGTTTTTCGCTTCGGTGATTTCAGCTCTGTGGTTTTCAAGGAAATCCAACGTATTGTAGTTGGAGTCATCTTCAGTGACATCGTCTGGATAACAGCAGGCTATTTCACAGATAGATTCTTCGATTTTATTTCCTGGGGGTTATTTCGTATTACATTTGTTTTTGTTTTACCTCATCCTCTGTCATATTACTTATTTCTACTTTCATCTCTTTACAGTTTAAGTGATGGGTTATTGTATTCTGTCTTATATCTAATTTTAACTTATCTATTTCTGCATTTGAGAGTCTTTTGTTTCGCACAATGTCCCTGCTGACATTGGCAAGCATCTTTATGTTGATGTTAGGTCTTATATCACTTCCTACCATAGATCTCCATATTTGGAATGTCTGATTCATGGTGCTCTTTGCTGGGTTTTCGGGTGCAGTGAAGAACGATATTATGACTTGTTGATACTCTTCGCGAGACAATTTCGTTCGTTTTTTTTTTATTCTTTGATTTGGCATTGAGACACTTTTTTTTTAAGCGTATCACCCCAAGCAAGGCCGGTGGCCACTATCACGCATGGGGTTACAGAAGGGATGGAGGAAGAGCAGATAGGAGTGGTAAAGGAAGGGATGTGGAGAAAGAGAAGGACGGAGGGTCGATCGAGGCAGGGGGGTTACGGGAGATATAGATTGTATTTGTCAGGGAAACAGTAATAGGGAAGGGAGTTCCATAGGCGAGATGTGCGAGACATGAAGCTATTGGAGTAGAAAAGACGTCTACATCTAACAGTTTCAACGGTGAAGGGGTAGGAACGGGATGCCAGCCTCGTAGGACGCTTAAATTCACGAGGCTTAGGGACAAGCGAAAGCAACTCCTCAGAGCAATTACCGTGGAAGTACTTGTAAAAAAGGCAGAGCGATGCAACATCGCGTCTGTGAGAGAGCGACTGCAGACGAGATGACAGATCAGGGCCAATCACATTGCATATCCGTCTCTGGATCTTATCAAGAACCCTGAGGCAACACGCAGGAGCCCCAGACCATAAATGGCAGCAATACTCCATGCAAGGTCGAATGGTAGACTTATAGACTTGGAGGATCGATTCCGGGGAGAAGAATTTCCTGGCTCGGCACAGGGAACCAACTTTTCTTGCGGTGGATGATGCAATTGACTCGATGTATTTGTTCCATCTCAGATCAGCGGACAGCGTGAGACCGAGCAGCCGCAGAGAGGAGCTCTCGAGAAGCTGGTCCTCAGACATTCTGATGGGATGCAGGGATGGGTTCTTGTGGTGGTTAATGGAGAGTAGTTTTGTTTTTAGAGGCATTAAAGTTGACCATCCATTTCTCTCCCCAGTCCACAACCGATTGAAGGTCCTTTTCAATTTGAGCTGCCAGGTTAATTTCGTCCGCCTCAGTAGATTTGTGCTTGAGGCAGGAGTAAATAGTAGTGTCGTCAGCGTAGATACCGACTTGGGAGTCTATGACGTCTGGAAGGTCATTTATAAATATGAGGAACAGAGTAGGGCCAAGGATGGAGCCTTGAGGAACACCAGCGGTAGTGGGATAGGAGTTGGAGAAGAATCCACTGAGAACAACCTTCAAATCCCGGTTTGATAGGAACGATTGAATTAGGTCAAACAATCGACCTGTGATACCATAACCCCGGAGCTTGCGAAGGAGACCGGCATGCCAAACCCTATCGAATGCTTTGGAGATGTCAAGGGCCACGGCACGGGCTTCGCCGTTACTATGGATAGCTTGGTAGACAAATTCAGTGATGGCCGTAAGCACATCGGCAGTAGACCGGGCAAAGCGGAAATCATACTGCTTGACTGAGAGCAGATCGTGGGATATCAGGTGAGTAATCACTTCGGTGTTGATAATGGCCTCGAAGACTTTGCCGAAGATGGGAAGGAGACTGATAGGACGGTAATTAGAAGGGTTGGAGGGGTCGCCAGAGTTCTTAAAGACAGGAACAATGGTAGAGGACTTCCAGCAGTCAGGAAAAAAAGGAGTCCTTGAGGCAGCGGTTGTACAATTTAGAGAGGGCAGGTGCCAGTTCAGGGGCGCATTTCTTCAGGACAATGGCTGGTATTCCGTCACCGCCGGTAGTCTTGTGGAGATCTAAGTTAGAAATAATGCCCAGTACCGACGACGGGGTTATGTGCAGGCCGTCCAGTAGGGCCTCAGTTCTGGGAGGGAAGTCGGGCAAGGGTACCCCAGAGGAGTCAAGCATAGAATTGGAAGAAAACTTTCGAGCGAAGCATTCGGCCTTGCCGTCAGAGGTGGTCAGGACCTCAAACTGATTGAACAGTGGAGGAATGGAGGGTTTGTTACTATTCAGAACGCTCTTGCAGAGGCGCCAATAGTCCTTGGAGCCAAATTTGCGGGATGCAATACGTTCCATCATCCGAGCTGCAAATAGTGCCTTGGCATTGTCGAGGGTACGCTTACACTCATTGCGTGCAGAGGTAAATAGACGTCTGTTGGAGTCGGACATGTCACTACGAAAACGGTGGAAGAAGTGGTTCCTATGGGCAATGGCGGCCGAGCAAGCAGATGCGGACCAGGGGGAGGAGCGCGGTTTGACCTTGAATTTCCTGGAGGGGATGAAAGCTTCGATACCGGCTTTGATCCAGGAGGAGAACTCAGAAGCACACTCATGAGTGGGGAGCTTAAATACAGCATCCCAGGGGACATCGCGGAGGAAGTCCCGAAACGAGTCCCAGTCAGCCCGTTGGTAGCAGAAAGTGGTTCTGGTGGTAGGAGGTTCTTTGCAGGGGGTGGGGCTGAAGGAGATACTAACAGACACGACAGCATGATCGGAGTTACCGATAGGACAGAGCTGTGTGGCACTACACGACTCAGGGATGGAGGTAAAACACAGGTCGAGGAGTGAGGGCTTACAGTCACGATTGTAGGAAAAACGCGTGGGGAAATCGATTATCTGGGTGAGGGATTGAGAGATTGAAAAGTTGAGAGTATGAACGCCAGCGAGGTCAGTGGTAGCGTTCTGTAGCCACTGGTTGTGATGGGCGTTGAAATCACCAAACACAAATATGTGAGCGGACGGATGGACAGAGAGGGCCTTATCTATGCTGTCAGAAATGACATCGAGTATCCCGCACTCCTGAGAGGATGGAGAGCGGTAGAGGAAGAAAAGATAGCTTACAGCATTGAGAAGAGATAGGCGGAGACACAAGTAGGAATGATCCGGCGTTTCGAGAGAGGTCTCTCTAGCCAGATGGAGATGGTCCTTGACGTAGACACCCAGGCCATGCATGTGGGTTAGAGAGTCTTTTCTGAGGAGTGGGAGGTATCCAGGGATCGAGAGAGTCAAGATTGGTCTCACACAGGGCGAGTATATCCGGGCACTTAGCTATGAGGAAAGACTCAACGCTGCAGAAGTTGGTTCTAATGCCGCGGATGTTAGAGAAGGAGATATTTAGAGGTTTGGGTGATTTTTGGAAGGCTGTATTTGTATTTCAGTTTTTTGTTATTCATGTTGGTAATTGGTTTTGGAAAGAGAGAGAAGGCCTGAGTTAAAGGAAGCCGACGGTTGATACCCATGACGCGAACACAGAGGGGGTTTGGCACAGCAAGATTCATAATGTGGCCTCAGGACTGCCCACCGGAAATGACTGCAGGGACACCTATCCATGCGCGACATGGCACTACAGACACCCCGATATTATGCAACTGTTGATCAGAGCGGCCGCTCAAGACGCTACGCAAGAGTTAGGGCTCCTAACTACCAGTCGGAAACAGCAACCAGGTAACTGTCAACCGTGTACCCTCAGAATGAACAGGCAATGCCACAGACTGCGCGCATCATGGGAGAAACACAGCGGCACCAGTACAGAGGCCAGTGAGAGAGAGAAAGAGATCCGGGAACCCCTTCCTAAACACGGTCCAAGGTTGGAAATAGTCCGGGTTTGGTGACCTAGAGTCTCTTCGTTTTTGGAAGAGTTTGTTCCAGTAACAGATTTTTCGGCCCCAGACTGGTTCCTCTCTGAGGCACGCGGTCCTTGTTGACCCGGGTGACGACCGATCCGGTATGAAATTTTATTCGTATTCATTGAGATTCGTAGAATTTTGCGTTTTAACCTTGACCGCCAAGGGGTTCAAAATTGAGTATTGTATTCAAAGGGGTAGCATATGCGTATAGACATGGCCCTGACTATACTAAGTTTTAACTTAGAATAAGTCAGAGTGACCACTACCAGGTGAAATATCAGATTTTATTAATGATGGTTATTCCACTAGAAAAAAAATGTTATTATTATTATTATTATTATTATTATTATTACATGTAGATTTCTGCTATGGTCACAACACCTACCAAGTTTCCGGGAAGACCTAAGGCTGGTAGTGGTGTGTTGTTATGGCTACATTTCATGATTTGCTTTTCTAATTCCCATAACATCACTAGCATATCATGGACAAAACTATTCTTAATGTCTGAGCTGTACTTAAAAAAATATTTTCGGTATTTCTCTTAAGCTAGGATTTCCAGGGATTTTTTCAATCTGTTGGGTCCTTATTTATCATTACAAGAACACATGCTATGACCGATGCTATTCTTGTATTATTATTATTATTATTATTATTACGTTTTCGACTTTCCTCAGTTTTTCTCATTTAACTTAAAACCTAAAAATGTAGTGAACCTTACTATTAAAACGATGAAAAATTGAAAAGTGTATTTAACCATAGAGTTACAGCATTTAGCAATGATCAAGATAAAAAATATAATTTTGAGTAATTCTCTAATATGTGTAAACGATATACATGTACAACGTGACAACGTATTTTAGCTAAATCAAAAAGAAATTTGAAACTTTAATAGAAACGGCCAGGCTCTGCAGCCAAGAAATTCAAATGGAACTTGAACAGTGAAACATACACAACGTTGATGGACAAAAGAAAAAAGGGAAAACGACAAAAGAATCGAAATACTGAAGTCAATCGGAACGTAAATAATATTATAATTCCTTAGGCATTTGGGAAACAGATAAGATAGAGTGAAATGAAAGTAAAAACAGGCAATGAATAGTTCAAGAGAACAAGAAAGACATTAAAATTCAAACTCTGCAGCAGGCACTTGAACAAACGAATGGATATCTTGCTGCTTTCAATCGGGATATACTCAACATATGTTGAATAGAGAAAAGAGTCTGAAGAAAAAAAAAATTGTCTTAACAAACTATATGAAAATAAATTAAAGAAGGATAACAAATTTGCTATTACTGTTGAAATAGAAATCAAAGAACTTGAAGATACCAAAAGAGAGGATAAGGAAAGATTAACTACAACAGTCAAAGCTCATCCGCAAGTTTAAATATGAGGAACTTCTGCAAATACACAATGCATATATATATATATATATATTGTCATCCACATACAGACTTTTTCGCTGTATCCCAGCTCATCAGTGTGGCTCGACGTCAGGTTACCTCAAGCTAGGATCGAAACCCGGCTGAATTGGCGTCAATCGAAGAATCTACCCCTAAGCTGTTGGCACACGGAGAGATGAAGGTAAATTTAAGCTTATCAATTTTTATATAAATATGCGAGTAACTGAGAGAACTCGTTTTGGTTTGGGGAGATAATTAAAGCTAGGAAAACTACTGCTAGGGAAGACAGATGGATTGATAATGAATCAAAAAACAATAGTATGATTTTGTTAATCATTCTGATGTTTTTGATCATCTATTTTCTTCCAATGTTATATAATTATTCTTATAACTTTATCAAAATAAGTTTATTGATATTTATATTTTGGAATTATATAATTTACCTTTATATCCTTATTTTTCCTTGATAAAATGTTCTTTGAAGCTTTAAAATAAAAAGTTATTTCACATTTAGCCTTTTTCTTAACATCGTTCTGATCTTTATACTCGCTACTGTATATATAATAAATCGTGCAAAAATTAATTCTTCCATAAAAAAATTCTGAATTGAATTAAAAACATTAAACAAACCTCATTAATAATGACTTTCCTAATTACTTCGTTGATAAACAAATTAGACGAATCATTAGAAATATTAATATGAATCAAAAAGAACACAATACTTCCTCAAATAACTCTAAATATATCATCCTATTATACTGTATTCAAATACAATCTATCTATAAACAAGATGAAAAAAATCCTAAAAATATCATAAGCACTAATATATTTCCCACTTATCCCGTAAAAATAAAGGTAATTATATATTATACTAAATTTAACACAGCCAACTTAATCATACGTAATAACTATTCTCCATTACCTCGTGTTTTGTAAAAAACAACAGTGTATCTTTGGGAGACTGTATCTCTGACAAAAAAGAAGGTACATATGTTGGCGTGATAGTTATAACGTTATCAAGATGTCTTACACTGCATTTACCGGATAAAAGTTCTATCACACAACATTTAAAGACGCATTCCTGTCCAACTTCACAATACAAGAAAATGCTTGTCGACAACACCAATTTACTACGCCATGAAAGTAATTAAAAAAAACTACAAATTCTCGATGCCCTCTATCCAAAGTAAGCAGGCAACACTGAAGAAAATTTATTATAAGTATAATAGCAACGTTTTAAAATGCATTTGAATTAACATTTAACACAATTTGGCAATTTGGCATCTCTGGTTATCGCCTTTGCACTGGGAATGCTTGTTTCCAAAACATCGAAGCGACAACGGTTAATTTTAAACTAATTATAGCAGAGTGCATTCACACATGTTTATAAATCACTATCACAACGAGTACAGTAAGTAAGGATGATCTCAGGGGAGAAGGAAGTACTTGGCTTAAATACAGTGCCTTCCTTGATGAATTTCAACATCAAGAAGATTATTAGAAACTAAACTAGAAATTCATGTATATCTATTCTCTCTCTCTCTCTCTCTCTCTCTCTCTCTCTCTCTCTCTCTCTCTCGCATACTGTGGGTGTGTTATTGTTTTTAGAGACTAAGAGCGTTTTTACAAATGAATATGTTCGGTATAAGAAAACTATGTCTCTCTGAAAGATATGAAATGTTTGAAGTAACATGCTTGTAATATTTAAATACTGTTTGAATATTGGGATATCTACCTAATAGCCTATTTGTGTTGATTTATTTTATATATTTGTTTACTTTTTAGAGTGATATTGATGTTAGAGATAGAGGCCTATAATGCATTAGCATATGGTTAAACAAGCGAAAAATCTAATGCCAGAATTTAACAGTCGAATTTTGTTATTTGATGTATTATAATCACTGTATATGGTTTGTTCGAACTTGTTCTCTCATCTTTGTAACTTTGTTTTGTAAAGAAAACAACAAAGATGTTGAAACTTGCCTCAAATTACGGACATAAAATGCACACACATTCAGATATCCTTAAAATACGCACATCCTCAATCTTATAAAATATATTTACGAATGTAGACTTAATTCTTTGTTTGCTTGTATTGTTTTTGCTTTTTGTTTTTTGCATACTTGAAAACAGATACATATTTATATGTCGTTTGATAGATACCAGTGCAGAAAATTAAATCAGAGAACTGAATTTGAAATTTAACTGAAACATCTTACATTCACTTGGAAAAGGCATTAATCTATTACCCTTGCATTCGATTTATACGCTAATTTTAGGAGATGTAGGTTGTTGAAACGGTTTATTAGTATCAGAATTTAAATTCTGAGACAGCTCATATTCATTTAGCATAGGCATGAATCCGTTTTCCCCGTATTTTGTTTATCCTACATATAGAATCTGTAGAGTGGTGAGATGATTACCGAAATAAAAATAGGAATTTTTAACATGTTGAATTTTGACTACGAGTGCTGATGTTCACTTGAGAAAAGCATGAACCCAATTTTCCCTGAATCTCTTTCATCGGCAAATATATAATACATATACTAAAAAATAGACCTGTAGGATGATGAAATGGTTACCAGTATTGAAAATAAAATGTTAAGATAGAGGACCTTAACTGCCTCGCGAATCAAAATGTGTTTATCATTGATTTGATCCAAAATTCAATAAACGAAAGACTTTCAAGATGTTGCTTCTATACCTAATCTTCGATATATTTGGATATCTTTGTTCACTTACATCCACACAGGTGACATTCCTGACCCAGATATGTTGCTATAGCTCAAATCTTTGTAACAAATATTTGTCCATGTGACTTCATCAAATGATCTTAAAAATCACTTTTGCATCAGCACAGTTTATTTCTTTTGGAAATTCCAGTAATGCATTCTGTCGGAAAAAAAAACACCCATTTTTTTCTAATTTCGCTCTTATGTGAAGCAATTTTATTCATTAATGTTTATTATGCTTTGAGTTCAATTTCGCAAATATGAGTTCCATTAACTTAAACAAATTTGAAAATTCGTTTCTATTTAGTGTGAACTGGCGTATGCGTTTTGCGACCTTTTGTGAAAGGTGTCATTGGTAATGGCAAACCAGCTGGGATCAATGAGAGACAAGTCTCTTTACTCCAATGTTTCTAGGCCCATTTCTGTGTGGAGTAAGTATCATGGTAACTAGAAAGGGTCAATTGGTTGATCAGGTTGCTGCTAAATGATACTAATTTCGTCAAGGTTTCGCCAAATGATTATTTGTCTTTGGATAGCCTATGTGCAAGACCAAAACTATAGATTCTATTAGTATCATCGACCTGCCAATTTTGCGCCGTTCTCATTGCTAAATGGCTTTGTAGGGACTGAGTGGGTATATAACCTTCAAATCTGTACAGTGATGTTTTTGGTGACGTGCATTACCAACCGCACCCTTTAAACTACGGGTTCGAGTGCAATGTTCTTGCTGAGTGAAAGATATCATCAAGTTCCCTGAGTCAGAGGATTTCTGTTTGAGCTTTCGTCTCTTAAACAGAAATCCAAGCCAGTTGATGTGATCTGCCACCTCAGAATGATGTGCCATCACAAGAGTTCCCACAGATCCCGGTGATCAAAGTCATAGGATAGAGCCTTTAGAGAATGAAAGACATGTTATCCATGCCTTTTGCTGAGGTGCAAAAACAACAAGGAATTTTCACATTATACTACGGATTTCACGAATATGGTGGGGTAACTAAAGAATCGTTCAAAAGTATTTAGTGACATGGTAAGTGATATTTAATAAATAGGCACAAGTGCATAAGAAAATTACATGTCACTCTATGAAACCAATTTATCTCCTCAAATATCAATTCTACTGATTGATCTTTCCATTTGGAAAATAGCTGAAGTTTAACTTCTCCTGCTCCGCCATCCATTCACTCAAGCTCGTTAGGTAAGTTACGCTTTGTTTTCCTCTGTCAGCTTTGTCTTCAGTATGTCCCGTGAGTATCAAATTTTCCAAGCCCTCTTTACTCATTATGTACCCTAGAAAATTGAACTGTATCTTTCAGGTGTTAAGTATGTGTCCTTTTTGTTTCCATTTTCTCTAAAACTTCGTCTTTACTCACATATACGGTCCATGGTAATCTCAGTATCCTTCTGTAGAATCACATTTCTTTTGTTGCCAGTCTCTTCTTCATTTCTGATGAGATTTTCCAGCATTTACTGCCATATAGGAGGACTGATATTGTATAACAGTTCAGTACCCTTTTCTTTGTTTCTAACGAATTTTACTATTTCTTAATACTTTGTTTAGCTTTTGGAAGGTATTTTTCTATATCCCAGTGCGCCTTCAGATTTTAGTTTCGCACTTTCTATATTCTGTTAAACATTACTACTTTTACTAAATAAAATAATAATATGCAATGAAAACTACTTTCATAATATGATTAAACCTAAAGCACAAATTAAAATTGATAGTTTCTTATCGGAATGATGAATAATTTCATATGACAATCACAGCGCATCTATAGGACTTCTAAAATAGTAACAGCATGAAGCGTCAAACGCCTGAGCTTACAATTACTGGATATGAACTGACTGGGATATATCAAGTGTTTTCATATATTTATCAATGATTTATTGTTAACAACTATTTTGCCAATGTTTCAATGAAAATTTATATTTCAGCTATCACGGAGACATATGACAGCAAGACACAAAATATGCATTGCATTCCGTAACAATAGTCTAGTTTACTAATTACTATGTTAATATTAGCGAATGAGCATATATAAGTTTAGTTGAGTATAAAACAGAACAATGACAGTACTAACCCGCATTGAATATTGTATCCACTTACGATATTCTATGAAGTTGTACTTAGTAATTTTCACTAAAATGTGGTGCACATGAACCACCAAACAAATCTAAATTTTAGTTAATTTTCCACTAGTTTGCAATAGTGTGTCTATTATGCATTGCATTCATTATCAGTGGGCTTCTATGTAATGTTTTTAACTATTAGCATGTCCGCCTAAATAAATGTAGCTTAATTGTTTTCAGCGTGGAAAGTAGAACCAGTGTATCAAGTTCATATTCCGGCCATGTTAGTTACGATCAACTTTACAACAATACCCTTTGGAAAGGTATGAATCGATTTCTTCTCCTCCCAGCACGGTAGACTGGGCTCTCTAGCCATAGTTGGCCACCAGTGTAGAAAGGAAACTCTGAATTCAAAACCACTTTGATATGTGACTAACAATTTCACACCTACTTAAAGAAACAACAGCAGCAACATATAGCGTTGTACCATGCTCTACAGCGAAAGCCGTTCTCATATCTCTATCAATAGTTTAAATATGTTTTGCCACCAGTAATATTCTAGGAGTTATATTTGATGATTTTCAAAGTGCTGGATGTTTGTCCAGTCACCAATCAGACTAATTTCATAGTTAGTCTAATGGCAGACGCCTACTACAACCATTATGCAGACATTATCTCATTCAATGCCACAATATTTTAATGTCCAATGAGGATTGAGTTCTTTTGGCTAAATATTTTATGTTGTTAGCCCGTTAAGCATTATTTAACTGAGAGTAAGAGAAGCTGCGTTAAACAAAAGGCTGCAGTGGAGGTTAAACTTTACTGTCTGTAGCAGTAACTTACTAACCATTAAATCACTGCAAATAACCAGATTCTGGAATTGTAAATTCTTTCACTAATGACTACGGTATTGGAACATCTGTTAAGCACTGAATACAGTACAGTAACAATGATCAACTCGATTAACTAAATTCCCCACCATTTCATTAATGCAGTTGCCTAGCTAGTATCATATGTACATACTTGATTTTTAAAGTGGAACCTGTTTTTACCAGCAATCATATTCAAGATCAATGTTCCTTTAACATTATGACTTATGGTTCTATTAGTTACTATTTAAAAAAATATTATTTGACACTGATGACCCAAGGGCGTGTCTACAACTTAAATAAAAGTTTATTTTTCTCTGGTGGCCAGGAAAGAGAACTCTGAATAGTTCAATAACGTCTCGCAACTCCAAGGATAATGAATTGAGTGAATTATTTGATAACACAAGCAAGATACTTTGAACAAATCGTTTTCATACTCTAGTTAGGTTATTGTTCGAATTAATAGTTGCTTTTTTCTCTACATTTTTGATTGCTTCTCCATGTTCAGACACACCCGAAAAATAATTTACTAGCTACGTTTGTGGTTATTGTTGCTGTGGATTTCTTGTTCGTCTTATTTTTGTATTTTTTAATCATTTAATTCCAAGTAAGGAAGTAAAGCACCTACGACAAAAGGGATTAGGGATTACTGAGTGGGAAAGAATAAGAAAAAGAAAAACATTATTAACGAGTGAAAACTATAATAGAAGAAAAATCAAGAAAACTGTAGATAACGATTGACATTGCATTTAAAATTTTGAAAATCAAAGTTAGCTTGAAAACATGAAGCCGGAAGAGAGTTCCACTGGCAAGAAGTGCGAGAAAAGAAACTGTTATCATAATACTTACGGCTGCAGCTTATCAATTCAACACTAAATTGATGAGATCTTGTTGACAATCTAGTACTACATTTAAATTCATTAAGTCTATGTAGCATAGAGGAAAGTTCATCAGAACAATTACCATGAAAGTATTTATAGACAAATCTTCGGGAAACTACTCTAACTATATAGCAGGAGTACGAGACCATATGTGCCAGCAATATTCAAAGTATGGACGAAGGGTGGACTTATAAATAAGTAAGACAGATTCTGGACAGAAAAAGCGTCTAGTACGACATAGTGAACTTACTTTCCTTAGTAACAGACCTAGCAATTTATTCAATATAATCTTTCCACTTCATTTCAGCAGAGAATGTTATGTCGAAACGGTGCAATGAGTCACTCTCCTGAAGATCTGATGGAAGGCAGGAAGATATCTCACAGAAGATTAATATAGAGCAGTTTAGTTAAAACTAGCAAACCATTCCTAACCCCAGTTAGCAGCAGCTTTGACCTTATCGAACCGATCAGACTTACAATTAAGACAGGAGTAAATAGATGTGTCATCCGCATAGATAACGAGTTGATAACTGATGCAATCAGCATAGTTGAAATATTAGGAACAAAGTAGATCAGAGGATATGGCCGTGGGGGACACTTGTATTGATACAAAAAATCTAGAAGAGTAGTCGTTCAGGATAAATTTTATTTCACGATTTGATAAGAAAGGCTGGATAAGTTCAAAATTTCGTCTACACATACCATAACATTTCAACTTATGACAAAGGCTGGTACAAAAACCTTGTTGAATGCTTTAGAAACATCCAAAGCAACTGCTCAAGCTTCACAATTCTTATCTAAAGCTTGACAGATTATTTCTTAATAATTGTTAATGCATCAGAAGTTGACCAAGAGAAGTGAATACCGCATTGATTATCTGAAAGAAAACTCAGCGATGTGAGAAGCTTAATCAATTCAAAGTTGATTAGGGCCTCTAGTAATTTGCCAAAAAGAACTTGAAGACTAATAGGCCGATAGTTAGAAGTATCAGACAGTTCATCTGAGTAGAAATCAGACAAGGATACTCCAGATGCCTTAAGAGTAGAGTTTGAAGAGATTTTACGAGCAAAACAAATCAAATTTGGTGAAAATAGATGGTTTAGGAGACTTACTCTTATTTAATACACTATTACAGTGCCACCAGTAATCACGAGTGCCAAAGTCGTTAGTGGCTATACTCTATCAGCAAACAAAGGCTTATCCACTTCGAGGACTCGTTTACCATTATTAGGTGCAAATACAAATAGGTGTCTATTGTGATCAGATCTATCACGCTGGTATAGACGGAAAAATTTATGTGGGCTATAGATGCTGAGCAGGCCGGTGTGAACCATGGACAAGTTTGTGGTTTAACATGTTATTTCCGAGCAGGTACAAAAGCATTGACGCTGGATTTAATCCAAGAAGAAACCTCAGTGGCACAATGCTGAACAGGAAGGCTGGGAATATAAATCCATGGAGCATCTCGTTTTTGTTGTTCATGTTCTTTTTGTTCTTTTGGGGGGATTTTCTCAGATTTTCTTTATACCTCTAATTCCTCCATTTCGCCTCTGGTTTTTTAGGGATGGTTTCAGTCTTGGTCTAAAAGTTTCAAATTATTTGTTTGTCATTGCTTTTGTCATTTTCTAGAGCAACAACGTCTGTAAGATTTTTCTATTTTATCCAACAAAAGCTGTTCCCAGTGTATGACAGTTCCTAATCTTATATTAGACCTTTCTTGAATTTCTTTATAACCAGATTGCATCACTCATTTATAATATGTTTTATAATTTCCTCTATTTATCTGCAAAAGTAACAGACTGGAAGGATTTGCACAATTCGCATACTATTGTTCATTCTCTGTTAGGCTTGTTTTTATATCCTTTTTGATTCACCATTTTGCATTCAATTATAATATGCTTTAGAGTGTAATCTTTTTCTCCACCAACACAACTTTTGTTTACATGGTCAAACATAAATCATTTGCGCAATTTCCATTTTATTACTTGGTCTACTCTTTCATTCCTGCTTTTATATTATTTTTAATCTATATTGATGCAAACATAAACTTATATGGTCAACGCCCATTTGTTTGCATAAGTCACAGTATATAACTGTACTTACTCTGTTGTGCATATTTTTATGTTCCTGTTTATCTAGCTCGCTGCATGGAATTGGTTTGTTTGTTTGTTTTTCGTTGTTGTTTTATAACGTTTATATTTTATTCATTCAGTGGGTGCCCAATCCATTAGTAAGTGGTGGTAACCTACATTGACAACGGTTTCTCCATACAAACACGTACAATTCTACCATTTCTATCACAGGTAACGGTGTAGTAGGACTTTACATTCAGAACTCTTCACAATCATTGCAGGAGAGTCCTATAAAAAAGCAAAGAGCAGCTAGGTACATTCATTCCCAGTCTGGGTTGAAAACGAAAGTACTTGGTACTTGTGAATTCTGGAAAATGTCGAATAAAATTCTCAATCGAGGCAAAGCGTCAGTTCCAACTATTCTAAATAGCCTTAGCGTTATTTCATCCTTGTCACACAAGTTCTTTGCAATTAATTTTACCTTTATTTCTAAGTTAGGAGATGATGACAACACCTTAACTGACCACCTTCTTACGGAGTACAAATTTTTTAATATCTCTATCACGACACGGGAATTTTACAGAATTATAAAAATCCTTGACTAAAAATGTTAGCGGTCTGAATAAAATCGCATTGGTTATTCTTAAGAACATCATCCCGGAGTTATCTTCCTTCAAGGGAAAATGTTTAGCCGCCACATGAGGAAGATATGCTCCTCAAGTCTATGGAATGTGTCAAGTCTAGTTTTAGGAATGTGGTTTAGTGTTCATCCATGTCTCAATATCGATCGCTTAACCACATTAGTGTCATCAGATAACTGTTCATGTTTATATTCAACAAGAAGGTTCTTGAACACCTCAGCAGGAAAAACAATGAACGATAATCTGTATGGATTTCGCTCTCCTAGGTGAATTGCTGATCCCATAACTGTCATTACTAACATAATTTGTGAGGTAGCAGAAAATAAATTAAATATGAGGACGATCACCTTAGATATATCAAAGGCATTTGACAATGTATGGCATCTCTGGAAGAGTTTTCTTAAATATCATGTCCCTCTAACAGGTATGTTCATGTAGGTTGTTGCTAACAGCCAATCATCGGAAACACATGATATTAATGCTGGTGTTCTCTCATTGGTCCTACTCTCTTTCTATTCTATAATAATGAAATAACTCAACGTATACTCACATCTTTAGGGAATATCTATGCAGGTGATACAACAGTTTATAGGAACACCTCCAAATATCAAGATGATCAGAACATGTCATCTCTCCTCTGACTTAACCTTGGTGACGCAATGGGTGTAGAACTGGCTTATAATATTAAATACCCCAAAAGCTAAACAACTAAACTAGTAACATTCCACCCACCCCCCACCCCCATATAGAACTAACTTTCACCCATCATGATAGATGAAGGTTCTCTCAAGAAGGCGCCTTGCCTTGAACGCCTATTGGGACACAAGCTCACCCCAGACGTCAAGTACAACTTCATATATATATATATATATATATATATATATATATATATATATATATATATATATATATATATATATGTGCGTGTGTGTGTGTGTTTATATATATATATATATATATATATATATATATATATATATACTATGAAGTGGCCATTGCAGATGTACATTTATATATATATATATATGTGTGTGTGTGTGTGCGCGCGCGCGCGTGTGTGTGTGCACGCACGCGCGTGTGTGAATGTTCGCGGACACAGGCACACATATGTTTACATACTTTTATTACTTTTTGTCACATTAATAAATAAAAATGCATTTCTTTAGATATATACATGCATATATATATATATATATATATATATATATATATATATATATATATATATATATATATATATATATATATATATATATATTACAAAGAGTTAATCATACCTTGTATCAATCAGCAATATAATCTTTGTAATGTAAAATATATGCTGCCTATTTTATTATGTTCATATATATATATATATATATATATATATATATATATATGCATATGAAAATGAAGAGTGAAATTATGTGTGTATTTGAGCAGTAGTTTTCATTTGCACATGTTTGGTTTAAGACCGATAAAATTTCTTTTATTTCTTTCTATTTATTCTGTTTCTGATCATTTTTCTGGTTTCTGGTACATATTTAAATGTAAATTTCCAAGGAACATTCAACATTCATAAGCTATTATCAAATAGTTTTTTACTATATAGGTCTCATCATTTTCTAATATCGCTTACTTATGATAGTCGAAATTACTCGACATTGGACAATTTCTATTTAAATATCTACCGACCAACGGGAAATGGTCGGAAATATATATATATATATATATATATATATATATATATATATATATATATATATATATATATATATATATATATATATATACAAGTTTAGGATTGGTATATACGGAGTGAAATCCAATAACCAACAATTACTATTCTCCTACTTTACTCCTAGCTAAGGATCGTTGATTAATTTGAAACTTTTAAAACCATTTATTCTGTATTCTGCATCGTCACTTGATAAGACACTAGAAGTGTTGAAACAAAATGGCTACTTTTGTCGTGATTTTATAACATATTTATGTTGTAATATTCAAATAAATAATTATATATATATATATATACAGAGAGAGATAGAGAGACAGAGAGAAAAAAATGGGTAGAATAGTACTGAGATAGTTGTTCTCTATAAAGGGAAGCGTAGGGTAGATAGTGAGCTCTCTGGTTACAATGTTGTTTGAGAATTGTATTAAGCAAATGAATATAACAGTGTCTACTCAGTTCACAATGTCCTTTACTATGGTTTTGTTGATAACTTTTTAAGGTTCTCTAGATCAAGTATCAACCAACGTGCAAGATATTGAATATAATACGTTTTGCTGCAAAAACAATGCTATTGTCATCACTCATCCTCGATTTTTTATAGGTTGACGATTGTAATATTGTTACTCAGGTAACATTTTATGGATTCCTTCTCGATTGCATGAACCTTATTTGATCTAACGATATGCTTGAAAAAGGCTGCCGTCACATACCGACCCGCTCTAGAGAATGCCTACTCTGAGACTAGCATTTATGTGTATGGCCAGAAAGTGCAGTTTGTGGCAAAGTTCGTGTATTTAGGCAGTAGTGTAAATATGCCAAATACAATGGATGATTAAATGTTCCCTCTGAATCAAGAAGGCTAGTAATGCTTTCAGAAAATTGGATAAACATCTTAGCATTGAATTTCGATTGAGACGAAATTGTAAGTTTGCAATATTTATGATTTGTCTACTTTTTTTCTACCTTACCTACTGAAGTATCGGTGTCGAGAGGGGTTTTTATTTGAAGGATGAGGCAACCAGGACTAATTTGGAGTCACATCTAGATAATTGTCAACATCCTCACTCAGAAGCTGTCTGAGCAAATTCGGTTATTTCTAACTGCATTCCACCTGTGCGATTGTGCGCTGATTTACCAACGGTATCTCTGTCATATATTGGATATACAGTCGCAAATATACGTGAGTGACGTTGATATCCTTGAATGCAGTCAATCTGCCAATGTGGCACTTCAGTACTTGTTTCGAGTGGGAGTGTCATGTAATCAGCATGACGGATAATAGAATCCCTAACGAGTTTCTGTACGGTAAGTTGACCAATAAAAAAAATGGCACAAACTAAAATTGAAATATAAAGATTGCATCAAAACATATTTCAGAAGGCAAATATTATGCAGAATGATTGGGAAAATATTGTTCTGATTGGCTATGAAGTAATCTCAGCATGCATCTGCGTTTTGTGTATAAATTTGGGGCGGAGTATGTTTTGCAGTCATTCCTTATTGGATTGGAACTGACAAAGGATAATAAATATAGTCATATCTGTCTTAGTATGACAAGTTCATTAATTATACTACGCACTGAAAGTTCACCAAAACATGAATGCAACAATTACAACAAGGAGCGCCCACGTCTACGCAAAAGAATGTCAGAACCTAGTAGGACTAAAACAAAATTTCCTTGTTGCTCATATTTGAAAATAAATCAAGCAATGATATTAATCGAAATAGAGTCAGAGTCATCAGATATATGTCCATGGCAAATACAAAAGACAATTCTGAAAACATCAACTTAGACTTGCTTTGCTGATGAAATGGCTTCATAAGATAAAAAAATCGGTGAAACTGGTCATAGTATTTTTCACATTGTCTTATTTATTTAATAATATATTAATAAATGTATTATTTTATATATTTAATATTATGAAGAATTCTTATCCAACTTTACTCAATATATATATATGTGTGTGTGTGTGTGTGTGTGTGTGTGATGTGACTGTCGGTGTGTGTATGTGTATGTGTGTGAGAGAGAGAGAGAGTGTGTACGTGGGTTTATGTTAGAAAAGTCATTCAATACATATAGGAATTTAACAGCATTATCTCCTTCTTCGAACATGTACATAATCCAGTGACGAACACAGATTGAATATGATAGAGAGAATTTTTCAGATCAAAATATAGCTAATAATTCCGGGTTATGCTACCGACATATTGATCTACTATCGTCGTTTAGTAGTTAACTGTATTTAGTCTTTGATATTAATGTGTCCTCTTCCACGAGCGGACTTTTTTGTTTTTAACCAAATTAGTTCGAGAAAAACTGACGATCAAATATTATCTTTAATTTTGCTTAGTTTAATATTTAGCAATTACTGAATACACATACGCACAGACACATACACATATATTTATAATACATATATATCATACATATATAATATATATATATATATTATACATATATATGTATAATATATATATTATACATATATATATTATATATATATAAATATATATGTATAATATATATTATACACACACACACTCATATATATATATATATATATATATATAGATAGATAGATAGATAGATAGATAGATAGATAGATAGATAGATAGATAGATAGATAGATGCAGCAGTAACAATTCAGTGAAGCAAATTTCATTAAATGCAGCCGACCTGTTTAATCGTTTATTATATTTTTCCAATTTACCAATACGTTGTTGCACCTCCGGATCAAATTTAATATATCTGTAAACGTTCTATCCACAATTATGATGTAGCTCTCGTCCCCTATAAATAAGTAAATTTTAATATATATATATATATATATATATATATATATATATATATATATATATATATATATATATATATATATATATATATATATATATATATATATATATATATATATATTACAATGAGTAATGCATACAAAAGTAAATTAGTAAAGCTAATGATATAAAATGGCTAAATCCCTTCCGCTAACAAAATTTTAATGGTGCATTAACCTACCAATCACTCGATTATTTTTTTTAACACATTTCAAAAAGCATATTTCGATTAGCATTATATTTTTTCGTCTCGGATGCTATCTGAATTTTATCAAAAACAAAATAATTTCCATGCCTGACGATGACTGAATTTTCAGTCGAAAGTACTTGAGTATTAAAGAAAGAACTTATACAGCTTAAAATTTAAAAAAAAACAAGGATTATAACATTCATCGAGGGATTGATACGTTAATCCACCTTTTTGTTAGCGAAGGGATTTCGGTATTTTATATCATTAACTTTAATTTACTTTTTGTATGAATGATTCATTGTAATATAAATTTAACTGCACCACATATTTGACATATATATATATATATATATATATATATATATATATATATATATATATATATATATGTAAAGAAAGAAAGAAAGAAAGAGAGAGAGAGAGACAGGGAGAACCGAACGCCTAAACCGAGTAACCGAAACATTGTCATATTAACAACAAAGAAAGAGATAGTCCGACGTCAGAATAATTCAAGGAATAATTATTCATTTTCTCGAGTGAATATATATTCTATTAATTTTTTAAGGTAAACTGTTCTTTCAAAATAGTTTTACTGTCAAAATGGCAGGTGGCATATGACGGCGAAACCAATGGTATTATTCAACCTGCCCCAGAAGCCTCGAGCTTTAACTTTTTTTTCTTTTCTTTTTTTTTTTTTTGTTTCCGTCGGGCGAATAAAAAATGTTGAGTTGCTACATCCGCCATAAATTGATGTTATTTTCTATTGACATTCTCGGCAGGTGAAGCAAGGCGACTCGAAGCGAGACGGATGCTATAAAAGAGGGTGGTTGATTAAATAGAAAAGAATAAATAAATACAATTTAGATTAAGAAGTTTGGCGGGTGTGATTTGGATTCTATATTAACTGACCGTGTGGCTTCCAAATACATATGCATACACACAGAAGACACGCAAAACTAAACACACATGCGCATACACACACAATCATACGGGTTCTCAAACACTCATATAGACACTTGTAGACAGAGAGACAAACTGTGGTACATCAATAATTTAGTAACCCAATAACAACAATTTTATTTTGTACAATGACTATTTTTCACGTAGTCTCTTTCTATGTCACTGACTTAATTTAGAGATGAATATTAATCACATATATATCGCGAATTGTTATATATTATAATAATATATTATATAGTGAAATTTTAGTCAATAACTACGTATTAAGATATGTAATCATTGATCCAGTTCACGTAAACATATGCATACAATATTTAAAAATTGAATTCAACAATACACAAACACACAAACACATGTGTGTGTGTGTGTGTGCGTGTGCGTGTGCGTGTGTGTGTGTGTGTGTGTGTGTGTGTGTGTGTGTGTGTGTGTGTGTGTTGACCAGCTCTCCATTACCGAGCACACCCAACTAGAAAGGCAGATCGCCAATGGCTGTAGCAGACGTCTGCCCAGAAACATTTATTCTTTTTTTCAACACCCGACAGCCACTTCGTGGTTTATGTTGCAACTATGTTCAGTGGACCTTAGTTACAGTATCTGGAAGAGAGAGAGCCATTTACCATAATCAGCAGTTGAACAGGGTCAGTGCACTCAAACCCTCTATGACGCGCGACTTCGTGCTAGCACAATCAACGACGACTTCAAAACAGTTCCGTCTATCCAATTCCATTCTTACGTGGTACGATTTTCGGGTACTTTCCAAAGGTGCTGTATGATAGGATTGCCTCCCCAAACTAATAACATCAACAATTCACAATCCTGAAAAATTGATCTTGATGAGATTTGTACGTGGGTCTAATACACGAAAATCGAAGAAATAACAATAACTTACATGCCACTTTAGATTATTATATGCATATACACATAGATATCGATCTATCTATCTATCTATATATATATATATATATATATATATATATATATATATGTGTGTGTGTGTGTGTGTGTGTGTGTGTGTGTGTGTGTGTGTGTGTGTGTGTAAAGGCAAAAGGCGGTATTCTTTTTCATTCCTTGTTTTCGCAGTTTACTCAAAAATTAATAAAGGAATTATGCATAGATATTAATTATATTAAAATGGGAAAATTTCCTCACCTGCTATTCTTAACTAAATTTGAGCCATAATCTGATTGGCCATGTCCTAGTTTACTTTACTTAATTAACTGCTTCTGTATATATGGAAACAATAGGTTTGAGATTTGCGGCAAACGATCCGTTGCTAAAAAGTAGTTTTTTAATACCAAGTCGGTATGTAAACAATCAGGACTCTCCACAGCTTTCTCTTATTTTATTATCTGTATCTTGTCATTCATTCTTGAGCAAGATAGTGGAGTGTTTTTTCGTTGCTTCCACTAGGGTTGGATTTAGTTTTCCTTCTCTAAAACTGGTTTCCACACAAAGACAGTCTACCCTTCTGTTTAAACCATAGATGGAACGAGAGTCGAATTAATACCATTCCCAAGGGCATTTATGCAAAAGTAAATGCAACATACTAGGCTGAAATTTGAACCCGGCTCTCTGAATTCAATTTTCGAAACGATACCTGTTACACTGCCTGCGTATCTAATGAATCATGTTAGTAGCTAGATAATTTTTCAAAATGTCTGGCGACGATAGATATTGTTCATGTTTTCTCAGGTACATTAATAGAAAACTTAACAAACCCTAGGTAAAATTCGAATATTGCTTCGTGATTTCTTTCATTTAGATACCATCCAATATACCAGATTTCATCCCGGAATCCACAACAACTTGGCGACGAGGATATCGAACACACACAGGAAGGAAGGAAAAAACAAAATTCTCCCTCGTCGACCACAACAACTTGGCAACGAGGTATTCGAACTCACACGGAAGGAAAACGAAACAAAATTCTCCTTCGTTGTCCACAACAACTTGGACGACGAGGAATTTGAACTTACACAAAAGGAAAGAAAAATTTTCTCCCTTGCCGACCACAACTTGGTGACGAGAAATTGGGACCTACACGGAAAGAAAAAAATTCTCTCTTCTCACCACAACAGTTTGGGCGACAAGAATTTGCACTTCTCGGAGACACAAAAGAAAAAATTGCCGTTTTTGCCAGTATCCACAATTTGGCGACAAAGATTTACGAGGATTAAAATACGGAAAATCGAGTTTTTCGTAAGACTTATATCATGGAGGATTTTAAAAGTATTTTAGTAGAACTTGTAAAATACCAAAATGAACAGCAATTACAACTCCAAGAAAGACAAAGTGAACAACAATTCCAATTCCAAGAAAGAATGGAAGAGAAGTGGCAAAAGTAATTACTACAAACGCAGAAGGAAAATCAAGAATGACAAACGCAACTCCAGGAACTAATATTAAAGGTAGCGGGTAACAAACAATAAAATATTGAAAAAGAGGCGACTTTTCCCCAAGACGCAGTGTGGAATACGATAGAAACATTCAATTACTCTCTAGAAGAGGATAAAAATTTCGGGGACTATTTCAGACGTCATGAAGACATCTTCAACATCGATTGTCAAAACTGGACGGAAGCTAAGAAGATACGTCTGTTACTCAGAAAATTAGGAACAGAGGAATACACAAAATTTGTGGATTACATCTTGCCAAAAAAGACAAATGATTTAACGTTTGACGAAGCAGTTACCTGCCTTACTGAGCTTTTCAGTCCAAAGACGTCATTATTTCACAAAAGGTGGAAATGTCTTAACCTCGTAAAGGACGAAAAGGAGGACTACTCCACGTTCGCCGCAATCGTGAACAAACATTGCGACGACTTCAAGTTGGCAGAATTAACTCAGGACAATTTCAAGTGTCTTTATTTTTGTACAAGGGTTAGTCTCGGCTAATGATAGTGAAATGCACAAAAGAATGCTTTCAAAACTTCAAAATGTGACTGGATTAACACTACAAAAACTATCAGAAGACTGCCAAAAATGCCTGAGTATAAAGAAAGACTCGAAGGATGTCCAGGAGTCAGGAGTAGCACATATACATAAGTTGAACAAAAGTTTACGTTTTTCACCCTCCCCGGAAAGAATACAAAAATTCTATAATGGAAAAAGTACAACATATAGGACAAATTATGACAAAAATCAAAGCAAATTTAAGCTCCCCCATCTGTATGTTATCGATTTGGAGGACTACATTGGAATAAAGATTGTCGTTTTAAATATAAAAAATGTCTAGCGTGTTGAAAAATGGGTCACAAGGCATCCCAATTTTACTTTACGTTAATAAAAACACCGATCAAAATAAAAATTTTAAAATATATATATATATAAGATAAGTAATAAAAATACAAAATAAAAATATAAATAAATAAAAACAAGCAAAATAATTTGACCCAAATAAATAAATAAACAAATACACGACTTCCGGTAAATAACCGCCAAAATAGACTACCCACAATGCACCACAGACCCGTATATATAAATAGCCGAGAAAAATAACAGCACTCGTGGCCTGACGATTGCATCGAGCATGAAACAGACTGTCGCCTCTAAGTGTTGACTTCTATGTTCACTTTTATATTTACACACGCTCTATCTCTGATATTGAGCACTTTATTCCATAAATATAGCACATCTTAAGACTATATTTCTTCATATATATATATATATATATATATATATATATATATGTATATATATATATATATATATAAAAATGTGCATATATATATATATATATAAATGTGCATATATATATATATATATATATATATATATATATATATATATATATATATATAGGATTGATGCATACGGAATAAATTCCAATAACCAAAAATACTATTCTTAAAAGAGTGCTCAATACAGAGTAGAGCAAATAAAATTTATTTGAAAATTATAACCAAATTAGTATTTTTGTTATAATTTCCGGATAAATCATATATATATATATATATATATATATATATATATATATATATATATATATATATATATATATATTGATGGCTGTCGATTCAGAAATCGAGTATTACCGTTAATGACATGTCCAGTATATCTGTTTAACTCCACTTCTCCACAACACTGCATTCGTTTCTTGTGTGAACAACAGTGTCTCATAAAGCCAGTCATCGATCTGCATTTCTTGTTACATATATGGTATGTCAAATCATCTTTGGGTGGTGGAAGTTGACTTTGAACATCATCACTTTCAATGTGCCTTTTTGAACATCATCACTTTCAATGTGCCTTTTTATATGTCTAGTCAAGACCGACTTGGACTTGTACATTCTAGTGCACTAAACTCTAGCCACGGCTAGCAACGTGAAAAACACCATCCGTTTTACCCCGGAGAACAGGGGCGACATATTATCGCACGCGTACGCAAGATCAATGGACACGAGATGCTCAGGAGCGACACGAGCCGTCAACTCGCCGACATAATCCCAGAAGGGGCGCATCTGAGGACAATGATAGAATGCGTGCACAGCCGTTTCCTCTAAACCGAGGTTACACCGAGAACAGTCTGGCAAATCTGCCTCGCACCATCTGAAGAGTACGTCAATGAGCCAGCTAAGCGAGTTACTGAGGTAACCCACCGCTGACGCCCAGGACCACATGGAGCGAAACTCTGATGCCGACAAGCCGAGCCTGTCACACAGAGGATCCTTCGCGACCCCCTCTACTAATTCACGATACAAGTCTCCGACGCCGAGAAAGGTCACTGGACTGAGGAATGACCTTCAAGGCCAACCTACACTCTCTGAGGAAACTCGACAACTTTCCACAACCGCGACGGCGCTTACCCCAAGAAATGGAAGGAATGATGGTAAGGCTAGGGAAGGCGTCCCTAATATTCGATGACAAAATCGAGTCCTCCGTCAAAAGGCGGCGTAGAAAAGCCAACCTAGATGCATGGAAATGACTCGGCAGGTGTGGCAATCCCACCTACCCCCATGACATGGACGCTGGTAAAAGGATTCTTTACAGACCCAATATTTGCGACCACATCACAAAAGGTTGGTCAACAAATGCTCGATCGCCTCCATACGGATCCTGCAAAGAGGACGTACAGCCTAGCGATAAAGGATAAGGGACAAGACGTAAGTGACGCACGCCTTTGCCCTACCCTTTAAGGACAACCTCCGGAGCCAAGTCTCGACCAACGCTCCGATTTTTGCCTGTACTTCTGAACAATTCTTCTTCAGCTGGAGTCCAGGCCCGAACCACACTCCAAGAATGCGGACGAGTCTATGAGTCCAACCAAAGGGCCCCAGAAGCGCGACCCCCTTCCAGGAATCTAACCGCAAGCCGGAAGACTTGTTACGGTTAATCTTGGTCCCTGTCACCTTCTCGTACCGTTCAAGCGCCTTCTGTATCACCTTAATGTCGCGACGGTACGACACAAAAATGGATACATCATCGGCGTACGCAGAAACCCTGGCTCGAACTCTACCAGGGAAAATGGCTATTCCGCGTAGGGCCGAACTGCACGCTATGCCCGTCAGCCGGCGAAGGAGGGATTCCAATGCCAAAGCATAAAGTTTGGGCGACAGCGGGCAACCCTGTCGGACCGACCGTTACAGCGCAAAAGCGCTCGACCGCTTCCTGTTGACCTGTACCACCGCACTGGGAGAGCGATACAGGAGGCTAATCCACTTTCAGAAGTCGGGTTCGAATCCGGCGGCCTGCAGGACAGCAGCCAGATACTGATGGTCTACCTTGTCAAATGTCTTGGACTGATTCAAATTGATCATCGCGGCTTGCTCGTCGTCTTTTACTCCCTCTATGATCGTGCGGATCAGATGCAGGTTGTTTTGAATTGTTTATCCACTCACCGCACAAATCTGCTCGGGTCCCAACAACCTCGCGACAACTGACTGCAAACGCTCATTCATCATGTTATTGTTTATGTTTCTATTCTCGCTGTTGCTATTAGCTACCTTAGACAGAAAACGCCTAATATGGAAATCCAACAATTGATTAGGAAATCCGTTATTAATAAGCATTTGTTTTACGTTATTTAATTCTTTAAAGAAAAGAATGCGATAGGATGAATTCTTGTGCGCTCTCGTAAGAAAATTTTTAATAACACCTATTTTATATCTAAGAGGGCATTCACTAGAGAAATTAAGATGGCAAGAGTTTTTAGGAGTTGTTTTTTTATAAACAGAATTTTTTAAAGTTAGTATGAGGCACATTGACAACTGAGAGGTCACTCTTTATACGTAATCTGTCCAACATTCAATCCGGCTATACATGGGGATCTTAAGTATTGGTCGTCACCCATCCTTGCAACATGACCAGCCTAGAAAATTTGAGACTGCTTTAGGAAAGTCTCAATTCCACCAATGTTGTATTTTTCGAAAAGACCCGCATTGGGTTCCCTGTCGTCAAAAGTATAGACACAGATCGCGCGGAGATAACTTTGGAGAAGACATCCAGCTGATATATATTAATTATATCGCCCCATGTAAGGCAGTAAATTCACTAAAACACAAGGGGTTACTGAGTGTGAAAGAATAAAAAAAGAGAAACATTACTAGGGAGCGAGAATGATACTCAAGAAGGCAGTAACGACTGACAATGCATTAAAATGTTTGAAGATCAAAGTGTGCTGAAAAGCATGGAGCCGGAAGAGACTTCCACAAGCGAGAAATGCGAGAAAAGAAACTGTTAGCATATAATTTACACTTGCATCTAGTCAATTCAACTGTAAATTTATGAGAACTTACCGGAAATCTAGTACTTCCCTTAAATTCATAAAGTCTAAGCACAACAGTGATGAATTCATCAAAGTCAGAGTAACATAATGAAGAATTACCATGAAAGGTAATGACGGTGGGAAAGTGGCTGAAGCCGAGACGCCAGGTCAGGACCAATAATATTGCTGATTCTTCTACTTTATATATATATATATATATATATATATATATATATATATATATATATATATATGTATATATATATATGTATATATATATATATATATATATATATATATATATATATATATGTATATATATATATATATATATATATATATATAAGTGTGTGCTTATGTATGTATGTGTGTGTGTGCGCACGCGCGTGTGTGTGTATTCCTTACGACACAGACATAACAGAGTAATCATTCATAAAATTGTACATAGTTTTCATTAAAAAGCAAATAAGACCATCGATAATAACAATGGGAATAAAATGAAATTTTATTGCCATACGGATGTTTTAATACGTTCAGCCCTGCCTGGTATAAAGCCACAACTTTTGAGTATTTTTGCAAGCAACAATTCCATAGAAAGATACTTGCTGATATTTACTTATTTCATTCATGCACAAGGCTACATTTATGGTGTAGCTAAGGAAATTTAATGAGTCTCCTAGCTTCGCCTGCTCTCCATTACTCCACAGCGTAGAAATATAGATATTTACTCAGCATAACGCTATACCAAAATATAAAAGTCTCACTGAGATTTGAACTCACTACTGTTATATTGATTTATTCAACAAACTCGCTAAGGACTGCTCCATATGTGTATGTCTACAGGTATTTACTAAGCTGAATACAAGGCCACTGTAAGAATCGAATTTACTACAGTACTAATAGTCTGCTTCGATTTAAAAATAATTATCAAAATTTACATTTGGCCTACAAGGTAACGGATACTACAATTGATCATGTTTTAATATAAATGTTAAATGTCTCCAAAATGTTTGTAACAGAAAAAAGGTGGCAGTTACAATGACATTAGTAGCGTATAATGATGGCATGCTATGAATTTATACTAATGGTTTGACTGATAACTTTCCTAACAAATTTTAATAGAGAATATGAACGTATTTTTCTTGCATTTGTTCTATACATTATGTTCTCAGTCAGTTATGTGCCATGTGCCATACACGCATAAGCGATCATGTATCTTTCGCAGTTGGTTGTCATTTCTTCTGTGTGGTAGACTAGTTGCCATCCAAGGCCTGTCCTGCTATTTACCCATAGCCGGGGAGAGAAAAAGATGATTCATACCTTTCCGAAGAGTATTATTAGCACGTAAGTGGATGTAATGGATTCGACTGGACTGAGGAATCGGAGAGCCGAGTTTGAGAACATAGTGTATAGAACAAATGTAAGAAAAATACGTTCATATTGTTGATTCAAATCTGTTAGGAAAGTTATGAGTGAAACCATGCCATTCTTATCACTGAATTTCCCTAAGCGCATATAGAGTGTCTCAAGTCAAGAAACAAGAAGAGTAACCTAACCGAGAATATAAAAACTAGAAGGAAAGAAATGATTAACGAAGAGACAAAGATGACGAAGGAAATTATTTTCTAAAAAATAAACAAGCAAATATAAAGAATGAAAAGGTAAAAATGGGAAAGAAAAAAGACTTAAATATAAAAAGCAAAAGCAAACAAACTAAAAAGAACCAATTCCACAGAATAATAATCGTGTCATATATTGTGGCTGGTTTCTTGACAAGGTTTCATGCTGTTTGGGGAGTGTCACAGTCTTGGATATAAACCCCATGTGGGGAGTGTCATCTCAGAACGGGGCATCGACTGCCGGAGAAAAACTATGAATAAATACGTTATATATATATATATATATATATATATATATATATATATATATATATATATATATATATATATATATATATATACATATACATACTTGGCATACATGTAAAAATAGAGAGAAACAAAAAGACGGAGATAATGATTTGTGTGTATATAGGTACAAGTGATGTAAATATGTGTATATTGGAGCCAAACAAATAGTCGCTAAATAAAGAGGTTTATTATAATTACGGATAATATATATAATTCAACAGAAACTGTTATCAAAATAATCTGGTCTCAAACACTTCCAAATTTCTTCATTTGTCTATAATGAGCAAAGTTTTTAAGGTTTTTTTTAATAATAATAAAGAGTATTTATAAGAATGCATTATTTAAATTATAATAAAATAATGATTTTAAACATAATTACTTAAAAATATAATAATAGAATAATGAATTATAATAACGAATGTAAAATGTTCTTATTTTCATATCCTTTGCTTAATGTTATCTGTTGGTTATTGTCATCTAGAAGTCAGTCTCAACGTAATTACAAATATTATGTATGTTTGTTGATGTGTATATAAGTGTATATCAAACATACGTGTATATACGCAAGCATTTACACACGTCCACAAGTAAGAATATATCCCTACGTACGTGATACACACACACAAAAACACACAAACACACACATATCGCGCGCACATACGCACACACACACACGTGTGTGTGTGTGTGTGTGAGAGAGAGAGAGAGAGAGAGAGAGAGAGAGAGTTAGAAAATACATTGATATGCGTATGCCGGTAAATGGAACCTCTAAATTTAACGCCAGGGGTTAAACATTCACCTCCTTAGCAAACCTGTTTACTCTCCCGCCTCTATTAGACACTTTAAGGGTTTTATCCAAACATGTACCCAGACGCCCCTCTACCAAACTGTGGCATTTAGATTCGTATATTCCTACATCGCGCGCGTACACACACATATGTGTATACGTAGATTGATATCAGCGCACATGCTTAAATATACACATATATAAACGCATATACATACATGCATACATATATGTATATAATATATATGCGTGTGCGTGTTTGTATATATATATATATATATATATATATATATATATATATATATATATATATATAAAGTAATGAAAATAGATAGATAGATAGATAGATAGATAGATAGATAGATAGATAGATAGATATGAAATAACATTCATATTCTTTATTTTGAAAATGGCAACGTATTTTCTAAAATTCTTTTTCAACATTTAATTTGCTACGTAGTCAGTAAGAAAAATTTATTTAATTTTTGTTATTATTATTACTACAGGATGGTTAATATAATTTTAAGTCTATGTTTCATATGTTATATGTCTTCAGGACGGAGGAAACAATAGCTCTCTAGAATTTCCTTTTGTCTGTTATCTATGATTTGCCATAAATCCTTGAAAAAGATGGTGAATTAGATTCCTGTTGACTTCACATTTCTCCTATCTAACCTATAGCTGGTAGAAAAGATATGTGTTTATGCTTTTCCCAGTGATATTAGTGTGAAATGAAGCGCTACAGAGTAATTTGGGATTTTAACGAAGCTCTATACCCTCAAAAGCTTTATTGGTGTATATCTACAGTATTTACATTATTCGGACTATTGTCCTCATCTTTGTCACCATATTTGTCACAACGTTTCGGCCGTTGTACGCTCCGGCCTTCTTTAGGTGGTTGGAATTTCGAACCGAACCCTTTATTTCGATCACTGGGGTAGACTGCCCTAGTTCCACGAGCCATGTTTGATGGATGTCAGTTATCAGTTATCTCCTGGTAATTTTTCCCTCTGAAAGTTCTCCACTGCCTGAACCGGGTATTGAACTCACACTCTTTGGGTCTGTTACTGGATCTAACCAACGCCTTTATCCACCGTACCATGTGTCCTTGAGGACATCTGGGTATGAATTTCTGAGTATTATAAACCTAATTTTTCAGCAACCATTTTTTTACCAGTACTCATATTGCAATTTTGCTGTTATCATTGCATGTTCTTTACCAGATCTCATATTGCAACTTTTTTTTTATTTTTTTATTTTTTTTTATTATCATTGCTGTTCTCTGGCACTCCTTATTACTGGTTCCCATACTGTATTTATTTCTATGCTTGGCCGACTCAGGAAATTTTTGTGGCCTAGCATATGTGCTGATTCCTTAAGTTTACGAATTTTCCAATGGTGTTCCCTGTCTATGATCTCAACCTGATCCCACAGGGGACGGTGATCTCCCTTCTCTCTCCATATGTGGTCAGCCACGCCTGATTTTTCTACCTCCCCTCGCATTACAGCTTTCTGGTGTTCTTGAAGCCTTACCTTGAGGGGGCGGCCTGTTTCTCCTTTATATTCCTTTCCGCAGCTGCAATATGAGTACTGGTAAAAAAATGGTTGCTGAAAAATTAGGTTTATAATACTCGGAAATTCATACCCAGATGTCCTCAAGGACACATGGTACGGTGGATAAAGGCGTTGGTTAGATCCAGTAACAGACCCAAAGAGTGTGAGTTCAATACCCGGTTCAGGCAGTGGAGAACTTTCAGAGGGAAAAATTACCAGGAGATAACTGATAACTGACATCCATCAAACATGGCTCGTGGAACTAGAACAGTCTACCCCAGTGATCGAAATAAAGGGTTCGGTTCGAAATTCCAACCCCCTGAAGAAGGCCGGAGCGTACAACGGCCGAAACGTTGTGACAAATATGGCGACAAAGATGAGGACAATAGTCCGAATAATGTAAATACTGTACATAATACCTCATCTCAGAAATATAGACAGACTCGGTGTATATCTACTATCTATTTTTTCAATTCTTTGTTATTCTCTTGCATATTTATATGAATTTAGTGAACTCGATTTAACAAATCTTACAAGAAATATAACTTTTGCATATATGAACAGAACAGTGAATTAACAGTAACTATGTGACTATTTACGTTTTGAAAATGTTGAGTGAATTTGACTAAGACTGTGAATAAAATAGAAAGATCCCAGAACCTTATTCGGAGATCTCGCAAACATCATTATTATAGAGATTGAAACAATATCACTTCATTAGAGAGTGATTGCATTGAGAAATGGATTTAATTTGAATCGGATGAGAAACAAGATATATGTATGTAGGCTCATATCAGCCATATTTTACGGTATGAAATTGATCCATTGTTACATCCTTGTATTCACATCTGTCATAACAAATATATTTTATATCAATACTAGTTTCGCCGTGGCGACAAAAATGAGGATTATATTGACTATTTGGTATTTTATAAGTAGCATGTAATTACAAAATTGTTATCCATTTAACACAGAATTAAAAACAATCTCCTAAAATAAATTCAATCCAGATATAGATTATGAAGTTCCACTTGTCAAATTTAAATTAGTACATAATATAGTGACGGGAAAAATGCCTATTTCTTTGCAGTGAACTCTTCTGATGACGTGTAGTGTAAAAAAGAATGTGTACCAGATGGTGTACCAAGACGAAATTTGAAAGTTTACCAAAACATTAATGTAATAACTACATCTGCGCGAGAGAATGTAAAACTAGCGGAAGTATAAAAACCACATCCGTGCTGCACAAAATTTGAGGATTGCTCAAGTGATGACATTGCTCGAAATCGAGTCGAAGCCATCATGCATATATGTGACCTTTAGCAGAGATTGTTCACATACATATACACACATACACACACAAACACACACACAAAAGTTGGAAAGTTGTAAAGTGTTTGAAAACCATGCCATATGTTGACCCAAGCCTTGTGAGTGAAAGTGAAATCCCATAAACTGTAACTAAGGTTTGCTCAGCAAGTGTACTCTGTGGGGGTTGAACAAACACAAATGTGCCTGAGCGAGAGTCTGCAATAGGTATTGGCTAGACGGGTATCCTCGAATACGAGTGGCCAGCTATTATATATATATATATATATATATATATATAGAGAGAGAGAGAGAGAGAGAGAGAGAGAGAGAGATTGTACACAATCACACACACACACAGATATATATATATATATATATATATATATATATATATATATATATATATATATATATATATATATATATATATATATTGACTTGGACATAGTCCGACAATTTATTTAAAGACATTTATAATATGTTTAACGTTCTTTTTATAGATAGAAGTATTTAAGCAAATGCTCTGTTTTATAATAATTCGGAGAACGAAAATCTTCTATGAAAATTTCTCGGACATTCAGGCCGGTAAATGTTATTTAATACTGTTTATTATAAAACAGAGCATTTGCTTAAATACTTGTACCTATAAAAAGAACGTTAAACATATTATAAATGTCTTTAAATATATATATATGAATACAGATTGTGTTTTATATACGCACTGTGGATAGATATGGAAGCTAAGACCACAATGAGAATTGTGATAAAATCCAAAGATCATTTGTTACAATTGTTTTATCCTACAAAATAAACAACCAATTAATTCCTATAGATATGTAGATTAGCTTCAAATATTGCATGAAGAATTAGGCAGACTATCCAGGTAAGAATTTCTTCAAATGGGATCAGTATAAAGAAACCTACAAAAATGTGTAAATTTCCCTGAAGAAAAATTCGAGAAATTGACGTATTACTGTCAATGTGAAATAAATCTATAGATGCTGAAAGAGAATATGTTGGTAAAATAGCTATATTTTAAATATATTTTATCATAAAATATTTAGTTCTCTTTATCTGTTATATGAAGTAAAAGGTTAGGTCAACGTATACGTAACAGTGAAAATTTTTATCGAGTTCAGCGTCTAGAACTGATGATGCTGAAAAATCATAAATATAAACTATCCCTATAAGGTGGCTGCTGATACCAAATAAACAAAATGAATCTGGTATTTGCTTAAGAGGTTAGGGAAAAATGTTCTTTCGATATTATATCTATGTACATAAATATGCATGTTAAAATCTAGTTTCAAGGTATTCTATGCTCAAAAATATAAAAATGTACACTGAGGTCAACCCCAAATAGCGACAGTCTGCTACATGCTTGAACACATGAAACAGACTGCCAGTACTCGGTATTGACCTAAGTGTCCATATATATATATATATATATATATATATATATATATATATATATATATATATATATATATATATATATATATATATATATATATATGAGTGTGTGTGTGTGTATGTGTGTTGGTGATAAGCGCAGTTGCTAATATGTGTAATACTAAAATTATATTTGTGAATCATTACCATTTCATTACCAAAGTTATTCCACTGCATTATTTAAAATTATGTATAAATTTGGATTTATACACACACACACACACACACGCACACACACACACTATATATATATATATATATATATATATATATATATAGAGAGAGAGAGAGAGAGAGAGAGAGGGGGGGAGAGAGAGAGAGAGATAATAATTAGTTTTAGGGTATGCTATATTTATGACGGAGGCACGTAATGGCTAGCGGTTCAGATTGAGGAATCGGAGAACCGAGTTCGAATTCCAGTCGAATCCATTACATTCACTTATGTGCTAATACAACTTGGTATGAATCTTCTTCCCCAGTTATGGGTAAATAGCAGGACTGACCGAGTGGATGGCAACTGGTCTACTGCAGAAAGAAATGCCAACCTACTGCGGGAAAAAAATCTGCCTCGTCAGTCATTTATCGAAAGTTACATGATTGCCTAAGTGTGTATCACGCATGGCACCTAACTGGAATAAGTTTTCAATATCAGGAGTAAATCGTATGTAAATATTAAAATGAACATTGAGGACATCGCCTAGCGGCAACTGTCTTTTTCATGCTTAAGTGCAATATCAGTCCTGAAGATCGTGTTTAAGCATGAAACAGACAGTCGCTGCTCGTTGTTGACCTAAGTGTCCACTCATATATAAATATGTGTGCGTGTTTTTGCGTGTCTTTTAGTTGTCATGTTTATTAATTAAAAATTGCTAAGTCTGCAGCTAAGAATGTCGTGCTAGTGCATTTTTCTTGACAGTATCTATCTTACAAATTTAAAAATTTATCATAAGTCCTTGCTTTGAATATTGCTGCCATATCTATAAATATTTTCATGCTAATTGTTCTGGTAAACGTTGTAAAGTCTAGGTACCTCTGTGGTAACTAGACTTTCTGAAATAATAATTTTATCATATTCTCTAACACTCAGTAACCCCCTCCCGTCCTAGTGGCTATTATTGCCTTTCATAGTGTGACATGATTAAAAAAAACATTTTAATATTAATTTTATTTCAATCAAACATAATTTTTGTACAGATACAAGAAATATATTATTAAATAGTTTTTACAGCATCCATTATTTATTTATTTACTTATTTAAATGTGTTTATTAACTTTCAGGTAAGAATCATATCTGTTAGTTATTATTGAGAAAGAAAATGTGTATGTAATTGTATATACTGAAAACCAGTAGTCTATATGTGTATAATTTTATAATTGATTATGTATGCACAAAATATATATATTCTGTGAATTTGTTTACATTAACTGAGCTGAAATTTTCGCACAAAACTTTTACCTCTGTTCCCGATTGTATTCTCATCCTTGGCTGACCTTCCAATTCAGAACATTCAAGGTGTAGAGATAGGGTTAAAATTGTCCTGTTTTGGACAGTATTGGGACGTTGACGATATATTGTTATGACATTTCTTTCTAAACATTTAATGCATAGACTTGCATTTCCTCTGAAGGAGACAATATAAACTTATTGTTGATTGCATGAAAAAATATAACACGTATATTAAATGAATGAGCATGCGTGGCAGTATACATAATCCGTGTAGAATATTGCACAATTAGTTTTCGAAGTGAGATGACAGAGGCAAGTTCTGCAATGACTTTTGCTGAAGAGACGTTTTAGCTTCTTGTTTTCTATACATATCCATATGTACAGAAAAAATGAACAAGTTCCCTTCAACAACAGTGGCTCATAGAAATGAAAAAAGAAATTCGATGAATATATCAGAAATTATCAACAAATGCAACATGAATATTTCTGCGCAAGTGTTTTGAGAAAACAGTCTACAAGCCAAGGTATGATTATATTACATTTTATTCTAATTAATATACTGCATATCATTATCAATATTAATTTCCTTATTTTAATATAGTTTTAATGGTTTCATGAATTTGAATAAATTTTTAAATTCACAATTTAAATAAGCAAGAAAAGATAAATCCATATGACAATAATTCAATTAAAAACATTCTGAATGTCGAAACTGCATTCAAATAAATTCAAAAGCATGAACTTCTGAGTGACAGAGTTAGATAATACTTTTATCTAAAAACATGTCCTAAAGAATATTACACTCTCTTTCTATATATATACATGCATACACACACACACACACAGACACACACACACACACATATATATATATATGTATGTGTGTGTGTGTATGTGAGAGTGTATGTGAACAGTATCAATCTTTTTCTCTCTCTCTTTCTTTCTCTCTGATATATATATATATATATATATATATATATATATATATATATATATATATATATATATATATATATACACTGTGTCTGCTTATCTATGCAAGCATACATATATATGCTCATATATATATATGTATATATATGCGTGTGTGTGTGTGTTCTATAGAATATCACACTTTACATATTTATATATGTATGTATGTATGTATGTAATCTATCTCTCCCCACAGACACACACATATGTAATCATATTCTTTTTTAACTGGTAATTATCTCCGAATGTAAGAGATCATGTCTACATTGATGATATAACAAACTGAGCGCCATCCCGAAGAAACAATACAGACGTTGCGCATTTACCGATACTTGTGCCCTGAAATAGTGTAGATAACACTCAAAATCTTGTAAAACATGTATTCTCTTCTTTTTCAATGAACATTCCATAAAAAGATATAATTTAAAATGGAATTAAATGCACAGATTTTGAAGCAGTATATCGAAACACTAATGATACAACGATGTTCTAAATGAAGTAGAAATTTCATGTACATACGTGTGGAGACAAACTGATTAAATTGATGCATAACAAATAAAGAATTTCTTGCATAAAAATGTACTTTTCATTTATATGTAGAAGCACGCTATTTTTACTTTTACTGTTTTTATATTCACTTTCTGCTTATCGATATTGCAAGTTATGTGGAATCTAGTTACAGTATTGTTGATGAAATATTGTGAACGTACCAAGAATTATCGATAGAGGATATTTGATTGTTAAGAACCATGAAAATATTGTGCAACAAGTCATCTTTGATTTAATAATCATTTCTTTTTCAGAGAAAAATATTTTTCAGTACTTTTATTTTTACTAAGTGCTACACTCTTATTCTTGACGAAATTAGATCTGGCAGATAGCCGTCGGGTCCGTCACTTAATGAAGTATAGTGTAAAATAAATCAATGACTACTATAATGACTACTATAACATCATTAAATAGTTTAAGTCTTGTACAAGAACAAACAGACCTTTATAAATAGGCGCCTATAGATGGTTATATCTAATTTTGCAGGTAATTATTAGTATAAAGTTTCGATCCTACCTGCGTAACTCAAGACTTTGAACTTATGTTTGAATAAGGTAAATTTTAGTAAATGGATGAGGCATCCATTTAATTGAAGAAATGAAACATGCACAGAAACGTTTTGCTCTATTGAGCTCGAACCACAGACACATTTTGAGACTTCTGCTAGATTTACCTAAGTAAATATCAGTGGTTACCTCATCTTGGAGATATAGTGAACAAATATTTCTCACAGATCATTAGTAATATAATAAGTTCAGACTTAATTTTGTGACCCTCACTTGGCCCTTTAGATTTGGGGGCGTTTTCATTAATACAGTTTAAGCATGTCTCAGCCCATTACTGCAGTGAATTCCTGTCAACGCATTTGATGCGTGGCCAAACCAAGCTAAGCACTGCAACATATTCACCTCAATAAATACAAACGGGGCCTCCAAATAAAGGAGGGAGTTGAAAGTTTGTCTTATATACAATGAAAGATACATCGAGATTGTGCCTCATTACGTACCCAATGAAATACAGCTTTGTAAATATCAGTAGATACCAGTGGGTGTATCCTCATTCAGTACTGGATAAGGAATTAATTGTCTATACAAGTATATCTATGGATAGTTAAGCACAATTGTAAAATCTAATCTACCATCCTTGTGCCAGACGGATTTAAGCTTAGTAATTTTCAAGAGTAGATATCAAAATAAACCTTGGTAGGTAACTTCATAAAAGTAGTTAGTAAGGTAATATCTGCAGCATTTGTTATGAGTTCAAGGTTTATTAGATAAATACTTCTTTAGTGCCCTTGTGCCAGACGTAGTTTAGTAAAATGTAACTGAATATATTATATTATAAAAAACAAGAGGTGTTCATACCTCACTATATGATACACAATCGTGATCTTAGGTGACCAATTAATTATGGCCTTGTACCAAGCATAACAACAATTAATAAATGACAAGTACCATATATTAGCTGAATTCATTTTTTAGATTGAAACTTATACTATGATGAATGAAACATGATTAGGTAACCCATTACATTGTGGCCTTCTGCCAAGTATACCAACAATTAATAAATACATAGGACCAATTAATTGAATTATTTTGTTACCTTGAAACTTACACAAGTAAGACTATAATGAATGCAATATGATTATTTAACATTTTGATTGGTGTCCTTGTGCCTGGCATAGCAACAATTATTAAATACCAAAGGCCATAAATTAACTGAATTAATTTTTTTAGCTTGAAATTTATACACTGAATGCTACATTATTAGGTGACCCATTAATTTTGTGGCCTTGTGCCAAGCATAGCAACAGTTGATAAATACCAAAGGCCATATTTTAACAGAATTATTTTTTTAGCTTCAAACTTTTACAAGTAAGACTATGATGAAGACAACATAATTATCTGAACTTTTGATTTGTAGCCTTGTGCCTGGCATAGCCACACTTAATAAATGCCAAATGCCATATATTAACTGAATTAATTTGTTAGCTTAAAACTTATACAAGTAAGACTTAGATGAATGAAACATGATGAGGTAACCCATTACTTGGTGTCCTTGTACCTGGCTTAGCAACAGTTAATAAATAATAAAGGCCATATATTAACTGAATTGATTTCTTCTCTTGTAGCTGATACAGTAAGATTATGATGAATGCAACATGATTATTGGACCTTTGATTGGTGTCCTTGTGCCTGGCATAGCAACAATTGATAGCAATTGCATAAATTTGTTAATCTGAAACTTATACAAGTAAAAAGATGATCAATGCAACATGACCCATCGCCCATTACTTTGTGGCCTTGTGCCTGGCATAGCAACAATTTTAATACCATTTGCCATAAATTAATTGAATTAATTTGTCAGCTTGAAACATATACAAGTAATACTAAGATGAATGCAACATGATTGTATGACTCATTGATTGGTGGTCTTGTGCCTGGCATAGCAACAGTTAATAAATATATATTAACTGAATTAATTTCTTAGCTTGTAGCGGATACAATAAAATTATGATGAATGCAACATGATTATCAGACTTTTGATTGGTGTCCTTGTGCCTGGCATAGCAGCAATTGATAAATACGAAAGGCCATATTTTAACTGAATTATTTTGTTAGCTTCAAAATTTCACAGCTAATACTATGATGAATGCAACATGATTGTCTGACTCATTGATTGGTGGCCTTGTGCCTGGATTAGAAACAGTTAATATATACCAAAGTCCCTGTATTAACTGAATTCATTTCTTAGCTTGCAGCCAATAAAATAAAATTATGATGAATACAACATGATTATCGGATCTTTGATTTGTGGACTTGTGCCTGACATAGCAACAATTTTAAATACCATGTACCATAAATTAATTGAATTAATTTGTTAGCTTGAAACTTATACAAGTAATACTACTGAATGTAATATGATTCTCTCTTTCATGTGTGGCCTTGTGTCAGGCTTAGCAACAGTTAATAAATAACAATGGGCTTATATTAACTGCATTAGCTTCAAACTTTTACAAGTAATACTATGATGAATGCCACATGATTATCTGATCTTTGATTGGTGTCCTTGTGCCTGGCAAAGCAACAATTGATAAATACCAAAGGCGATATATTAACTGAATTATTTTGTTAACTTGAAACTTATAGAAGTAAGACTTAGATGAATGTAACAAGATTATCTCAAACTTAAATTTGTGGCCTTGTGCCTGGCATAGCAACAATTAATAAATACCAAAGGCCATATATTAACTGAATTGATTTGTTAGCTTGATGCTTATGCAGGACTATGATGAAAGCAAAATGATTAAGTGACCCATTACTTTGCGGTGTTTTGCCTATCATAACAACAATTAATAAATACCAAAGGCCACATATAATCTGTATTATTTTGTTAGCTTGAAACTTATACAAATATGACTATGATGAAGGCAAAATGATTAAGTGACCCATAACTTTGTGACTTGTGCCTAGCATATCAAAAATTTTAAATACCTTGTGCAATAAATTAATTGAATTAATTTGTTGAAATTTTAAATACCATGTGCAATAAATTAATTGAATTAATTTCTTGAAACTTTTACAAGTAATACTATGATGAATGCAACATGGTTGTCTTACACTTTGATTGGTGGCCTTGTGCCTGGCTTAGCAATGGTTAATTAATAACAAAGGCCATATTTTAACTGCATTAATTTGTTAGCTTGAAAATTATACAAGTAAAAAGTGATCAATGCAACATGATTATGTGACCCATTACTTTGTAGCTTTGTGTCTTTTGTTGCAATAATTAATAAATACCAAATGCCATATATTAACTAAATTAATTTGTTAGCCGAAAACTTAGATGAATGCAACATGATTAGGTAACCCATTAATTTGTGGCCTTGTGCCAAGCATAGGATCAATTAAAAATACCAAGGGCCATATATTAACTGAATTAATTAGCTTGAAACTTATACAAATAAGACTAATGAAAGCAATATACACGTAAAAAGGTGATCAATGAAACATGATTATGTCACCCATAACTTTGTGGCCTTGTACCTAGCATAGCAACAATTTTAAATACCAAGTGTCATAACTTAATTAGTTATCTTGAAACTTTTATAAGTAATACTATGATGAATGCAAAATGATTGACTGACTCATTGATTGGTGTCCTTGTGCCTGGCTTAGCAACAATTAATAAATACCAAACGCCATATATATTAATTAAATTAATTTCTAAGCTTGTAGCTGATACAATAAAATTATGATGAATGCAACATGATTATTGGATCTTTGATTGATGGCCTTGTGCCTCACATAGCAGCAATTAATAAATACCAATATATTAAATGAATTAATTTCTTAGTTGGAAACTTATACAGGACTATGATGAATGCAACATGATTATGTGACCCATTACTTTGGGGCCTTGTGCCTGACATAGCAACAATTTTAAATACCATGCACCATAAATTAATAGAATTAATTTGTTAGCTTGAAACTTTTACAATACTATGATGAATGCAACAAGATTATCAGATCTTTGATTAATGGCCTTGTGTCTGGCATAAGCAGCAATTAATAAATCCCAAAGGTCATATTTTAACTAAATTAATTTGTTAGCTTGAAACTTATACAGGATTATGTTGACTATGTTGAAAGTTTAAAATTAATACTATGATCAATGCAACGTGACTTTCTGACTCTTTCATTGGTGGCCTTGTGTCTGGCTTAGCAATGATTGATAAATACCAAAGGCCATATATTAACTTAATTACTTTGTTAGCTTGTAGCTGATACAATAAGATTATGATGAATGCAATATGATTTTCTGATCTTGATTGGTGGCCTTGTGCCTGGCATAGCAACAATTGATAAATACCAAAGGCCATATATTAACTGAATTAATTTGTTAGCTTCAAACTTTTACAAGTAATACTATGATGAATGCCACATGATTATCTGATCTTTGATTGGTGGCCTTGTGCCTGGCATAGCAACAATTGATAAATACCAAAGGCCATATTTTAACTGAATTATTTTTTTAGCTTCAAACTTTTACAAGTAATACTATGATGAATGCCACATGATTATCTGATCTTTGATTGGTGGCCTTGTGCCTGGCATAGCAACAATTGATAAATACCAAAGGCCATATTTTAACTGAATTATTTTTTTAGCTTCAAACTTTTACAAGTAATACTATGATGAATGCAACAAGATTATCTGAATCTTTAATTTGTGGCCCTGTGACTGGCATTAACAAAAATTAATTAATACCAAAGGCCATAAATTAACTGAGTTAATTTGTTAGCTTAAAACTTATACAAGTAATGCTATGATGGATGAAAGATGATTATGTAACCCATTACTTTGTGGCCCTGTGCCTGGCATAGCAACAATTAATAAATACCAAAGGCCATAAATTAACTGAATTAATTTGTTAGTATGACTATAATGAAGGCAACATGATTAAGTAACCCATAACTTTGTGGCCTTGTTCCTGGCACAGCAAGAATTTTAAATACCATGTGCCATAAACTAATTGAAGTAAGACTATGTTCAATGAAACATTATTATGTAAGCCATTACTTCATGTCCTTGTGCCTGGCATAGCAATAGTTAACAAATACCAAAGGCCATAAATTAACTAAATTAATTTGTTAGCTTGAAACTTATACAAATAAGATTATGATGGGTGAAACATGATTATGTAAACCATTACTTTGTGGCCATTTGCCGGGCACAGCAACAATTAATAAACACCAAACGCCTTATCTTACATGAAATTATTTGTTAGCTTGATACTTATACAATATGACTATGATGAAGGCAACATGATTAAGTGACCCATAACTTTGTGGCCTTGTTCCTGGCATAGCAATAATTTTAAATACCATGTGCCATAAATTAATCAAATTAATTTGTTAGCTTGGAACTCATACAATAAGACTATGATCAATGAAACACGATTAAGTAACACATTATTTTGTGGCCTTGTGCCTGGTATAGCAAAAATTAATAAATACCAAAGGCCATAAATTAATTGAATTAATTTGTTAGCTTGGAACTCATACAGGTAAGACTATGATGGATGAAAGATGATTATGTAACCCTTTCATTTGTGGCCTTGAGCCTGTCATAGCAACAGTTAATAAATACCAAAGTCCATAAATTAACTGAATTAATTTGTTAGCATGAAAAATACAAGTAATGCTATGATGGATGAAAGATGATTATGTAACCCATTACTTTGTGGCCATGTGCCTCACATAGCAACAATTAATAAATACCAAAGGCCATATATTAACTGAATTAATTTGTTAGCTTCAAACTTTTACAATACTATGATGAATGCCACATCATTTTCTGATCTTTGATTGGTGGCCTTGTGCCTGGCATAGCAACAATTGATAAATACCAAAGGCCATAAATTAACTGAGTTAATCTGTTAGCTTAAAACAGTTAAATAGTCAAATAAGACTATGATGGATGAAACATGATTATGTAACCCATTACTTTGTGGCCACTTGCCTGGCATAGCAACAATTAATGAATACCAAAGGCTTTATCTTAAATGAAATTATTTGTTAGCTTCTAACTGATATAATAAATTTATGGTGAATGCAATATGATTATCTCAACCTTTGATTGGTGGCTATGTGTCTGGCATAACAGCATTAATAAATTTCTATGGACAGAGTTTAATTAAAATAATTTGATAGCTAAAATCTCAAGAAAATAAAACATTATTAATAAATTTAACATTATTGTGTGGCCCATTCAAATGTGGCCTTTATATAACCATTTTATCCCAGGTTGTTGGGATAACCAAAAATGAATGATAATAAAAGCAAGCTTATTTCAAGACATAATAAAGTAACTTTTTATTCATTTACTACCTGAGAATAGCAAGGATTTGTTTGGATTTAAATCACATGTTACACATGCATGTCAGCTTATTGCCATATTGAATTCAGAAGTTCTGTAGTTAATAACAATGAGAGTGGATCATTCTCCTATACTATGTATACCATCTTTGGTAATTACTTTTATATTAACAGAAATCAGTAAATAATAAAACAATGTATTTTGTACATTTAAATATAGATATTAATTATTCTATATATATATATATATATATATATATATATATATATATATATATATATATATATATATAAAATTGCAAAGAACAAACATTATTTATGAGTTCAAATGCCCCTTAAGGAACTGTGTTCCTAACGAAACCGGACTCATAAATAACTACATCGGTTACACAACCACATGCTTATCCAGACATCTTACGTTACACCTATCCAATCACAGCTCCATTAGAACCCATTTAAACAAACACAAAAATTTACCAGACTCCATTAGAAATATACTAGTAGAAAACACAAATATATTAATTGCTTCCACCTGTAAAAAACGGTTAAAAATAGTGGAGGCTTTAATAATAAAAAAGAAAAAGCCTACCCTCAACAATATTAACTACGAACAAAGCCACAACATGCTAACCGTATTTGGAAATTAAAACACCACTACTACACACTAAGACATATACATAATGCACACACTCAATTAAACAGAAAAATCAAATCATCCTTGATAATGGCTAAAGGTATAGCCGAAAGTGCTCGGAAAAATAAAACATTTGGACAGTTTTTACACACCCTTTGTCCAGCAAAGAAAGCTCTTGTTCGTACACAAGAAAAATTAAATAAAAAACTTAACCATAGTACCTTGTCTGTCATTTTTAATGAAACTTGCATATATACATATATATATGATTGTGGTATTGTGTGTATATATGAATAAAGGATCATATTATATATATATATATATATATATATATATATATATATATATATATATATATATATATATATATATATATATATATAATGAATTATGTAATGTAACATTAACATTACTGAAAAGAGTTTCTGAAAAATTGAATGACTTTTTAAATATTTCTTTGAAATAAATATATTTATTGTTCTTCTTTGTTTCTCTTTTATTTTGTTTATCTTGGATTTTTATCTTTTGTTCATTGTTTTATTTCCATTTTTTCATTTTTTTTCATTTTTAGATTATTTCAGATCTACCTTGAAGAGCAAACTGGTAATAAAGGATTGATGCAGACATTTTCATAATGGTGACTAAAATAAATATTTATTAAATTAAGTTAGTTTGGCATAGAGCCACAAATACAGCATATCTAGTGTAGATTGTACTTACACTACCTACAGTTTGCAAGATTTGTTTGATAACATTAGTCCACATTACTTGCCCATACTTTCTTAAGTTGGCTTTGTCTTCATAAAGTCTAAATAAGTACTTTAGGTAACATGTCATTGGACATTAATTAGTTAGTTACTATTATAAATAATTACTTCAGAAGTGATTGTAATCCTCTCTTTAAATTGTTAATTTTAATCCATAGCTGAGTAAGACAATGAGTAAATATTAATACTAAGGCACTCATTGAGGAGGGAACAAACATTAGTAAGTGATCAACAAAACTTACATGTGAGTCATCACACTTAGCAAGCAGTGTGATATGGAATGTAATGTTCTAATGTTCATAGAGACAAATGGAACACTAAGATCAAAGACAAGATACCAATAAATTTGTCACTATCAATCTGCAGATTTATGAGGAAAAATGACAATTGTATTTTACTAACACCTTCAAACATACACAAAAATTCAACTTCATTTATACATATAACATTCTACTCACAAAATTCAGGGAATTGGACGATATTGATCTATATTTTTATCTCTCAAGTTTTATGCGTCTCACATAATATTTTAGTCATATTTCAAAATTACTCCACAATTTTGGCTTTCTTTGAGAAAGTCATTTTAGACTTTAAGTGCCTGTAACTTTTTTACTTTTTGAATTTAATTTATACATACATGCATACATATACATACATATACATATATATATATATATATATATAATATATATATATATATATATATATATATATATATATATATATATATATATATATATATACACATATACATATATATATATACATATATATATATATATATATATATATATATATATATATATATATATATATATATACAGACACATTTCTAAAACTTGACAGTCAGAGATTGGCAGCTAACCTCTCTTCTGATCTAGCACTAACTTCCCAGTGGGGGAAAAATTTGGTTGCATTCAGTGTCTCAAGAACCAAACTAGTTACATTTCATCATCACTGATCAGACCCTGAACTATCATCAAGCATGATGAACAGATATCCCCTCCCAGAAGCACTATGCTTTGAGAGAATATAGGGCCTCAAACTCATACCCAACCTCGTGGAATTATATATGATCCATTGCTAAAAATGTAGGAAAAATGATCGTCTCCCTGAATCTATCCAGTAGTCACCTGACTCCGCATGCTATCTTCTACCTTTAAGTTAGGCTGAAAATGGGACAAACATTGTAGGAAAACACCCACATTCCCTCCTTATTCTATCTTAAGAAGTAAGTTCCACTCGAACAGCTTCTTCCCGTGAATCACTGCTTTGTGGAACAGACTCCCAAGAGGATGTTTCCTGATCACTACAATCTTAACCTATTCAAGCCTAAAGTTAACCGTTATCTTCCCCTCCTATGCATATACACTAACCCTTGACATAACCCTCTACCTAGAGTGGTTCCCGTACCTTATGAAAGGTGAACCTTACTGTAAACACACACACACACACACACATATATATATATATATATATATATATATATATATATATATATATACGACTTGAAGATCAAATGTAGATCAGATACGGGTAAGAATCCGACAAAATGATAAAATAAAATAAAGAACTAGTAGGAAACGTATCTCAATCTAACACATTTCATTTTTATTAAAACTTCGTCGGAGATATATATAATTTTGAATAGAATGTTAGAACATTTAATCAAAGGGTATTTCATATTTACAGATATGTATTTTTAATTATATATAATATATAATATTAAGTTTATATTATTTATACTATTACTATTTTTATAGATGTCTTCTTTCGTTTTTTATGAGATATTGTACATCTAAATCAAAATTATTGATAAACTGCCCAACGTTCATTGTGTTTCTGTTCGAGTACCTGAGTCATCAAGAAGGAGATATTGTCAGTTTGGTAGACAAGACTTTTTGGAATGTTACATTTCTGATAAGTGCATCGTATAATAGATTTCAAGTGAATATAATAGTTAATACCATAATACTATATAGCAATCACTGCAGCAAAAGTTTAAAAGTATCTTTCCTTTCTGTTAATTCACCCTTGAATGTTAATGTAAAGTTGGTTATCACAAATATTAATTCACCCCAAGACATTATAATTTTTAAATCAAAGATTGTTTACTTTCTGTTATGTTTTTGGCACTCTTTTGAAATTGTAAATTTTAAATCGAACTTTGTTTAGCTTGCTTCGCAACAACTCCAGCCCTCACAATATAAAATTACCAAAAATCAGAAAGTTATTCAAATTTCATAAGTGCTAATGATATTCAATGTACTTACAAGGAATTTTTTACAATTTAAAAACAAAAAGAAAAAATCTGTTTTTGGCTTATTTGGTGAGCTCATAAGTAGACCCCACAATTAGAAGTAGCACACCTGACATTTGGGGTGATCGCAAAGGTCAACCCAACCGGAGTGCAATGGAAGGACCTCGCTCTGGAAGAATTTGGTGTGAATTTTAGTAAATATAAATTCTTTTTATTTTGGGGTGAATTTACAGAAAAGATCCGACTAAAAATATTCGAAGCTATTATAATACAAAGAAATAACCTGCATTAAACCACAGGAGACGACATTTAAAGCATACATAAAATATTTAATATGCATTAAATAAGAATAACACTATATTTGATATGCTCATTTTCTGGTGCTGTTAAGTTCTGTGAAACCGTTGTACAAAATGTCTATTATACAATAGTCTTCCAAAAATATCGTAATGTAAATGAGTTAATCAGATGTTTCCGTGTGTCACTATTCTGGAAATCCTAGTGTATACAACGTTTTCAAAATATGTTACATATTTTTCAAATTATAAAATTTGAACATGACTACGAATAAATAACATTATTAGTCTTACTGTTAGTCATTAACACGTCAATATCACTCGCAATAATTATGTTTATGTTCATATTAGATGATAATGAAGACTAGGCAGATATATTATCTCTTTTTTTCGTTAATCTCAAATCATGGTTATGCTGTGAAAAAATATTTTCCTCCTTTACTAGGTAAGGTCGCGCTGATTTCAGAACCGGCTTTTCAATAGGACATGCAGTCAACACAACTGTTTAACACAACATGAGAGTTGCCAGGTTTCCAAGAAAGAAATGTCTATTGGTCATCACACATCCGGTATGTATACTCTTGCTCAAAAGTTTTATAGAGATGAAAATTTGTACAATGGAGATGAGAGCTATCAGGATGAGATTAAATGTAAGTATACTTGTATATCGTAGACATATTTTAGCTTTCTACTGTCATATGTTAATAAATTAATGGTTTTGTTAACTTGTCTTGAAGTTAGTTGCTGCAATCTGATGATGCATGGTATTAATAAAATATTAGCAATTGAATTTAATATAGAACATTTGAGATGTCAGGCTGACGTCCAAAAACGATGCCGCGAACAAATGACAGCGATCAGAAGAAGAAAACAGTAAGTATCTTTGTATATTCATGTTTTGAAACTTCGCAGACAGTTAAAATTATTAAAAAGAAAAAAAGAAAGAGAGAGATTAAGGTGTCAGTGTATTTTTATGAATTAGAATTTTGTAGTGAAATCCTGATACCAAATTATTGGAAGTAAAATTTAATATGGAATTTAATTATGGAACTATATGCACATTAACCTAACGTGCAATCATTTGTGCAGTGCATTTGACAGCGCTCAAACAACACGAGAAGAATATGTTTGCTTTTCGAAACTGATTATTTTATTTCTTTTGTTTCGATTTTGAAGTGCATTTATTTTGTAAAATGTTTTTAATTTAGTTGTAATATTCTTGGGAATTGTCATAAATTCTATGTTACAAGTTTTTGTTCTCTTGATTTCAAAAAGAGATATAGCTGTAAAAGAAGTAAATAGGCCAAAATTTATGCTTACGCCACCGGAAGCACCCCGCAGTGATTTAAAAATTTCAACAAATATATAGACTGGCATGCTACACTGGCCAGTGTTTCTATGCACTCTTTAAAAAGTATTACACACATAATATATAAGTATATATAAACTGTGGATATGCGTGGAAAATTACTTTATTAATATAATGAAGCAGTACTAGAATTTTTTCACAGTTGTAGTTTTGGCATTCTACCTAGCTCTTCCTGTTAGTGAACAAATTGTTGCATAAGCAGAAATAGACTTACATCTAAATTCATTATAGTTGTTTTTTTAATAGTATAAAATTAGTGGTAAAATATAATGATAGGTTAAACGTATAACAGATCTTGGATTCGATATTTAGAGCCGCGACTAGGCGACTGTAAATATCAAAGCCAGGGTGTGTCCAAATTTTTATGGCAAGAATTTTTTTATCTAGGACATTTTAAGGCCCGATAGCCACTCAAAGTAGAGAATTACTGAAGGAGGTTTTTTGTGAGCAGTAAGAATAAGTGCGCACTGACAAATAATATACATATTTGCAGAAATTTCCATTACAATTGTTACTTTTACTTTTAGAAGAGTTTACGCTTGTATTCATTTATTCTTGTTTAATTCAATATGAATCAAAATTCGATTTTAAATGATTCCATTATCCTATAATAATTAATGATTTTTAAAAATACAATAACAAGTTTTTTTAAATTCAATTTATTTTTTTAGTATGGTTTTTATAATTTCCATTCATTTATTGTTTCTTGTTTTTTTTGGGGGAAAGTCTGAAATCTATTTTTCTATATGAATGCTCAATTGAAAATCAAATTACAAATTTTATTAGAATTTTACGGTTAAAATTGCATGTTTTCTTACTCGTATTAATACGTAATTAAATTCATTTTTGTAAATTCTTAGTCACAGTTGTCAGAATGATGTGCAGCTACACTGACATTTGTTGCTATCAATGTCTCTGTGCGTTTTGTTTCACATAAAAGCATATGGATTTATTCTGTAGGAAATATATGTAAACATTAAAAGTAACTCCGAGAAACATATATGGGTATAATCAATATTTGACAATCAAATAAGCTGGATAGATTTTTGCTAATATTTGCACGTTTACTCTCATTACCCTCACAAAATTATCTGCATATAGAAAGGAAAATGGGAAATAAATCATTATCTACACATACGAAGAACTAATGAATAGTTTATTTACAATCAATTCACCTTCTCCATATAGAAGTTTTTGTAAGAAACTCTAAAACAGGCATGTATCGCATCAATATTTGATTAACATATAATATAATCTAACTTGTGTAGTGTTTCCATATTTAGCTGTATCCTAATTCTTGGTCAATAATTATTATCTGAAACATGAATATGTCATTTTATTTTCCTATTATGTGCATATTTTGTATAACTAATTAGAAGAAAGTATTTTGCCTTTGTTTAAGAGTTCTATTTTTACTTGCATTATGAAGCCCGAAACTTAAACCGCATGTTAAATCTATAAAAATACAACAGCTGTAACGTTACAGGGATTACAGCCAAGATGAACATTCTAGTCTGAATGGAAAGGAATATATTAATTCTTCCCCTAAAATACAAGGTGCCGCAGAAATACTTCCCAAAAATACTTCCCACATAATATTAGACATTAGTGGTAACGGTGTCTTTATCTAGCTAAATTCTTACTATTATGTCGGAAGTACACGTATATGGATTGAGACCGCTAAATTTCCCAGTGTTGCTATGCACTCTTTGAAAAGTATTACACACATATTATATAAGTATGGGTGTATATAAACTTAGGATATATGTTAATAATTTATTTATTAATATTGATGAAGCAGAACTAAAAATCTTCCACAGTCTTAGTTTTTACATTCTTTCTAGCTCTTCCCGTTAGTAAGGAGAAATATACTTGCATCTAAATACGTTAGAATATCTTTATATACAGTGTAACCCGGATATAAGAGAAGCCCGGATATAAGAGATTTTATATGGTCCCAAATTAGAGCCTGTGTTAATAAAACAAAATAGACCAAATCCGGATATAAGAGACACCCGGATATAAGAGACTTCTTCTCCGGTCCCGACAACTCTCTTATATCCGGGTTACACTGTATTTGGTGTCGCGTTTAGACTACTGTAAATATCAAAGCCAGGATCTGTCCGCTTTTCCGACTAAATTTCTGGGATGAGGAGTTATCATTATTTACACTATTTATATTCCGACTATTATCTCTATATTTGTTGTTGTTACCACAAAGTTTCAGCCCGTGTGACCTCGGGCCTTCCTCAGGTGTATATCGATCAGGATGACCAAAATGAAATTCTGAAGTGAATCCTTTATTTAATCTACGGGAGTGGGGTAGACTATTCTGCTCATGTCTAGGGATATCTCGTCTAGTGCTTATTTTTATTTACTACTGTTCACTGCCCAACCCAGAACTTGAACTCACTGTTACTATCTCACCAAATTCACAAAACAACACTTTTAGCTACTAGGCTTTTGTCCTGCGTGAATTTGTAACATTGTGGTTTTGAGTTCAATATATACAAACCTAGAATTTCGAGTGTTTATTTTCGTAGCAGATAGAGTCAACTCTCTGGAAAGACTGGTGCCATGCAGTATTCCTACACATTACCAGTACAGTATTTCTACACTACACCTGACTATGGACAACTTAGTAAATAGTAATTTCGGTGTCAACAGAATAATTTTGAATCGAAGAAATTAATTACACTTCAAGAATTAAAATTTGGTGCTTAACTTTGGCCAAAAAAAACAATCACTCTCAATTTAGTACATTTCTATGTTTATACTTCATTCCTGATCAGATAGCTACATCTGGAAATTAAGAATCCGTAATCGACCCGTACATTAATACTTCACCAATTCATCTAAAATTCTAATTGCATACCTGAATATTTCCGAAAGAAAACTAGCAGGGAAAGTGAAAAGACAAAACCATTTTGTGCTAATAAAAAATAAAAATAGTTTTCTTTTTCGAACTTTTGAGAAGTAAAAAATACTAACTTTTAGTAGCTATCAAAAGAAGATTTTTACGTCATTCTGGGGTCTTTTTTCGTACAAATCCGTGAAATTATTTTTGTTACAATTTGTCGTAGCAAAAAAGTATTTAGGCAAGGTATATTGGAATGGACCGGATTTTACGAATACTAAAATAATTAGTCTGTTGCATGACCAAGACGAGAACCTATAGGTAGGTGAATTTTTTGTAAAAGCAATTACTCTGAAAGTGAAAAGACATTAGTTTTTACAAAATCGACAAATTCTTATGGCGTTAAATAAAGGTTTATTTATTTTGAGGATGGTGCTTTAGAAAACTTATCGACTGATACGTTATTAAGGATTTAGTATTTGCGCTAGTCATGACTATTTTTTATATTTATATGTTTCAGTTAATTGATAAGTTTGGCAGGAAAAAGTAGCTAAAATATTATATAAAATTATATATATTTCTCTTAGGAAAATTTAGTCCTTCACACTTTAAAACTCTGGTGATAAAAAAATTAAAATTAAATACGTCTGTCACAAATCAACAAATACAAATGTCATCCTAAATTTTTACTCACAACGCAACAGGTAGTTTTATTTATCTGAGGGTACTTAGAATTTGTAGCCCTGATTGTCTACCCATAGACTTTTAAAATCATCCATTACCCTAGTTATTTCATTTACAATGACGAAAGAAGAGCGTGAAAACCAAAAAAGAACAGGAATATAAATGTAAACGTAAAAATTAGGCACATTATTTTACCTACAAACTCCGTAATTAAAAATATAAATTTAGCAAACCTCAATAAAAATGTATCATAAACATTTCGGAAATGGTTAAAATAATAATAATGGTAAAACAGAGTGCTAATTTTATATCAGAAGCAAGAGTTTATTAAACAAAATGTAAACAATACTCACAAAAACATTGGCAAAAACCAATCCAGAGATTAAAAAATGGTTTTATTAGCATAAAAAATATTTAAAATCAAATAACACATTCAATGTAACGAAACTTTCGTCATAACAATTTTGACTTGTAAAATTCCGTTTTAATAAATTGCTTTATTCCAGTATATATATAAATTTTAATAATATGCTTTATTCCAGTATATATATAAATTTTAATAATATGCTTTATTCCAGTATATATATAAATTTTAATAATATGCTTTATTCCAGTATATATATAAATTTTAATAATATGCTTTATTCCAGTATATATATAAATTTTAATAATATGCTGTATTCCAGTATATTCAATGTGGTAAAATCTATAAGTGCCTTACGATTAATATACAGCTGGATTATTTAAATATATTCACTTTTTGTGCTAAATATATTCACTTTTTGTGCTGAGAGAATGTGAAATATTTAAACTATTTTATGATGACGGATTACTGACGTAATATGTCAGTATAAAATGCTTTTCTAAATTGTCTTATTAGTGACACGCTAAAGTACTGAACATAAGATTTTATAAGAAAATAATTTCTATTATTGCTACTCACCTAAAACTTGAGCTTAATATGGTAAGTACTTAAGATGTATTATATATAAGATTTTTTAAAAATGCCCACATACATGTGAACGTATTTAGAAATACACTAGAAGTAACACGTAAAAATGTTGGTTAAAATTTTAATGAACACTATCAGTGGCCTATCCTTTTTTTAACTAATACGACTGTCAGATATTTGAAATAATTTGAGGTAAGCTTCTGGCATAAATTAACACTATTTTTATCTTACTTCTATTGACAAATCCCTTTAAGATCATTTATATTTTGGGAATTCCTTTGTTGAACTCAAAGATTAAACTCCTTTCTAGATTTCTATGATTTACAACAGGCTGCTGACTAGGCAAATCTAAAAGTTATTTATTCGGCTTGGAACAACTCTTTTAACTGCTATAAGCTTGCGATTATCGTATTAAAAAATCTAACGTCACGGTGGTTTGAGAAATATTAGATAGAAGCATGTTATTCACCAATTTTACAGTACTTTCTTGATAGGAATATCAAATGTTCCTTCATACCATTGAAGGAAAAACAACCCCAAATCATCATACTTCTTTTACCGTGTTTAACTGTTGGAAAGGAAATTTAGGATCTTATATTTAGGGCTGGTGCGTAATACTGATTGGGGCCCCCTTTGTGACCCTCGCTATCTTATCAACATTTGCTTTGTTCTATCTACACGTTACAAATTGTTCTTTGTTCTATCTACACGTTACAAATTGTTCTTTGTTCTATCTACACGTTACAAATTGTTCTTTGTTCTATCTATACGTTACAAATTAAACTAAGCACAACTAACTATTAAAGAATGTTAAATTTTCGCTGATTCTTACGCGTCATTCTGTTTTCTTTTTTTTTCTTTTTCCGACCAAATCTGTGAATTTATTTTGTTCATGCGGAAAATAAACACTATGTACAATTCCCTATTTTTTATCCATAATGTTGAATGTGTTAAAATTCAACTTTTTAACAAGAAAAATCTCAAGCTGATGTTAAAAATTGCTGCAAAACATTGTTGATTTATGTAAGATGTAAAGATATTTTATGACATGTCTCTAATTTGTATATAGATACATTGTAATTATTTTCAATTTTTCTAGTTGTTCATCTATATTGCATACGACCAATTACTGTACATAATTAGGTTACAATAAAATTGAGCTGTCGTACAGTGTAGGGTCTCCTATCACAGACTGGGGGTGGGCACGAGGCCCTTTCACCGGCCCTGTTTATACGAAGTGTCTTTATTTCTCCAGTTCCTTCCAAAAGTTAGATTATAGTTTCGTCAATATATGTTGTCGCAGAACGAAGAAAGCTTCAGAAGGATTATAGGCGTAGTGTAGACGAGTATTTAGGTGCATGTTCTTTAATAGAGGGTTTTTTCTAGGTGCCTGAGAATGCAGTATTACCCGTTAGAGTATATAATTAATTGTAACCTTGCCCGCAGTTATTTAAAACTTTCCGGCACTATTTAAGTAGATTAGATTCATAAAAAAGCGTAAACTAATTGTTGTAGATTAGCATTCCTTATACCTTCCTTAGGCCACGACACTTGTCAGAAATGAAAATTATTGATTTGTTATAGTTTTAGAAGGGAGGTTCCATTAATAATATCAATACAGAGTCAAATATATCATTACTTTTGAAGAGTTACTGGCCTTGAAAATATTAACATCATTGATACCTGTATATATTTTTTTTAATTTTCTGATTTTTTTAAAGCTTTCTTTTTAACTTAAAAAAACTGTAAAGGATTTTTTAGAAGCACATGCGCAAATATTTGATATTCATAATTAGTTATCTAAAATTAAGAATAAACAGATACAAAATTTTATTAATTTATGTAAATTTTTGTGCTTTACTTTAAAAATGTATATATCCATTTGTTCGTTGTTTAAGAAGAATGTTTTTGTAAACCCCTAATCAAAAAGTCGGTTTCCGTACGCAAATCAGTTTAAGCCAATAACTTTATAGAAGTCATGGATCTATTTGATACTGTGTCGTTATTACAAACAGGAGTTCCTTTCTAAAATGATAACAAATCAATATTTTTTCGATTCTGAAAGGTGTCGCGGCCTACAAAAGGTCTAAATAATGTTCATCGAGAATAATTATGTCCTTCAAAAACATTCCCTACGTTTTATGAGTGTCCTAGTCTCCCTAAGTAGTTCCAAGTTTTCCCTGGGTTGTGAATGACTAGTTCATTACTTTCCAAAAAATGGATGTAACTGCTAGTTCACTTAGTTTATGATGTTATTTTCGAGGCAGATCAATAGTTAGGCATTTTGGAACGATGGATCTAATTATAATGATGATAATTTTGAGCTCGTTGAATATGTTTTGATATCAAATTCCAAAATTGTGATGGTAACTATTACCTCCTAAAATTATTCAGAGTTCCTTTATCCTCGCTACTGGGAAAACTTTCGTATAGATCGCCAAAGAGATCTCTAATATACTCGTCGAAATTGTCGGCCATGGCGCATGGCTTGACCTGATTAGTTGATGAAAATTTGCAAATTAATAAATAGAAGTCAGTTGTAAAATTCGAATTTGTTTTGCTTCATTTATATTTTCAGAATGTGTCCAAGAATTTTACATATTATTTTCTATTGTTTTTATTATTAAATTCAGATTAAGCTATAAGTAATAATAGAAATTATGTCAGGTCACTCTACGACAGCTGCTGGTACCATGTAAGCCAGTACTACCTGCCGCATGGTCGGGTTATCGGCAACTAAACCGGTTTCCTCATCAGGTTTATCCGGTGAGGAGGGTGGCTAGTGACCCAACAGTTTTAAAAACAAAATTTCGAACATATCTATCTGTCTATCTATCTCTGTCCGTACATAGATAGATAGATAGATAGATAGATAGATAGATAGATAGATAGATAGATAGATAGATAGATAGATAGATAGATAGATAGATAGATTTTGGACATATGAATCAAGACTGTGTGGTTTTATGCTTTAAGGAATCTTGAGATCACTATACAGTTTATATTTAGAAACGCTCTATCCCTTATCTTCATAACTCTTCTCTAATAAAAAACACTACTGTTTTCTACAAAACCCGCAACTTGTGTGCATTTGACAAGACTAGAGCAGATTACTCTAGCACGATGCCCCTTATGGCATGTGGTTTCCTTGAGCATGAGAGTCAACTGAGAGCAGTAAGTCTAATTCTCTGAAAGCCGGTCATGTACACATGTACATCAGATACATTCTTCAAGAACCATTCTTTCTTTTGTAATTTTTCAGTCAGATAATAGAATCTGTCAGATATATTTTGACTTATCGGTAATAGTTATCAATTACACACACACACACACACACACACACACACACACACACACACAAATATATATATGTGTGTGTATGTGTGTGTATGTGTGTGTTTATTTTCCCGCATTTCTGTGAGTGTGCATGCACAATCATATATACTCGTATGTATGTGTATAAACATATACGTGCTCTTATGCATATATATATATATATATATAGATAGATAGATAGATAGATAGATATAGATATAGATATAGATATAGATATACATACATATATATATATATATGCATGCATATATGTACATAGTTTATTGCAGATACACATATATATGTGTGTGTGTCTATGTTTGTAGATAGATATCTATGTATAGGTGATATGCCTCCCTGAAAGCTTTAGTTTTCAATCCATAATGGCAGTAGTTAGAATAAGAACATACTAGCCATTCATACAGCCAACAACCCCGACAAATCGAATGGGCCATAATACACTCCAGTCCGGCCATAGGAGCAATCCTGCTGCCGTCTGCCAATATCTCAGCGCCTCCGTTTCCGTCGAAAGAGGGCAACGAGTTCTTGTACCTATTGTTATGCTTGTCAGGAGCTGGACACTGTCGACGTGAAGAGCGGACAGAAAATGATAGATTTCTTTCAGCCAGCTTGCGTGAGAAAAATTAAGCAAATAATTTGCAATGATTCTATCTAAGAACGATATTGGATGTCTCCAGGAACGAAGTTTTTAGTTCTTGTACAACGGTAAATTCGTGCCAGACTCACGGACGCCAAGTTCATCGCTATCGGCGTACATAATAAGAATTCGATCCAAAAATTCTCCGACAGATTTAGACGTCCATCGTAAACCAGCAGTTTGGGAAATGTCGTTTGCCAAGCTCTTGAGGAGTGAGTGAAGGTCAAACAAAAAATGTGGGTGGAAACGAGCGGCAAACTTGAGGATAGGATAGAGTAGTATTATATGTTGATCCCAAAAGAATTTAATGCAAAAAAAGAGAAAATTGGCATCATCGATTATTTAACAAAAAACATTTCTAATACGTGTGAATTAATGTATTGACTTATAAACATATGTGTGCGGATGTGTGCATGTACGTCTCTCGTGATAGATAGATAGATAGATAGATAGATAGATAGATAGATAGATAGATAGATATAAAATTTACACTATTTTTCTCTTAAAAGATCCTAAAGTGGACTTTAAAATATGTGCGAATCACGATGTATAAAACGTTTTGTAAGTTGACAAGTTTCTGTTTTTCAAAGTTATACAATACAAGAACAATATATTCAATAGAAATAACTATTTCTTAAAACATTTTACGGTTAATGTCTTTCTTATAACATAGAAATGTATTAAATAATATTTAATAATTGAATAAAAACAAAAATAAATTCACAGAATTCAAATCCTGAGATTCAATTTCTTATTACAATCAAAATAACAAACAATATATAGCAATACTGCATTTATACTCGGTCAATTTATATAGGTGGGTCGGCTGGAGAGCTGACCAAGATATAAATATAAGTAGACATACCAGTTGGTAGATTAAAAGACATGCAAGTGTACCAGAATATAACAGCTGATCGGTCTAAAAGTAAGAATCCCCTTCATCCAACTACGGATATATGACGATGTAGTTGGAGCTTTTTAACTTTATAAAGACAATTTATCTTGGGTGTTGCACAATAGGTTAGGTCATGTATATGTTTATATATTATTCTTCCCCGGCAATAATAAAATAGATTATTACCACAGACACATTGAAGCATATTTCTTTTTTCATAGGAGCAATGTATTCTAGGTAACATGTATATTTTCAGAAATAGGATTAAAAGTATTTGTATTCAATCAAGATTAATTTAGAACGATTCAAAAACTGTTTTTCTGTTTATAATTTTCCCTTAAATAATGTCCTTTGCTTTACATTCAGTGTTTTTTTTTTCCTTCTACCTTTATTTTTATTTTTTGTCAATATTCATTTCCATATAGTTCCTTCTTTCTTTCTTTTTTGGTTTTCATTCCATGCGGATAATTTTCCAAGATGCAGTTTTCTATTCCTACTTTTTTAAATTCAACCATTCTTCTCTCCATTTTTACCGATAATCATCCTTCTGTTCTTGAGTCTAAGCAAGGCTCCACCTAAGATTTTCTCTCTCAAACATTCTCTCTCTCTGTCTGTCTGTCTGTCTGTATCTCTTTCTTTCTTTCTCCAATAATATATTCCTCTCTTTGTTATGCTTTTCGTCCTTAGAGAGGACTTCTTCACACTACATAATGATTCAAACGATGGAAATATATATGTAGCGAGAGGGAAGGAAATACATAAAACATCCGTTACAAACTATATCGAGAAAATGCTAATGATACAGAGCGCTTGATTTTATCTTGTAAAATGTTGGAGTTATACTTGCCTACATGCAGAAACTAGCCGACTTCATTTAGCTTTCAATGAAATTTTTGTTTTTCTTTATTTTATATTCAACATTCTAAAGTCAATTTGAAATTTTTCAGCGTTAGAGTTACTGAAACGTTTGAAATTGACTTTTAAGAATCCCTGTATTTTCAACGTTTTCTTAATGTAGAAGTGCACCGGATGTTCGTTTCATTTTGTTCCTTCTCCCTAAATATAAATTTACATCAATAAAATCATTACCTTGTGTGAAAAGTCCTTCCAAAAAAAAGTCACCCAGTATTGTTCAAATCTATAGAGTTGCATTTCGTGTATTTATTTATTTATTTATTTATCTTTCTTTCTTTCTTCCTTTCTTTCTTCAACCCATTTCTAATTAATAATACTTCTCTCCATTTTTTTACAGGTATTGAATTCTGTACCCTTTGTTGGATCTTTAGGAATGAAATCTATATCGGTTTACATGCCATCCGCCCAAGCAAGCAGATAAGGATCTTTCTTTTTTATTCATACTAAAATATATATTTCGTGTTTGACATGATTTTTTTAACAATCATAAACTAAAAATTAAAGCCAAAAGAAATGAAAAACAAATATTTAAAAAATGAAACAAAAAAGACTCAGCAATGATTAAAATTTCCTTAACGTCACTAACATTTCCTTTTATCTTTCTTTCTGCCAATGCATCCATTCACTTCTTTATTCAGTATCTATGGCTTCACTATCGCATGTTTTAAATTCACGAATGAAATGTATATATATTTAAATTCCATCAGGCTCTTTTCCATGACGCACAGTTTTTTTTATCCCTAATTCAATCATTTTTCTCTCTACTGTTTTTTTTTTACCGATAAGTAAATTTTTGAGCCTAAGTGAGGCTCTTCCAAAAAACACTCTCAAAACCCTTTCTCTCTTTCCCTTAAAATATTTCTTCTTATATTACGTCTTTTCTACCTCGAAAGGTTTTATTTACACTGAATAATGATTCTACCAGTGAAAAATATATATGTAGTGGGAGGGAATGAAATACAACAAACCTCAATTGCAAAATATACCGAGAAAACTCTGTTGATACAAAGACGCTTGCATCTAAAAATAATTTTTTAAAAAAATAGGATTCAGGTGTGTTTACTTGCATAAATTAGTCAAAATCATTTAGTTGACAACAAGGATTTTTCTTTAAATATCCATATTGTATTAGCAATATTTTTCCTGAGATATGTTGATATGTTCTATGTTCTTGTCACTTTAAAAACAGACAACAAAACGTTACTACAGCGACATATATATGCACTAGAAAGTTAAACCAAATATAAGGACATTTCTATCAGTGACTCTCAAAAGGGGTAAAAATGCTATTAGAAATAAGAATAGTTTCAACTAAAAAAACAAGAATGTAAATGCATGATAGAAAATCTGAGAATATCGATGAATATAAAATAATTTTCGAAACACAAAAATTCAACAAAATGATTACAAATATAATTAATGAGAACAGGATATGGTCAAAATTTAATGTTTACCACCTTAAACTACGCAAACTTAGAACTAGAAAAATACGCAAACAATAATTTTTATTGTATTGATATCATGTTAAACCATACTGATAAAAATTCTAAAAATAAAATTATTTCATACACTTCTTTTCCACCATAACAATAAAGTAAAATCTGGAATAATTATTAGATTCTATTTAATAGCATTTACAATCTCTAGCCCATATATATATACATGATGAGTAATACTTTGAAAATATATTTAAACTACTATACTATCCTAATTATTTCATATATAATGCGAAAAGTCTTACCTTGTTCCCAAAATTAAAAAATAATATAATTAATCTCAATAAAACTAAACACATAATACTGTCTATCAGCTCAATCGTAACTACAATTGAAAAAATATTACGTAAACTTAATATAAAATTTGATGCAACTACCTAAGAAAACAACAACAGAAAAATAATAGCACCCAAAAACTGAAACATGAATATACAAAATACTCTTTAAGATATTACAACAAATATATGCATAAAACATTTATGCCTTTAAATATAACAATATGTAGACACAAACAGGGTCATTTGAAAATATACTCTCAATGCATTTGTCTTTCATCTTAATAAGTCAGGCTATAACTTCGTTTTTAAAGAATACAATTTCAATTAATAAGTAATGCATTACGGCGAAAATGTACAGAATGTATGCAAATTCTTGAGTCTTCCACTGTAAATTTAAGTCCAGTATCATACAATATATCACTAGACAAAAATTTGCAATTACCACATGGAATATGTAAAAAGCAGTAATTATATAACGAAAATAAATGAATGAAATTGGCGATGGTACATCGAACACCAAAAACATTAAATTTATATTTAAGCATTTCTAAAAAGCAAACCTTTCCTTGACGTAGAATTGTAACGAATGTTTGTTGTATTTAATTCCTTCCCTCTACATATATATTAGTCCTGAGTATGACGATAAGCTACACTTGGTAGCATGGCGTCTGACTGAGAGATTGCAAGTTTTGAGGAGCGTGAAGCCACCTTTTAGTTGCCGTTGTTCCCAGGTCCCCCTGAATCTCTATGGGACCGCACCTGTTATGGTCCCAGCTACGGAGAAAATAGTGAATGCCCCCACCATAAAAAAACACCATGAAAGTATAAAAATACATTTTTATAGTAAAATTGCCAGCAATACATTTTATTATTAAAAATGACCAACAAAACATAGTAAAATTGCCAACAATATGAGCAAACTAACAAACCGTAGCGACTTCACCAAAATCCGCTTAAAATATTACCAAACCACCAGCATGAGAGAACACTTTCATGATATTAATCCATATAATATCCATATAATAATCCATATAATATCCTACAATCTCTTAAATCCAATTGTATTCCCAAATATAACTTCAACAAAACTACAACATAAAACACAGTTTCCAGTAATTGTCCACATAAGCATGTATATGCACAAAATATCATCTACCATGTATTCAATTATGAAAGCAATATAACATATATCATATTTTTATTACATTCAGTCTATCTATCTATCTATATATCTATATATATATATGTATATATGTATATATATTTGTGTGTGTGTGTGTGTGTGTTTATTTTATTTTCAATAAAAATATTTAGTGTAGTCCTGGATATGACGATAAACTACATCCGGCAGTAAAGGCCGCTGATCGTGAGATAGAATTTTTTGACCTCTTAATTGCTATTGTTTCCAGGTCCACTCTGACCCGGTATTGTAGCATTTGTTAGGTTCCCATAGCTGGGACTCTAACAGCTACGGCCAAATAATGAGCCTCCAAAAAGAAATTAAAACTCTGAAAGTATAAAAATACCAGCAATACATTTTTTATTTAAGAAATTATCAATAATACATTTTAATAGTAAAAATAACCAAGAATACATTTAATAGTAAATCATGGTATACATTGTCAAAACAATTAAATAATTTAATCATGAAATAATGTCATTCATTTACACTTCATCCTTCAGTAACCCTCACGAGTTGATATGCCTCTAAATAAAAACAACCAAACCATTATTTAGTGTAAAGATACCGTTTCGATAATCGAAAAGGGTAACATAGGATTTTTCACTATTTTGTCATTCAATCACCCACTATTTTTCTTATATCCAGAGTGGTATATCATATACTCATCATTCTTTCGATAAAACAACCTATTTCACGCAATTTCTAAAGAATTATGCTTACTTTCCATATTTTTTACAGATAATGAATTTTGTTTGAGAAATGAAATTTAGATCGGTTTCCGCCCAGCCAGCCAGATAAGGTTTCTTCTTTCCTTTTTGCTTTCTTTTTTATTCCCATGATATTTATATATTTAGTTCTAGATATGATAATAAAAAATGAAATTTTTTTTTTTTAAATAAAATAAAGAAAATGAAAATAAAATATTAAAAATAATTGAATGACATAGCAATGATTAAAATTTCCTTACTTTCCTAACATTTCTTATCTTTCTTTCCGTCATACATCACTTACTTCATTTCATTCAATCATTCTTCTCTTCATTTTTGCCGATAATTATTCCTCTGTTCTTGAGCCTAAAAGAGGCTTTACCGAATAAAACCTCTCTCAAAAACTTTATTTCCTTTTTTATTTATTTCTGTGTCACCCTCCGTCCCTTGAAAGGACTTCTTTTGGATATATAATGTTTTTTATCGATGGAAAATTGGAGGAAGAAACAAAATAAAATGAACGTCCGTTGGAAACTGTATCGTGAAAACTTTGATGATACAAAGATTCTTAAGTCCAATATTAAAAATTAATTTTTGGGAGTTCCAATGTGTTATGAAGTATAAACTATCCCATTTCATGCAGCTGCCTTCAACGAGTTTTAAAATATATTCCACATTGTATTAGTAATTGTTTTCTAGAGAAATGTTTGATATGTTCTATAATTCTGCCACTTCATAAAAGACAACAAAACAACGTTACTACAATTATATATACATACATATATATATATATATATATATATATATATATATATATATATATATATATATATATATATATATATATATATATATATTATGAAATGGACAAAGTCCGACAATTATTTAAAGACATTTTTATGTTTAACATTCTTTTTATAGATACAAGTATTTAAGTAAATGCTCTGTTTATAAGAAACAGTATTAAATGACATTTACCGGCCTGTGAGATTAGCGCACTCTCAATGCATTTTCTCCTCAGTGAATCCTTTTCTCTCCTGATCAAACTGGTATTTATTAAGTCGACATTGTGATTAGATGTATTAAGGTGAACTACCAATGCGTTTAAAATGTTATTATGCAGCATATCTCTACGATACTCATATCGTATTTTAGATTTCGGGACGTGTTACCGATGTATACCATTGGATATTTGGTATACATCGGTGAAACTTCTACACTTCTCCCAATAGTAGTACAATGCGGTATACTAGCTAATAGAAAGGGAAACCGATATCTACCCGGAGTGGGGGATGATTTAAAATCCAACCGACAACACCGACACCAACACCTCTAATATATATATATATATATATATATATATATATATATATATATATATATATATATATAACACTTCTTTCAGTTTTGTTTTTCATCCCAACCTGAAGACACCGAATACACACTTTCATATGCAAAAATATTGAAATGTAGTGTGGAATAATTAAAAGAAACATATCTATATAAACAAAATTAAAGCAGCAAAAAATCGATGAAGGTGTCGAGGGTATACAGCTAGATAGATAGAGGACACTAAAATATTAAATTTAAATTTAAGCATACCGGAATCATAAGCCTTTCCTTGATGTAAAATTGTAAGGGACCTTAGCTGTATTTCGTTCCCTCCCCCTACATATATATGTCTCATCGGTAAAAATATGTATTATTTAGAGCAAAGAACCCGTTTTCATAGACGAAAAGGTTGACATAGAATTCTTCACCATTTTGTCATTCAATCACCCACTATTTTTCTGATATACAGAACTGTATATCATACACTCCTATTTTTCTTTCGATAAAATATACAGTCACTGTCACTCAATTTCTAACGAATTATGCTTCTCTCCATAATTCTTTTACAGATAATGAATTCTGTATCCGTTTTCGAATCTTGAGGAATTAAATTTATATCGGTTTATATGTCATCTGTCCAGCTAGGCAGATGTTTCTTCTTCCTTTTCGCTTTCTTTTGTAATCATATAAAAATTATATATTTTGTCCTAGACATAAAAACAATAAAAACAATGAGAGAATAAAAAATAAAGATATAAAATAAATAAATTTAAAAAAGTAAATATAAATAAATAAAAATAAGAAAAGAACTGATATTAAATGACTCAGTTAGGAACATAAAATCTTCTTGTCGTCACTAGCATTTCTTAGCTTTTTTCTTTTCATCAATGAATCAATTCACTTCTATATTCAGTGTATGTCTTAGCATTTCTTTTACAAATAATGGCTTCTGTATCATTTGTTTTAAAATCAGGAATAAAATTTATCTAGAATTTCATTCCGACAGAAACCTTTTTCTCACGATACAAAACATGTATACATACTTCGTTTAATTTACTTAGGCACCTCCAAAAACCGATACCTAAGTTTTAAAATGCATTTTTAAAAATGAGAAATCTTTTTGAAGCTTTTATTTTAGCTTTAACTACAAACTAATAGATTATATTTAGTTTTTGTAATACACAAAATAATTTGCTGTATTTCAAAACGATTTTCAATTGGTTCATTTTTTTAAATCGCTAAAATCGACTACATTGACAAATCTGTTAACATAATTCTCTTTATTAAGAAAAACTTTCAAAAATAAATATACTTTTATGGAACGCTATTTTAGAAAAATTAGCTGATTAAATTTTAGTTAACCTGAATTAAAATAAATATTACTTTTATTTTAAAACATCGCAGAAAATTTAACAAAGAGTTGTTTATTTTTATCAGGTGTTGACGCACATCGACAGCCTGATGCTTGGGAAATTTAACTAAGGAGGAGATAATTGTGATAAAATTAGCTGACGAATACAATGTAAACGCCTATTTTATGTAATATTTTAGCTAAAAAATGTAAAGATAAAATTAAAGGTAAAGATTAAAAAGAAAGTCTGATTTCGACTGTGCAAGGGTTAAAATGTCGCTATATTCAGTAATATTTATTTCTTTTCTTTTAATATTTTAATATTCTTTAATATTTCTTTTCTTTCGCAAAAGAATGAAATCATATACTGTATTCCACTAATTCTTTTAATTTAATGATTCTTCTCTTCATTTTTTATGGGCGAGGGATGGAATGGATAACATAGGATATTGTCATACAATCCCCAGTATTATTCTGTTTTACCAAGTTGTATATCATATACTTCTATCTTTCTTTCGATAAAACAACCTATCACCTAGCCAATTTCTAAAGAATCATACTCCGCTCCATGTTTTTTCACAAATAATAATTCTGTATATTTTGTTTGAGGAATTCAAATTTTTAATGCGTTTTCATGACATCCTTCCATCCTGCTAGACAAGGTTCTTTCATTTCTTCTTCTTCTTCTTCTTCTTCTTCTTCTTCTTCTTCTTCTTCTTCTTCTTCTTCTTCTTCTTCTTCTTCTTCTTCTCTCTTTTGTTCATGTGCATCACATATGCTTAATTTCTTTTTAAAGAAAAATACATATGAAATTATTAAAAAAATTGTAAACATCTCAAAAAATTAAAAACATCAAATAAAAATAAAATCTTAAAAAACTAAAAATATGAAAAGTTACTGACTCTGATGTTGAATGACGCAGCAAGTGTTAAAAGTTACGCGCATTCACAAACGTTTCTTAATCTGACTGTAAGAAAGAATTTAATTCCGTCAATGCTTCAATTCACTTCCGTTCATTTCTTCATTCATTCACTATTTTTGATTACGAAATAATGTTTCTATATTCTTAACTTTAAATTCAGCAATTAAATTTATCTCGATTCTATGGGGGAAAATTTTCTACAATACGCAACTTTATATCCCCACTTCATTTAATTCAATCATTCTTCTCTGACATTTATCGATAATCATTTTTTTTTTTTGCCTATGTAAGGCTCCTCCGAATTTCTCAGAAAGATCCTCTCTTTCCATTAATATATTTCTTTTTCTGTTATGAATCTCATTCTTTAGGCTAAATATTTTTTAGCGATAATATATATATATATATATATATATATATATATATATATATATATATATATATATTTGCAAACACCTAATAACAGATAGTGAATTTTCTGTACCCAACTCCAAAATCAAAATACATCCACCTCGCCTCACCTGTGATAGCAATAATATAATTTACTACCTATTCTGCACAATATGTCCTAATAGTGGATATATTGGCGAATCAGGAATTAATTTTAGATTTCGTTTCAACAACCACAAACTAGACATACGTCAAAACAATCCTCATTCCCCCATAGCTGAACACTTTAATCAATCAGGACACTCATTAGACAACTGTAAATGTATATTGATAGACTCAGGTTTTAGTACAACATACACACGAAGAAAAAAAGAGAAATACTGGATTTTAAAATTAGACACATATAAACTAGGGTTAAACAAAGACTTGGGTATTTTAAATCTGTATAAATATTTCAATAGTTAAAAAATTTCTACAGATATAGTTAAAAAACGTTTTTAAACATCTAAAATACTATCGTTAGATTTACGTTAAAAAATTCAAACGCAGTTGCATTCCACATCACGTGACGTCCGCGTCCCACGACGAACGCTGTAAACAAACTCCCCAATACAGTTATTCAATGAATTTCTGAGGAAGGACCGAGGTGGTCTGAAATATTAAATATATATAAAAACATATAAATAAATACTTTCGCAAAAAAACACCCAATTTTTTTCAGTTATTTTATCCATATTATATATATATATATATATATATATATATATATATATATATATATATATATATATATATATATATGAAGGAGGAAGGAAAGAAATAAAACAAGCATCGTTGCTAACTACATCGAGAAAACACTGATAATACTGACGCTTGAATTTAAATTTAAAATTTTTGTTCCGATGTGTCTTGATGTCTGAACTAGCTATTTTGTAGCCTACAGCGCATTTTTGTTTTTTTAAATTCTCATTGCATTAGCTGTATTGTTGATATCTGTCTATATTTCTGAGATGAGCTATTATAACTATTTACACTATTTACATCGTTCGGACTGTTGTCTTCATCTTTATTGTTATATTCACGGCGTTTTGGTCGTTGTACGGCCTTCTTCAAAACACTTTGGTTGAATTAATCCAGTGATTTGATCCAAAGGGTTGTGAGTTCAATATCTGGTCACAGCAGAGGTGATCAAAAACTTAGTTGAGTTACTGAAGGGAAATAACTGAACCGGAGATACCCGGAAAAGGCATGACACGTGGAATTAGGACAACCTATCCCAGTGAACGAAATAAAGGGTTAGGTTCGAAATTTCAATGTATATTACCTGAAGAAGACTAGAGCGTACAACGGCCGAAACGTCGTGAATATTACAATAAAGATGAGGACAACAGTCCGAACAATGTAAATTGTATAAATGGAAACGTTCTTATGTTCTATGATCCTGTCATTACAATGACATATATATGCACTAGAAAGTTTAGCCAAATATAAAAACTTTTCTACCACTGCTTCGGACAAAGGGGGTAAAATATTATCATAAATAAGAATAGTTTTAACTAAAAAAGCAAGTCTGTAACTGCATGATGTAAAGTTTATGACAAAATCGATGAATATAAAATAATTTTAAGGAACGAGCCTCGCGAAACGGAGTGGCTCTTGCAGCGTGTCTCACTGGCGACGGTTCGAGGTAATGCTTTCTCCATCATAACGGCTGGCAGAGGATAGAAAAAAAAATTTGTTTATAGTTACGTTGTTCTGGAATTGTCATCATTGGTCGACTGAACATGCTTTGTTTCAATGACTTTTGTTTTGTTATTTTTATATAGTAATATATAGTTATTCAATTAATTTCTGAGGAAGGACTGAGGCGGTCTGAAATATCAAATATATAAAAACATACAAATAAATACTTTCACAAAAAAAAAAAGAACACAAATATTCAACAAAATAGGTAGTTAATAACGTGAACAAGACACAGTTAAGATTTATTGAATACCGCGCATTAAAATGCGCATATTTTAGGTTTAGCAAAATGCACAAAGCAGATATTCTAAAACGACCCATAATATCTCCAATTGATATAGATCCGCATAATTTAAGGAAGCCCCTAACAAAAACGTCTTGGAAAATTTAACCCTAAACATATTGAATATTCATGCAACATAGTCAAATGATTGAAAGGCATAGGTAAGAGAGATGTACTCATGGTTAGTTTAGATATAAAAATTCTACAAAATAATTAATCCGTTAACAAATGATTGAAATACTTGAAAAAATATAATACAATCACAACTTAATCTCTAATTAACGATAGATAAAATTATAAAGATTTGTAGGCTCTTTAAAAATCAATATATCAAAAATCAAAATATATAGGATAGGATAGAATAGGATACGAAACAAATAGGAAGCTTTCAAAATCTAACTTGTTTCGCTCTTATTAAAGCTTCATCAGAGAATGATGAATTTTTAAGAAGTTTTAATAAAAGCGAAACATGTTAGATTTATAAAAGTTCCGTATTTGTTCCTTATCCTCTCTGTTGCAAAAAGTATAACTTGCCGTATTCACAAAATTAATAAGTAAATAATATGAATAATTTCGATAAAGATTGAAACATATTACTAACTACCAAATCAGTAGTGACTGCAAGTGAAAATATGTTATCCAAACTTTACATAAAATTTGATACAATTACATCAAATACAATGATACATTTAATTAAGACAAAAAATTATAGCTAACCAAAACTTGATATAAGAATTTACAAAATAAATATAATCACGTCACATATAGGTAAAAGATTTAGCACTTTAAATAAAAGAATATATAAAAACAAAATAAAATACTCCCAGTGTATTACGCACTCATAGTACTTTTGACGATAATTTTGTGTTAATGAATGTAATGTTAATTGGAATGTAATATATTAAGACGAAAAGGTATAGAAAGTAAACGATTTTCTGAGTATTCCACTGTACATTTAATCATAAGCCTTTCCATGACGTTGAATTGTAACGGGCATTTGTTGAATTTTGTTCCTTCCCCTTGCAAATATATATATATGTTTCATCGATAAAAATATTATTTAGTGTGAAAATATCCTTTAGATGGACATTGTATTTTTCATATTTTTCTAATTCAATCACCCACTATGTTTCTGATATACAGAGTCGTATATCATTTACTCTTATCATTCTTTCGATTAACCTACCTATTGCTTTCACTTTCTGTATCGTTTGTTAAATCTTGAGGAATTACATTTATATCAGTTTGTATACCATCTATCCATCCAACAGGACAAGATTCTTTCTTATGTCATTCCTTTATGTTTATTTATATACAACACATATATTTAGTCATTGATTTTTTAACTAATTAAGAAATAATAAAAAATAACAATAAAATAAAATTATGACAAAAATATAAAAATTAAAAAATAATATGAAAATTTAAAAGAATTAAAAAGTAAAATGCATAAAAAATAAAAAATAAAAAAGGAAAAATTCAGAAAGATTGATTTCGTCATTGAATGACCCACTGCGGCTTAAAATGTCATTATATTCACTAATCTTTTCTTTCTTTCCATGAGAACATCCATTCGCATCCATTCACTTACTCTTTTCCAGGTTGACTCTCTATCTTTATTTGTAGATAATGATTTCAGTAGCATTTCTTTTATCTTGATGAATAAAATTTATCTCAACTTTCATTCCATTTATTCATCCATTCCGTCTTTCTTCCTTTTTCTCAATATTCTTTCTTTCTTAATTTCTTTCTTTTTAAATTGCTATGTTTTTCTTATTTTCGTTTTTCTTATAATTGAAATAAAATATTTTCTTAAATTTTCTCCATTCTTTACATAAATATATTTTTACGATTCTGTTCTTGCTAGGCGCACTATTATTAATAAATCTGTTTGTTTCTCTATATGAAAGTTTCACCATAATGATATCCATGATGATATCGTTTACTATTTTGCTTTATTGTCGCCTGAATTTTCCAAGGACGTCTTTTCAATCTCAGCTTTGATTCCTATTTCTGGTAAGTCTTTTTAATTCTTTCTTTATAGAAATTTTGTCAATGATTTTTTTTTCTGTTCCATCATCAATAGACCAGTGAATGTCCATAAAGTTTATTGGCTCGGAAAATCGAATTTGTCATTCGAGATCGAATTTCGGTTGAAACTGATTATGTTCATTTGCAATTAATTCCTTTGGCCGAAGGTATGGATTCACTTTTCTCCCAACGGTCTTTCCTCGCATTAGACATATTGACAGAAGCTTCGTTGATGTCGTTTTTACTACCCAAGGCGACGATAAAGAATGCATTCAGTTGTTGCTGATACCATCAAATACAATCTTATCCGGGTACGTTTTCTTAATCCATCTATACCTTACATATTTTACGTTGCTTCTGATAATTCTGTTTTACTTTATTTCATTTAATTAATTTCTTAGCGCACATACATATACACAGATATATATATATATATATATATATATATATATATATATAGAGAGAGAGAGAGAGAGAGAGATAGATAGATAGATAGATAGATAGATAGATAGATAGATAGATAGATAGATAGATAGTCCGCTTGCATTTCAGATGTTATCCATGACAGACCGAACATCTAATGAACTATCCTCTGTATTTCGTTGTTGCTGTTGCAGGTGGTATTGGTGTTTTTCATTGTGCTCTTCTTGTTTTTTATGATGATATTAGGAACCTATATATCTTAAAATAAACTGTCTTTTTTTATGAGTTTATTTTATAGTTTTATAGTCTTCAAACGAAGTTTGAGCGAATTAAGAAAAATTTGATCAAATCGATTTGCTTCTTTCTGACAACAAAGATGATAAACCAACACCAGAAAAATTACAATATTAAATTTATTTACTTGTGTCCTTTAAAAACCTGTATTAAAGTAATCGCAGAAACATTGCTTTCTAAATGAACAGTTGTGTCAGAACTTTCCAGTCTCTTTCGAAACATCAGTTTAAGGATAAAAGTTCTACCCTTTCATGAATTCTTTGAATATAAAGGTGGAATAGAAGAAGTTAGAGGGAGCGTAAAAAGTGGTCAACTGTTGTGTGGGTTCAGCTGTCAAGTAAAAAAATAATAAGAGGAAAAAAGTGGAGGGCAAAGTTGAAAATAGGTGGGTGGGTTGAAGATTTGATGATCGTTAGACAATGGTGGTTCATTGTTGCAACTGGCCATTGAGACGGGGGAAGATTATGCACGCCCGAGGTGAGCGACTGTAAAATAAACTCGCCAGCGGTATTGTCCCAACGACTTGCTGCCCATCTCCCAGCCTTTAAACTTTAGTCACTTAATGGGCAAATTCAAGTACTTTCGCCTTTGTAATTTGCATCAGGTTTTGACTCTGGCTATAACATTAGCGGCAGGGCGTGGAAACGGATAGAGAGATTTAGAAATGAACGAATTTGCAAATGAAGATGGAAACAGCAAATAAGTTGGAAGTCGAGGGCGAGAGAGAACGTGAGAAAACATATAGACGAAAAATTGACCAGTAACGTAAAAAGATTATTAGAGAAAAAAAACAAACACCTGCACACATACGCACATTATGTACGTATGAGAGTCTGTGTTTGTTCCCCTTCTTCCTATATTTCTATTTTTCTCCATTAAACATTAATACTTGCAACTCACTTGCTTTCTCAGTGCACATACATACACATACACACACATACACACACACACACACACACATATATATATATATATATATAGATAGATAGATAGATAGATAGATAGATAGATAGATAGATGATAAAACACAATATAGAAGAAATTGATGAGGGCGAAGAAAATCATTGGAAAAAAGATTAAATTTAAGAAAGAAAATAGAGATTTTATACATTTGATGAGTTGCCGTTAAATTACAGATTATTTTCGAAGATCAAATTTAGACATTTTTCTTTATTACAAATCTTTCAGAAATTGAGTAAATATAACAACAATGTATGCAAAATGTATTATCTACCTTCCAAAACTACTAAGCAATTTGGTAAATTATGTTATCTTAGTTCATTAACTATACAAAATAGCCGCAAACGTCTGCCAAAATAGAATCCTCCGGTTTTTGTATTCTGTATTTAAGTTTGCTTATGTATACTTAGTTTTTAACGCTGATGCTCTAGTAAACGGAATTAAAAGTTACTGTAGTTCTGCTTATCTTATTGTAGGTTGCACCTCTAATTATAAGAGTTAACAGTTACCTTTTCCTCAAAGTTTTTAACTAAAGATTATCGACGGAGGTAAATAAGATGCTGTGATGGTCCGTCTATCAGTAGATGTTCATATTGCTAGAATACATACAATTTAATATCTGCTCATGACTGAGAGTAGAAATGTCAGCCAGGTATTGAAATAAATGCAAATGTTAATATATACAAAGCGAAGAAAATAATAGAATATATAGAGAAAACAGTTGACCAATTGCATGATGTAGTGAAGAACTTCAGGTTACGAAAATTATTTACCAATGCCCAACTTCTCTCCAAATGAAATCAGCTAATGCTTGTTTACATGGTATAAGTAGAAGACATGGACCCCTAATTTGCACAGATCTTCCTCAACTCTACTGATGTGCTAGTGACGAGACTTATTTTCAAGTCATCTAGTGTTGGATGATAGGGATTTAAATTTTGCCCCGAGGCGTAATTGATAAATGAACATATTCTGCTGGAAAATATGATAACCTGGCAAAAACACGAAGGTACCCGAATATTTATGAAATTGTCTGTCTGCCAGAACTTGAAATAACCAGGTATGTTTTAGCATATGCGGATTTATTTGTGTTCTTTAAAAATCTGTATTATTTTATTAGACCGTTCATTACTTTTGTTCACCCATCTATGAATAACAAGATTTGTATGTAAGTATGTAGACACATCTGTAATTTAATTTATAGAATGATTTAAGAACTGTTTTAAAATAATTTGAATAATCAATATTTAGTAAGATGAAGCAGAAAATGTATAATTTTGTGAGAATATTTTAAAATTGTCAGTAAGTCAGTTCAGTGCCATATGTGATACACACCTGGATGATCATGTCTCTTTTGATTCATGACTGACTAGTAGTAGTTACCGTTTGTTTCTGCGGTAGACTGGCTGCCAACCAAGGCGATAGTACCCATTCTGTCCTGTTATTCGACCCATAGCTGTGGGAGAAGAGATGGATTAATACTTTACCCAAGTGTATTCGCTTGAAAGTGAACGTAATGAACTCGGCTCTCCGACATCTCACCCTGAGCCGATATCCATTACACCAACCACGCACATCTACGTTTATAGAGAAAAATAAATGCAAATATAGAGGTAAATATATATATTCCGCAGTGGAATAATGGAGTAATATATGTAATGCATTTGATGTCTGAGTGCCACATATTTAGTATAATCGCTATCAGTAAATCTGGAAGTATTTACAAAATCAAGAATAATTATTTTCTTGTTTCTCAACTACAAGGATTTATGCACTTAGACGACGAAGTGTGGTGCAATGGCAAGCTTATCTTGCTAGATCCATTACGACTGAGTAGTCAATTCGATCCTCACAATTTTCGGCCTTGTGCCACATCTAAGCAACATGTAAATTTTTTGTGCACTTAGACGTGGAGCAATGGTTAACAAACTTGTCTCGCTAAATCAATTACGACTGAATAGTGAGTACGATCTTCAGTAAGGTGCCCTATACTTTGGGCCTTGTTCCACATCTGAACTACGCTTAGTACTTCATAACCAAGGATATCTTTCATGCCTTCTGTATGTAAATAAAGTTGTAGTGATGAAAGCAATAAATATTAAGAAAATCAAGGAAATTGGATTATTTGTTAATCAATAAATAATAATTAGCCCGAACACCCTTGAAGATTTGCAAATTATAGACAATTTTCAACTTGGCTATTTTTTCTCTTTCTCTGTTATAAAGTAATAATGAATGGCTTAATGTGTGTGCAAGTACGTGAAACCATTTCTGTTATGCACATAAACAAATTATCCACCTTACAACCACTCTCTTACAGACACGCCACAGCAGATGCTTCCCAGAATACTACAATCTTCAAGTCTATGGTCAACCGTTACTCAATGCGCGTATCTTCACAATCTGCACTTAATTTTACCTTCCTTATTCTTATTTAGTAACCCTATAATTTTAGTGGCTTTTAGGCCGTGTATTGCGCGAACATTTAGTAAAAAAATATAGGAGTGTATATATATATATATATATATATATATATATATGTGTGTGTGTGTGTGTGTGTGTGTGTGTGTGTGTGTGTGTGTGCGCGCGTGTGTGCATGTGTGTGTGTGTGTGAGTAACACGTTTCTGAATGTATAGCTATTTCATTGATTCTAAGCCATGGTTCAACTAGTAGCATTTTGGTATTTGATAGAACTTACATATGCTCGGAGCGTATACAGAAGTGTCAATCCATACATAAATAATTTGATTATTTTTATGTGTAGCGCGCTAAAATTTAAATAATACCAAAGCTAACAAGCAAATTACATTGCATTATATATATATATATATATATATATATATATATATATATATATATATATATATATATATATATATATATATATCGGCAGCTCAATTAATTAAACTATAAATTATCATATCCTATCCGATTAACAGCATAGAAGTCGTAATTAGCAATCCGAGTTCAAATTTTGCCCGAGACTGCTTATACACACTTAATATTAATGCTACTGAGAATGGCATTTACCCAAATCATTATTCTATACCCCACTGCGATATATTTTGACAAAAATGATCAGGCCATTATTATTGTACCGTGTCTTCTAAAAACGTTAGCGATTATGGCTCTCCATGTTTTTTGTTGCTGTAAGTAACTTTTGGCTCTTCACTATCACTTGTTGTCCTTATTCTGCCAACCATTCACACAAAATCGTTAAGTTGGCTATTCGCTGTTTTTTTGTTTCTTGGGCGTTTGATATGTCCTCTGCACACTAAATTTTCTTGTCCGTCCTTCCTCCTTATGTGTCTCAGAAATTCCAGATAACTCATTCTCGTTGTATGTATAGGTTTCCTTGTTGTTTCTATTTTCCTTAGAACTTCAATGGTCACATTTTATGCCCATGGTATTCTCAGTATCTGTCAACAGAACTATATCACTGCCGCTTCAAGAAATCACTGCCAGTAGATATTACATAGCAATTGAGTATTTCTTTTGTATGATTCTAAGTAAATTTTCTTTTTTCTCAATACTTAGTTTAGTCCGTTTCGTTATTCCAATGTTCCTTCGTATTTCTGTGTCTCACTTTCCATCAACTCTTACTACACAAGCCAGAAATACGTCACTCACACCATGGGCTTTTTCATTTGTCTTCTTACAGCTAACATTTAGTCTTTTCTGATAGCTTCCTTTTATTATCTTGTCTAAGAGTTATATCAGTTTCTTTTCCTGTCATCAACACAATATCATCGTAGATAAGCATGCAAACTGTTTATTATGGTGTTATGGTAGATTGTTATGCATACTGAACATTTATAGTGGACTTCTACCGTAGATTAATTCTTACTACGCTCAACTCGCACATCGTAGTTAATAAGTTTGATACTAGTTACAGGATTATTGGAAATATTTTGAACTAGCAATCTTTGCGATAACTGTTTTTAATACCGTGTCTCGTTCAACATACTCTTGGTCTTACCCCTGATCTCGTATATATCCGTGAAATTGGTGATAGATGAAAACTGAAAAATATTCAGTTATCCATTTCTTTATATTCAATATATATAAATGTATATTGAATATAAACGAGAAATGAATTGTTACAAGTCATGAATTAATAAAATAATGTTAGAAAAAGGTTATTGAATCTATAAACTACCTGAATTGCTAATGGTTTTATCTTACAAAAATATTGAAAGTCAAGAAATAATTGTCTTGGATCAGGAATTTAGGCAAAAATTACTGACAGAAGAGAACTGTTATATGAATAGTATAAATGCATTGCTAATAATTTTACTATTGATATGATATTGAAAATCAGTAAAAGATGGATTGTCAGTGATCAGGAATTAGGTAAGTTACGCTAAACTCCGCAAATACGGCTGTTATATGTATAAGAATCTAAATCCGGATCATAAGATTTGCTAATTCAATTTTGATACTCACAATGATTATTATGTTCCAGTGGCTAATTAAATAATGATTAATTAGTTAGTTATTAGTTTAATTAATATAATGTTTGAAACACTTAATGATTCATTCTACAGCCATATTTTCCATTTTTCTGCCCATAAGTTTTGTAAAAACATCGGGTAATGTACGTTAAATAAACATTTCATATCATTAAATTATTTGTCTTTAAAATATGCTTCATATTTTTCTGCTGATCTGGAATAAGCCTAGCATAAGTGCATATTTACAAAGCGCACACTGAAGACTGAGCTAAAGAAAATGGTTGATCGTTAATCAGAACTTAATAAATGAATATGAAAAACTAAAACAACAACAACCAAAAACGACAGGCAAATCTCATCATTTCCTTTGTTCTTTTCACCACCGTCACTGTGACCGCCACAGGCTCAGGGAATATGCCACCGTCACGTGACGCGTGACAAAACACCGGGTGCACACGTGACCGATAGTTTAACCAGTACGGTGCACAGTACCAAAGATTCAAACGGGATCAAAGAGAGAGAGAGAGTGGGGTGGGAGAGAGAAAGCAAGAAAGAGATGGGGGAGGAGTAAACATTACGTACACCGGTTATCTGATCCAATGCACTCGGCCCAACCCAAAGTAACCTACAGATTTAGTCGGCCAGCGTAGAAAAAGTGATGATTAATCAATCATGCGGAAAGTGGGATAGTGGAGGCGGGTTAAAACACGAATAAAAGAAAGTATGGTGAAAGAAAGAAAGAAAGAAAGAAAGAAAGAAAAGGAGAGAAGAGGACAGAAGTGAAGAGGAGAAGAATGGAAATAAGAAGTTGGTAAGAGTAAGCAAGGCAATATTCATTTTAATTAATGGCGATAAAAAGTTTCTTTAAAAAAATTAAAAAGTGGATAAATGAATAAAGCCAAAATGAAATGGATGAACGAAAGAAAAAGAGAAAGGTAAAAGTGGAGAGAGAATGAAAGAAAAAGAAAGAAGGAAAAATAATAGATAATGAAGAAAAGAGAAAAAGAAAAACGAAGACATGAATAAATTAGAATAAATTAAGAAAGAGTAAAGAAAGAATTAATGAATGAATGAATGAATGAGAATAAAGTTATTGAAAAGTGTGTGTAAATATATATGAATGAAGAAATAACAACAACGGGAAAAAAGAAATAATAAAGAGGAAATTATGTGTAGATATAAATAATCGATAAAATAGACTAAATTGTTATAAATGTAATTCCATCCAGTTGTACAAGATCATTCCCAATAATAGATTATATCAATGATATTTATAATCGTTATAATCCTTATCTTCATTATTTCGATCGTTGCCAGATTAAATGTACAAACAAACAAAAAATATAGTCTAACTTAAGTGATGACATGCATATAAACAAGACTAGTCTGCTTGTGTACATAAAAAATGATAACATTCGGATAAATAGTTCTACATTTAAATACTAACGACTGTAGACCACAACGATCTAGAACCATAAGCCAATGAGAAAACATTGAACTGTATTAACTACCCATATATTAAAGATGGCAAAATTCATCGGGTGAAAAGTAATGAGAAAAGCTCTAAGGAAGAGAATACTTAGGAATAACTTGTACAATAAGGACAATGACTAATCTGAATCTCAAATGACTTTAGCAGTGGTCACTTATACAACATTTTTTGGGGTTTTTTTTTGTTTGTTTTTTGTTTTGCAAATGGCTTTTCTAAGTCCAATACGCCAAATCAAACTAACATATCCGCCGTTAGGCTGTTAACAATGGACTCGTTTGCCCCAAATCAGCCTATGATTAAACTAAATGGTGATTTTAGTGAGGGGAGGAGATTATTTTGTGTTTTTTATACGTGGTTTTTATGAAGATATAACAACGATAATCTTTTGTCATCAGAGAAAACAAGAGCCATACAACAAAGCATACAAATGGGTTCAGGGCGCAGAGCGAATGCTCAAATAATGATCGTCTGTGGTCATCAAGCAAAGAAATAAAAGATTTTTAAAAAATTAAATTAAACTGGAGACACAGTAATTTGGTTGCGTCAGCTAATGTTTCTGCAGTAAACAATGCGGTATGATAATTTTTCTTAACAAAACAATTCATAATTCTATATTAGACATTTTCTGCATTTTATCATAATCGTGATCAGTAGTAGTAGTAGGAGTAGTAGTAGTAGTAATAGTAGTATATACTGGTTGAGCTTTCAGTCCATCAGTATCTGGCCGCACACGCTGGAGGTTAAGTGACAGCATGTTTAATCATTAATCAGTAGTCTCTTTAGAATAATATTAGTAATGCTATAGTTTACATGGTTTGGTATTATTATTTTTTCTGAGTGTCCACACTATAGTAGTAACAAATGATTTCCGCTGGATATCAATGTCTCTTGAAGGCTTCACTACTCTGCTCAACATTCACGCAAATTTATGAGCATTGTCGTATTAATACTTTCAGTTAGGTTAATGAGTTCGAGTAGTGACGTTATTTTTTGAATTATTCTAACTAGTAGTACCATCATTATTACCCCATTTTTATCACTATGTTTGAAATATTATGTATTTTCTCGCCTTATTATTGCCGGAAGTATTGCTATGAAATATTGTCGTTGTTTCATGATTCATTACATCTCTTATCTTCACCTTGGTTCTCTTTATTTGCAAATTTCCATTGATGTGTTATTCGAAATAAAATATCATCCAAAGCAGAAACAAGAATCAGGATACCAGATAATTATTGCTTTTTGCTATAAAACATTTCCCCTGTAGAAATTATGGTCTTATGTTCCAAAGATATGAAGGTGTTGCCAGGTTGATTTGTGATTGATGAAAGGGTAAAGAGTATTTCTCGAATTGTTATCGCAAAGAATTCACCTAGCACCAGAAAATGAAGAATTTAACAGGAAAGAAAGAAAATATAAATGATAATTTTCGCAAAGAAATGTTCCGTTGTTATTTTAAAACAATGTTTGGATAATTAAAATGAGCATCATCAACAAATTATTGGGATTGAAATTTAAGATTATATCAAATAACGATGTCCAATGTTTAAAATGTTTAAGTTATGCAAAGCGAAAAGTATCAACAAAAGTACCGTCTACAAGGTAAAATTCGAATTCTTTTCACATACACTTTTTTAACAGAAGTCTTATTTATTACTCCCTAGTTCAGTACATTTTTCAAATGCCTACAAATTCCTAATGAAATAAAAATTGATGTTATATTAACCGAAGAACGACGGTTGCAGGAGCTGCAGGCAATTTTTGTTCCTTGCCCGGGTGTATGGGATCGGGTCTCCACCTTAAAAATTTACCTTGTGTGCGGGGTCACGGTCAATTTTTGTTCCTTTACTGGGTGTACGCACTCAGGTTCCTCACATTAAACCGACCTTGTGTCACCACGCGACTTTGCGGGGTGTCGAGTAAATACCAAATTACTATGAAGTAGAGCTGGGGATTTTTAATCTCAGAATTCGTGGGAGAATTTAGCTCCAATTTTACATTTAGATCCTATAATATAGGTTTGACTTAATTAGCTATTACGATTCCCTAACTCTTCAAATGTTGAATGTATAACTAATTCTAATTTCTATTTTTCCATCTTTACACTATATTAATTTTATCTTATAAATTGTCTCCTGTTCTGTCACGCATGAAATAAAAATAATTGTTTGTAAGGAAAATAAGGTTCTACCTACATCAAATCGTCTTTAAATTAAGTAGCAGAAGAAGAATTATCGTCGAACGTTTATAACTTATATTTATATAAATATATACTTTTAAAAGGTAAGCTTAAACATTAATTCAATTCTTAAATGCAGCGATTAATTTGAGTTCTTCTGTAGTGTATTGATACCTATCACATCTACTCCTCCCTAGCTATTGTGATGATGGCCAAACCAAAAGGCCTTCACAGGAGCTAGCTTAAGTAACCCCGATAGGGAGGTTTTTAATCTAGTATCTAGCTTTTAATCTTATATTATACGTTGGAATTTACCCATTATTTGATCCACAGTAGAGGTGAACAAAAACATGGAGAGCTGAGTTACCAAAGGCAATTAACTGTAACTGAGATATCCAGAAAAGGCATGGCATGTGGAACTAGAACAATCTACTCCCGTGGATTAAATAAAGTGTTCGGTTCGAAATTC
>OZ038520.1:29171402-29208902 GCA_964036315.1 Acanthosepion esculentum
ATGACTTTAATTTAAAGAGGCTCCCTTTATCGCGGCTCTGTACATAAATATTTAACTTAGTGTCACCTCAAGCAAGGAATATAAAATAATTTAAAAATTAATAATTTTTAATAAATTAATTTATAATTGTTGGACAGTGGTGCTAACACGTTCATATTTTATTTGAATACTTTTAGGACATAAATAAAAACAAAATTTTTGCTACAACTAACAAACATTGTGTCTTCTTGTGACATAAATATATCTCTAATACGTTGTAGTTTTGTCCGCCAACTCACATTTGAATCTTCTGACATTAGTTTGAGCGTCAATCACGGTTTTACTCGTAATTTTATGGATTAAAAATTATAATAAATTAGCCATTGAATTTTTTCTTAAACTTTTAATATAACCAGTTAAATTGGATAAGAAAAAGCAAATAATTTTATTACATATATATATATATATATATATATATATATATATATATATATATATACTTCCACAGACAATGTTTCACTGTATCACAGCTCTTCAGTGTGGCTAGACACGAGATTGCTTCAAGCTGGGAGATAGATAGATAGATAGATAGATAGATAGATAGATAGATAGATAGATAGATAGATAGATAGATATGGTGTTATGTCAATCTACGGAAAAACTCATATCACATAACTCAGTACTACCTGCCGCATGTTCTGGTTATCAGCGACTAAATTATTTTCATCATAAGAATGAAAAACAAAACCCGTGAAAGGGCGGATGAACGATCTTGCGGAAACAACGGCCATCTAACATATAATAAAACAGGTGTTTTGAACTCCTTAACCTTTTTTAAAGTATTCATCTAGGAGAAGAAAAATTTTGATGAAACACCTGTGGTTCACAATAAACCGATCATGGAGATTTACTCTTCTTTTCGGATTATTGCTTTTGATACCCAGAAAGTCGGTTTAACTCAATACACTATCTTTTACCATTATAAATAATTTCATTCACAGGCATTGCCGGATATTATACGATCTTACTTGGTGATGCACAAGCTGGTCGTTTCTTAGAATGGTAACTAACTGATGACTAACAATATTATTAATACAAATATCAATGCTCTGTATCTGTTTCATTTGCTGGATATTACTGCTAAATAAAATGCGTGTCATTCATGTACGATATGCGGCAAGCGATGTTAGTCATTGAGTGAGTAAAGAAGCTAATTATTCGATCACAATACCATTTAAAAATCTGGGCAATAAAATGCTTGAAAATGTTAAAAACCTAAAAATGTAGTGAACCTTACTATTAAAACGATGAAAAATTGAAAAGTGTATTTAACCATAGAGTTACAGCATTTAGCAATGATCAAGATAAAAAATATAATTTTGAGTAATTCTCTGTGTCCACTAATATTGGTTGGAGCAATGATATTGTTGAACGATATAAAGCGAAAATATAATAATATATATGTGTAAACGATATACATGTACAACGTGACAACGTATTTTAGCTAAATCAAAAAGAAATTTGAAACTTTAATAGAAACGGCCAGGCTCTGCAGCCAAGAAATTCAAATGGAACTTGACAGTGAAACATACACAACGTTGATGGACAAAAGAAAAAAGGGAAAACGACAAAAGAATCGAAATACTGAAGTCAATCTGAACGTAAATAATATTATAATTCCTTAGGCATTTGGGGGAACAGATAAGATAGAGTGAGAAATGAAAGAAAAATCGGGCAATGAATAGTACAAAAGAACAAAAAAGATATTAAAATTCAAACTCTGCAGCAGGCACTTGAACAAACGAATGAATATCTAGTTGCTCTCCATTGTGATATACTCAACATGATATGTTGAATAGAGAAAAGAGTCTGAAGCACAAAACAAAAACATCTTGTCTTAACAAACTATATGAAAATACATTAAAGAAGGATAACAAAGTTGTTATTACTGTCGAAATAGAAATCAAAGAACACGAAGATTCCAAAAGAGAGGATAAGGAAAGATTAATTACAAGCAAAGAACGAATAGAGAAGCAGGAAACACAAACATGAAACCCGAAAAGTAGAAAACAATTGTACGCGCATTTCAGGAGCCGAATTGGAAAAAATGCAGATCAATCTAAATAGGCATACCTGTGCAGAGGAAACCTAGAGGTTCGTCTTAAATAATGGCCTAGAACAATGCTATAAGAACCAGTTATATAAAGGCTAGGATATATAAGACACAGAGGAATAGTATGCTCAGATATGATGAGATAAGGATGAGGTTATCAATTGAAAAGAAAGTGAATGCAGCAAATTAATCCAGAAGTAATACAAGAAAGTACATGATTGATTGGGGGGGGAGATCCACTGGAAATTGTGCAACTGATTGAGTTTTCATCATACATACAAATGATATATGCACAAAACATAAACTGTCATAGAGAATAAAATACATATCATTTGGAATTTGAAATCAAAAGGAATCACCCAATATAAATCAGAAGACTATATGTATCGAATAAGAATAAAAGAAAGTGTTGGAAACTTGATTTCCCTATTCTGGACAATAGAGATTAACATTAAAATAAGCGAAAAGTTAAATGATTATCTTGAGTTTTTAAGTAGCAGAACCAAAGGAAAAACCTGGAAGAGCATGGGAAAAAGGGTGGGAGACTTGGTATTTCAGAAAAGAGTGTAGATAATTTGGACGACAGCACTGCTAAAATCAGCTAGAATCAAGGAGAATCAAGTATTGAGAAGAATTTCTGATACGTTATCTACACTTAAGGCCACCAGTTATCGCTGGTGTGAAAGCTCAACAAGTTCTAGAATATAACAGTCATGCTAGCATTTATCGGAGCATTAAGAACAGTCTCAAAAAGTCGAGGAAAAATAATAGAACGTGAAGACAAAAGTGTGGATTTTAAAAATATCATCCTTGCTGAAAACAGCTAGAATAGCCAATATGGTGTTTGATTCGCTGTCATTTTTACTGGCGTAAATACTCAATAATAATGTAATAATATAGGTATAAATATACTAAAATATATTCATAATCAAAATTATCAGTTAATGCTCGTTCAATGTAGGACAAAACCTTTAACCATATCTTTCTATGATGACTGTGACTATTCCATCTCTTCTTCTTCGATCAGGTATTTTTCTACTATATTTACTACTGATTGGTCACATTTTGGAAGTTTTTAGATCGTGAATATTTCAGCAGTGCTCATGAATACATGTAACACCTCCAAACCGAAACTATTCTCTATTAATCTCATTATAATGAACCCTTTTTGCATAGCTTCTCTTTACCTCTTCTATAAATATTTTCACTGTGATTAGTCGTTGGTACCTTGACTTCATTAACTTGAACGCAGGACTTGACTGGCAGTTAGGTTTCATGTTTTCACTGTTGTAACCGTAACTTGTTTGCTAATAGTTTCTTCTCCTGAACTTGCCGGTGGAATTCTCTTCCTTCTTCCAGCTTTTCTGTCAATTACGATCTGCAAAAATGTAAACGCAATCTCAATTGACACCTGTCTCCTTGCATCCTTTTTTTATTGTCCTCCCGATTTCTTTCACTCTTCGTAACCTAATAGTTTTTATTGACTTGCTGGGGTAAAATTATTTAAAAATGTATGTAGTTCGTGTGCGTATTAACACTTTTCACTCGCTTCGGCTAAAAATCTGTCTCTCAAGTAACACTTCTTCATTGCACTAGTGGATAGCGTCAAATGATATGTTCAGATACCTGCAGATGGTGTAAATTAACTTCTTTTTTTGCTATAGTCCATATATAAATGTCTACCGATCCTCACATTAAAGTCCTTTGTTCTTATTCAAGTATACAACTCAAAAATCATGTTGAAAACTTTCTACGTTTGTCTTTAAAATACAGTACATATATTGGAATAAAATATAATTGTTGGTTACATATTATTACTTTCGATCAATCAAAATCGGTAATAGGTGTGTGTGTGAGAGAGAGAGAGACAGAGAGAGACAGAGAGAGAGACAGAGAAATGAGAGAAAGAAAAGGGAAATAAGAGAGGGCGTATAAAGGTATGGAATGAGCGACTTAAGTAAGTTTATAGATAACTGATTAAATCGATATAACTTCCATCCTACATTGACTGATATGATTACATTTACAGAGTATCGAAATAGCATAAGCTGTAATGTAAGTGAATAGGGTCTTGCAAAAAAGAAAATTGAAAAGTGAAAGAAATAGAAAAAATGATCGGGATAATAGTCCGAATAGATATTATTTGCCGAACCTGTGCTGTTGTCATAAGTGACATTTCACTGCCATTAAGAAAACAAATGGAAAGATCATGGAGAATAACCCACAAAAACGATATACCACGCTTGGTTTGTCAAGTGAGTATATAAATAGTTGAGTAATTTCAGTGACACCAAAAAGTTTTTTTATTCTTGGTTGGGTTCGGTGTCCTCCCAAGTAATTAAAACATGAAGTGATAGTTTTGTTTCCAAAAGAGTATTTCAATAAGAATACTGACAATTATTTACTGCATGCCAACCTATATACGTAAGAATATAATAGACATAAAAATGTTACTTGAGTGGGAGTATACATACATAAACGTATCTTTCTTTCTCTCTCTCTCTCTCTCTCACTCACTCTCCCTATATATATATATATATATATATATATATGTATGTGTGTGTGTGTGTGTGTGTGTGTGTGTGTGTGTGTGTGTGTGTGTGTGTATTGGCAAGGAAAAACAGATAAAAAAGTATAGAATGACACCCTTTGATGAGTTTTCGCAGTCAAGTTTATTACAAGTCTGCCAGTAAAGGAAACGAGAAACTGTTTTCTAAAAGGGGCTCGTTTTTTTTTAAACTTTCATAACGTATTATAGGTTTAGTCAAATAAATGCATCCAAATTATAAATACACTGAAGTAGACAGATATATTTATGCATAAATTATCAATAGATAAAGCAATTTTTTAAAAATTCAACCTATGTTTCTAGGCTTACATAATTTGATCAAAACGTATTTAGTTGTGCTTGCGATTAAGACAAGACTTGATTCAAACGAGATGCAATTTGCTCTACCAAAGAATGTTGACAATTAAATGGACAAAATAAGTGAGAAATAAGGATGTTTTAAGAAGAATGCCAATTGACAAAGAAATTCACGCTATAGGTCAGAAAAGGACAGTTGAAATTTTGAAGGTATATCATGAAAAAATAGTCTTGGAGACTTTAACACTCACACGGGATATGGGAGGCAAGAGGAGTGAAAGTAAGTAGCGTGATACCTACTTCACAAGTTAGCACAAATTGATTTATCAAAAAGACAAAAAATAGTCATAAAGTCGTAATGTTGAAAGTAACAAAACAAGAAACTGTGGGAAACCATGACCGCTCACGTCCTGAGGTGGTATGACACCTAAAGAGAGAAATATAGGATTGAATATGAATGGCATGCTAAAATGATTTGATGTTTAGCAAACCTATCTTGTATATCATTTCGATAGCTCTTTTTTGCGAATAAAGTCTCAATGCATGTCTATAGTAAAATTATTTGCACTGCATTCCTATTATACATATAATATATTTAATCTGTCAATAATTGTCACATTAATTCCTGACCATTAACAATCCTTTCCTTCCTGATATACAATGCTCATTTTGCTGAAACAATGAAAGAAAAATGAAGAAACCTATTTATATAATTTTTCCAACAGAAATATTAAATTTTTATGCATATAAATGAATAAAATAAGGTGGGACGTAGTGAAGTATCAATACAATAAGTGAAGTAGCGATAGAAAAAAAGACCAAATATTTCTTACATATATTGGGTGCAGAGACAGGGTTAAAATATTAAAATGGAGATTCGTTCGCGCACACGGGGTATACTCTTTAGGCTCAGTAGCACATCAAGTCGAGATAACGAAAGCAACTTCCAAACTGCAGTTTTGTGCTGTTAATGTAACAGAATAGATTCCACTTAGACTGAGTGCCATGAATACCAATAGGTGCAATAGTGCATAAAAAGTTGAGAACGAAATCAGAAGGAAAATACTAACGGAATATTACCATGTACGTAGACTCGGTTTAAAGAATGTTTTTACCTCAAAACATTAAGACAGAGGGAAACAAAATATTTTAAAAAAATAGCTATTGATCCCACAGTTTGGGATAATGCTAATTATCATATTTCCTAAAATATTTTTTGACAAAGTCTCTAAACATATTACTTCAGCTTGGGTGGTCTTAATTTTCCAAAATACGAAAACTTAAATCCTTGAATGTAGTATTATCAGTTTTAGCGGCAGGCGATATTCAAGTTTTATTCTGAAAAGTATCTGCTAAAATACTGAGACTATCTTTTTTCGTAATCCGATTAGGGGCCATTCGCCTTTATGGATTAGTCTACGTACCGCAAAGGTGTACGTGCAGTGAACAGAGAAACAAAGCCCTGGTAAACTATCTTTTTATTGATTTTCCCCTTCATCTTGGAATTGCGTGTTGTTTTTTCTTTCCTTCTTACACATAATTTCTTGGATGTTTTAAGTAGGTCTATAAGATAGGTTTACTCTGAATTTTTTAAAAACCTATTTTCTTAGTCAGTTAAGTCATAAAGTCTTTTGTTCGTTGATGGTTTACTCTCTCTTTCTCTCTCTACCCCCTCTCTCTCTCACACACACACACACGCGCGCGCGCGCGCATACACACACGGTGATGTGAGTCGTTTCATTTCTACTAAATGACTCTTATCAAGCTGCATCGAGACGAGTTTCTTTACAAATACGAAACTGTTATCAAATTACATAAATGCATCAATGGGTCCTTAGCCTAATGTACATAATGTATTTATCAATAAGTCAGTTACTTATTATGAAAAAGTATTTATGTTGCGCAACAGATAGATAGATAGATAGATAGATAGATAGATAGATAGATAGATAGATAGATAGATAGATAGATAGATAGATAGATAGATAGATCATTTCCTCTGTCAATGCATATAATTCAGCAATGAATATTAATTACATAGATCGAACATAAGAATAAAATTTGTGGGAAAAACCTGTTTATGTAATGAGAGGGACATATAATGAATTACCATAGCCATTTCCTTTTGAGCAAATGATATATTTTCACTATCAGAGAAACAGCTACATTCTCTTAGAGAAAACCGGAGTATATTTTTGAATATATATTGGTATGCAAAAAGTATTCAACCCTTAGATTATGTTCCCAGTTTTTTATTAATCATTCTCAATTTAACTTAATGCTATTTACTCTCCCAGGGTCAATAAATTTGTTTATACGTGAATTAACAAAAAGTAATAGAGAATTAAAATTATTAAGTTTTATTTTTCCAAAATTAGAAATAAACAACTTTTGCATAAGCATTCGAACACCAGTAAAAAATAAATTTGAAGGTAGATTAGTTCAAAAGTCTAAAATCGAGCCATACCATTTGCACATGTACTACTCAAAACCATTTTGAAAAATATCTATATCAGTGTTGGTTTCTTCACAAATTAAATAATCATTTATTTCTTAAAATGTATTATAAAAACAACAATACACTGAGGAACGAAAAAATCTGGTATGGTTAAGAAATTGGTATTTTATAAGGCTTGCAAGATTAGGTCTTCCAAGAAAGACTTCAACATAAGGAATTACTAATATCAAAATGGAACTTTCATTCAACCCGAATTCGAGCATATAGGATATCTAGACGGTGGTATACGTCTCAATAATTTATAGAACATTGAACTGAAAAGTATTTCGCGGACGAATGAGAATAGTTGCTACCAAAGAAAACAAAAGAAATTAGTATTGTATGAAGCTTACAAGATTATGTCTTCAAAAGAAGATTTCAACATCTGAAATGACAAATATCACAAGAGAAGATTCATTCAACCCGAAACCAAACATAAAGATATCCAGATAGTTGTATAGGTCCCAATAATTTATAGAACATTAAACTGACAAGAATTTCTCGGGCGACTTAAATGAAAAAAGCTGCTACCAAACAAAACATAAAAGAAATTGGTCTTGTACGAGACTTGCAATATTATGTCTTCCAAGAAATACTCCAACGTCAGGCATGACTAATATCACAAGGGAAGTTTCATTCAACCCAAAATCGAGCATAAAGGATATCCAGACAGTTGTATACGTTTCAATAGTTTATAGAACATTGAACTGGCAATAATTTTGCGGACGACTTGCATGAAGCTTCTACCAAAGAAAATATAAAATGATTCCAAGAAAAACTTCAACATAAGGAGTGACTAATATCACAATGAAAGATTCATTCAACACGAAATCAAGCATAAAAGATATCCAGACAGTTGTATACGTCTCAATAATTTATAGAACGTTGAAATGCCAAGGATTTCGTGGACAACTTGAATGAAAAAAGCTGTTACCAAAACAAACAAAAAAGATTCGTTTGACAATTACAAAAAAGTTTTTGGATCATTCCAGTAATTACTGGAAGGCAATTATATGAAAGAAAATTGAATATTTAGGACATAAGCAATGACCTTTGATGGGAAAAGGAACACAGCGCTCACATGTAAAAACACCAGTCTAAGAGTGAAGCATGATTATAAACACATCATTTTATGTGGTTGTTTTAACACATCAAATGCTAATAAATTCACTCGGATTAACGGGGAAATGAACTAAAATATCAGTCATTTCTGCTGAAAAATCAAATGATTAGAATTATAAGGCAATTCATTAACAAGACAACAACGCACAACATTCTTTGAGAACCAACACACACTAGTTTAAAAGACTATGATTAGGAACAGTTAATGGCTTTTCACTTGACATAAATCTAATTTGGAAGAGTACTGTATTGAATACTGGTTGAAAATACGAGTCAAATGTTGACGAAGAATTATCTAAGGCAACAAAGAAAGATCTACTAACAATGGGAAATACCAAAAGAGACTCAACTGAACATTAGTAATGGGATCAAATACTTATGCAAATACTATTATAATAAAGTATTGTTAATAGTAGAAATTGTATAATTAATAATATTAATTCTTTCTTACTTATTAATTCACGTATATGTGCGTGTGTGTATGTTCCTCTGCATGTCTGTGCTTCAGGGTTCAAAATATGTGTAGGGGGAAACCACCATCTGATCTGACCAAACTAGAATATATATATATATATATATATATATATATATATATATATATATATATATATATATATATATATATATATATGTATGTGTGTGTGTGTGTGTGTGTGAGAAAATCAATTGCAAGGCATACGTGAACCGACTAAAAATATATATATGAAGAAACTAAGATTTGTGTGTTTGTGTATGTTTGCGTGTGTGTGTGTGCGTGTGTGCATGCATGCATATATTTATAGGTACTAATACATATAAATAGCAGTTACTAGATTGCAATATATATTATAGTCTGAGATAGGTCGATTAGAAAGTTTAATATGAAAAGTTCAAGATAGATATGGAAAGTCTAAGACTTTCCCACACACACACACACACACACACACACACACACACACACAAATATATATATATATATATATATATATATATATATATATATATATATATATATATATATATATATATATATATCCAAAGAAGATAGGAGAAACTGTGAAGAAATAATTTAAAATGAATAAATACTGATGGCATTAGAGTGGCATAAAAGTTAAAATGAAACGTTATATATAGTAATAATAACACTATTCAAATAAAATGTAACATTATAAGCCAAACGGAAAACCATTAGATTTTACCTATGGCTTCATGCTTTAGCTCAAAGCATCTCGGAAAAATCACAGCTTACCTCCTTTTTCTAGGCAATAATTTTAAAAGGGCTTTTCAAAAAAGGAAAAAACCAAATAGGATGTTGGATAAGACTAAGCCTGAAAGCTGAGATAGGAGAATTTGGGGATTAAGGTTGAAGAGTACAAGTTGGACATGGATGTAACACTCAGTGTTCAAGGTTATAAATCGAAAGATTATTGTGGGAGATTGAGTGCTTGTGGGGATAGGGAGGAGTGGCAAGCCCTCATGTATTAGCATGCAGAACTGCTAATGCATTTCAAATTCTCTGTTGCATTTATGCATAAATGCAAAATTTCCTTTCTCCATACTCTATCCATTTATTGATTTTATCTATCTATCTATCTATCTATCTATCTATCTATCTATCTATCTATCTATCTATCTATCTATCTATTCAAGTTTAACTATATGTCCATTTTTGTTGATGAGTGTTTCCAATCACATCAATTCATCCAGTACTGAATTTTCGAATTTGTCTACCAATTAAATAATTATTCTGAGAGGATAAAGTATTTCTGACATTGCGGAGGACTTGAAATCTTTGCACATATCGAAGGTGTTCAAAGACAGTGCAAGTGATTTATCTTCCTAACACGCATTGACAAACCGGATCCCTCCCTTTTATAAATGTACATTATCCTTATTTCAGTTCTCTATTTTCATTATTGCCTTTGCTAATTTACAATTCATAGCTTTATTTTTACAGGTTCGTTTCTCATTTAGGACTTTCATATTTACCTGTATATTATTTCTCACCTTTATTTTCTCCTCGCTAACAACTATGAAACATAAAAATATGACGTAAATATGATTATAGGGAATCAATATTTGATTAATTCCTAATCAATCTCTGATTTTTTTACTATTTCTATGTTTAATGTTATCATCTACAAAACATTATCTAAATACAGAAAAGATGAAAACAACCTTGTAATACATCCAAAAAGATAATCAATATTTAATTAACAATCAAATGATTTAAAGAAATATATGTCCATGTTTATTGTTATCATTCTCACAAGATTATCTATGGAGAAAAAGGATGGAGGCAAATGTGAAACATGTTTGTAACTAATCAATATTTGATTAACAATCGATGACTTTTTTCTTTAGATTACATTTCTTGTTTCTTACTATCGCATTGATTAGTATTTTGGAAATATTTTGAAAATATTCAAATCTTCGTGACGTCATTTTGACACTGTTATCTACATCTGTAGCTATCACTATTTTTCTCTCTATTTCTCACTATGTATTTATATGTTAAATGAAAGACTAGAATAATAAACAAAACACACACACAGACACATACATATATTATACATGAAGTACAGTGTATGTGTATATGTTTGTGTGTATCCAAGTAACTCCTCCGCTCCCACTGGCCCGATTTCAATGATTCATAGCTCATCCAAAAGCCCTAGAAAAGTTAGGCGCAGGGAACAATTTTGGTTGAGCTCATATTCAGGGTTGCCAGATTATGAGAGGTTAAAAATATATATTAATATATTATATTAGCCATTATCTTTGCTTTCATAGTTCAAGAGGGTAACTCTTATTTTCCTTTTGTATCTAAAATGCAGTGCACGTTTTATTATCAACTAGCTTAAAAGTTAGCTCCTGTGGAGGACTCTTGGTTTGGTCATCGTCACATTAGCTAGGGAGAAGTAGATGCGATAGGCAAGACGCACAGAAGAACTCAAAGTTAATCGCTGCATTTAAGTATTGAATTAATGTTCAACGAAAATTCTTCTGCTGCCACTTAATTTAAAGATGATTTAATATACACAGATCTTTATTTTCTGTACAAACAATTATTTATATTACATGGATGACAGAACAGGGGACAATTTATAAGATAAAATTAATATTGTGTAAAGATGGGAAAATGGAAATTAGAATTAGTTATTAGTCAACATTTGAAGAGTTAGAGAAACATAATAGCTAATTAATTTATTCCTGTATTATGGAATCTATATGAATAAATGCGAAATTGGAGCTCAATTTTCCGACTAATTCTGAGATTAAAAATCAGCAGCTCTACTTTATAGTAATTTGGTATTTACTCGACCCCCATGAAATCGCATTGTGACACAAGGTCGATTTAATGTAGAAGCCGTCCCTGAGTGCACTCTGCTCAAAGACAGAGACGCAACTGAGAGATGATAATAAACGTGTTACAAACGACTTTATAGTAATTTGGTATTTAATCAGCTCCCCAAAAAGTCGCATTCTGGCACAAGGTCGGTTTTATGTAGGGATCCCGAGCGCGTACACCCGGGTTGGGAACAAAAATTATTCGAGCCCCCGTAACCGTCATATGTGTGTGTGTGTAAGCAAATATGTGGATGTAGATCCGACGGTATGATGAAAAATATGGAAAAGACAAAACAAAATCCGAATATGCAAGTTTACTGTTTTAATGTTGTTTTACTGAAATTTCAGTTGTTCTGTTTCTGATTAGTCTTGTGTCTATCGTCCTTTCATGTTGACTTAAATGTCGTCTAATCCTATGTATGTTCCTAATAAAAATGTCTTGAAGATGGTCTACTAGACCGAAACGTCTGACATCGACAGTAAAACAACATTAAAACAGTAAACTTGCATATTCGGATTTTGTTTTGTCTTTTTCATATTTTTCATCATATATATATATATATATATATATATATATATATATATATATATATATATATATATATATATAATCTTTAGGCTGCACAATTCACTCGGTCATGTGTTATTAAATTAAACAAATAATGTCATTTAAACTAATTTTCATTGTATTTTTCTCACATTCTAGTCAAATTTGTAAAGAAAATGTCCAAATTCTTCTTTTCGAGTATTTTCGACGATTTATTATCATTATTAGGAAAACCATTGTCATTACTTGGAATGGAGATTATATTGTATTGTAGAAAATTGTTTCTTTTTTAACTATTATAACATGACCATAGTACATTTAAATTTGAAATGAAATGTTCATAGAAAATACCACAATTAATTTAATAAAAGCTTTTTGTTATAGCACTGATGACATTATCTTTCCTAATAATGATTAGAAATAGTCAAATGCGTTCGAAAAAAACATGAATTTTGAAAATTTGCAACCCTTATTTAATCCGGATATGCACCAGCATCTACAGAAATTGGGAAAATGCAATAAAAATTAGGCAGCTCTTGTTATGATATATAAGACAATTTTGAAAATATATATAGTTTGGGACCAGCATAATCAGAAACAGAATTTCCTTGTGACACACTCCTGAAAGCATTTTGTAAATATTCTTTCTTGTTTAGATTTTCATAAGCATTTTGTACGTTTATCTCGGAATATAGAAAATGCAATTGGGAATCGATAAAATACATTCACAACAAAATAACCAATAGTCTTTCCCAATGGATAATGATACCCTTATGGATAGTTAGACCATAATATTCATACATATAAATCAAGAAATCAACATATATATATATATATATATATATATATATATATATATATATATATATATATATATATATATGTTGATTTCTTGATATATATATATATATATATATATATATATATATATATATATATATATATATATATATACTGGGAGTGTTGAAACAAAATGGCTATTTTTGTAGTGATTTTATAACATATTTATGTTATAATATTTAAATAAATGATTATATATATATATATATAAATGATTATATATATATATATATATATATATATATATATATATATATATATAATCATTTATTTAAATATTATAACATAAATATGTTATAAAATCACTACAAAAATAGCCATTTTGTTTCAACACTCCCAGTGTCTTATCAAGTGATGATGTTACATTCAACATCATCACTTGATAAGACACTGGGAGTGTTGAAACAAAATGGCTATTTTTGTAGTGATTTTATAACATATTTATGTTATAATATTTAAATAAATGATTATATCTGCTCTACTCTGTATTGAGCACTCTTTAAAGAATAATAATTGTTGGTTATTGGAATTTACTCCGTATATACCAATCCCACACTTGGATATATATATATATATATATATATATATATATATATATATATATATATATATATATATATATGAAGAGAGAGAGAGTGAGCGAAGAAGAGAAAAAGAAGGAGACTGGGACGAACAGACTAAGATAGATATGCAATAGCATCTTTATATTCATAAATATATATGCATCTGAGTAAACATGTTTTCTTATAGTTCATCCCTTTTCTATCTTGAATTTTAATATATTTAATATATATTTCACTGAATGTACACATTGATTGTAAATATTTTTTCTTTAAAAGAGAAACTTACCTGAATACATTTGTTTAAGTGCTTTACTCTAAACCAAAGAAATAGTGTGCATCTTCGGCTTTCGAAAGTGTAAAACGCGATTGACTTCCTTTCTCTGTTTAATAATCTGTTTTGGATTTTATCGTCAGTTAAAAGGGCCACAAATCATGATTTTCTGTGAAAAATTTGCAAAACGAAAAGGCAATCCGTACTTTTATCCTATCTTTCATGAATTTTTAATGCAATATATTTGATTTAACATTTCTGAAGTTCAGAAGTAAAGTTTTCCATGTCTTCGGGCAAATATATTTGATGCTTCAGTCATCATATTTCAATAATGGACTTTTATTTGAATCTTTTGCTTCCACCACTAAATATCAGCCAGTCTCTTTGATATTAATGAATTTTTATATCAGCTTTTGTTATTTTTCCATGCCTTATGTGCGCGGGCACTTCGACGTGGTATAAAGTCTAGAAAGCTTGTCTCGCTACATCAATCACGACTGAGTAATGAGTTCGATCCTCACTGGATGCTCCATTCTTTTGGTCTTGTGTCATATCTAAGCTACTTTTAAAAAACAACCATACCTTATAAATGCTAATAATTTCACCAATGATGATTCAATCACTAGAATTCAGCCGGTGAGTCTTCTGTCTTTCCTTGTCTAAAGATCTTAGGTTAAACGTAATCGTTTGTTGAATTGTTTCGATCATGGCTTTGGTCAGTCCTTCATTCTCTTGTCTAAATTCTTGAGGTCAGTATTATCATTATTATCCCATATCTTGTGCGTGTTAATAATTTCACAAATGATATACACACTGGTGAGCACTCTGCCCTTCTTTATGTTGTGTAAACACCTGAGTTAAAAATTTGTAATTATTTGTTAAATAATTCATATTTGTTTTCTCATCTATGTTATTCGGATCAATTCTCTTTACTCAATGTAATCTATCGTCTTCATTTCATTATTTAAAATTTTATAATAAACTTAAAATTCGTCTAATAATTCGTTCTTTGTCAAACATTATTGTTAATTTTAATTAATATTTACTTTCATCTTAATTTCTCAAAATTAACAATAATAATTGAAAATGTTTTATCCAATAAAAAAATGATTAAAAATTAAAAAAATATATATACTGTTTCGTACTTTGTTGTTTGTTATAATTTTCTTTTAACAAATCATTTTTTGAATATTCTATTACCTGAATTCTGAAGTTGTCATTATGCCATGGACGTGCTAGAAGTTTCTACACGAATGCTTTAAATGTTATACTCCGTTTGAGGAAATCTCCGGAGTTAAATTTTGAGGTAAGGTATTTTCTTTTCTTTCTTTATTTTTTCTTTCATTTTTTACATTTTTAAATTATTTTTTGCCAATGCATTTTGGTTAAATTCTGAGGTACAGTATTTTCTTTTCTTTTTTTTCTTTTTTATTTCGTTTTTAATCATATTTTGAAATTTCGTGCCAATTCATTTTAGAAAAAGCTTTTTGAACATCTTAATAATACCAGAACATTAAGGTCGTAATTCTACTATACAGTATTCGCACTAGTATCTGCAACCTTGATGATTCAAAAACTTATTTTGGTCAGTAGGCTCGAAGTGTTAATTTTGGAAGTGTTGTTATTCTTCATGTCTAATTCGTTCGATTATTTTCGCTATTGTTTTTGGTTTCTCATCAATATTATTTGCTCAGTAGGCTCTCCGGCTTTTCTAGTGTTCAATTCTGAGGTGAAGATTATTCCATGTCTTATTTGTCTGAGTATTGTCCGTATTTTTAGGTTTTGCATCAATATTATTCGCCCAGCAAGATCTCCAGTTTTTCTAATGATAAATTCGGAGATGAAAACATTTTATTACTTCATATTTTAGTCTTAGTATTGCCACTATTTTTGGTTTCGCATCAATATTATTTTTATTCAGTAGCCACTCCGGCTTTCAAGTGATAAATCTTTAAGTGAATCCTTTACATTGATTCATAAGTTATTCGCCTTTCTTTAAACAAGGTAGTTATTTCGATCAACAGACTTTAGCTATTATAACCTCATGTCTTTCTATTATTAAGCTCAGGGTAAATTATTATTTATACAGTCATTCTCATGCAAGCATTTATACCGTTTACATTTTTTATTAGAATCATTAGCCTTTCTAGTGTTATACTTTGATGTGAAATGTTTTTACTATTTCATATGTACCCGATTATTTTAATGTTAATTTCTTCGATTAAATGTTTTTAGTTGGTCAGTTTTAAAGTAATATCTATATTGTTGTTTCATGTCTATACTGGGAATAAAGTCTCTTAAATGTTTTCAAAGGTGAACTATTCTCACAATTCGATAAATTCTGCAGACTCGTATCATTTTATTTCAGTCAAATATCAGACATTACAATCGCTATCTTTTCTTAAATTTATGTCACCTTCTGTAAATTTCAGATCTTTCCTCTGCAATTTTGTATTGCTAACTGATAAAACGATGACAATTTATCATATGGAGCTAGTATTGAAAACAAAATCTATTAAGATTAAAGGACATGATATCTACCTAATTAAATTTGGATTGTCAGACTGGCCTTCATTTGATAGCCCACCCCTCCTTACCATTTCGATCGTAACTTGTGGACCTCACAAGCATGGGATTCCAGATTAATAACAAACTCACTATAGTTGTAATTAGCTGTACAGTTATATGTACAAGGATAGATCAACAAACTTTAGTCTGAAACATCATTATTAACTCACGCTTGATCCGAAAGTTTCGCTGTATAATTTTCAATATATGTTATTAGTATTTACCACTGAAATAAGGGCAGTAACAAGGGAGGAGATTATAATTAAAATTAAATATTAGTTGTGTAAAATAAATTATATTTTCACTATTATTATGTAGACTTATTCATGTACACGCACATATACATACTGATGCGTATGTATATATATATTTATAAGTATAGAATTTACACACACATATATAGCGTCCATACGCATACAGAAACACGCCCAAATGTACACACATACATATATACGCATATAAGCATGCAACCGAGAATTGCATTCGATAGAGATGATCTTTTCACTTTTCCAGTTAAGATAAGGTTATTTTATCAGCGTTGTGTCCTCGAAATCAGGTTAATTGAGTAATTTATGTTGTAGCTGCTCCTATTTAAAATATTTTCGATTAATTTTCAAAGCGTAAAATAAAAACATGAAGATGTTGAAGGAGAATACAAGAGACTTGACTGTAGAATTAATAGATTTGTCTTTCGAAATAGATTGTAGTAATATTATCGAAAACTCAACTTTAGAATTCAAAATTGAGCTTAGAATGTCTACAAAGGAAGAAAATATAGTTTTAAAATATTTTAAAAATCGGAAAGTGCATATGCATAGAACTGGTATTCTCACAATACTGTGGGAACCAACCAATTATGGTCATATCGTGAGGTACTGCTGGAGTTCATATTGTTAGTGTTCATAATGTTTAAGTCAGGATGTCATCACTAATCCGAAAAAGACATTGTTGTATATCATAATGTTTTTAAATTTCCGAAGTAGTGGATGTATGAACTTATATTAATCAATACATAGCATCAAGATACAAAACCACAATTTTTTTATTAATGATAAATTCAATGGAAGTAGATAGATATATCGGTAAATATGAACAAACTGTGATAGATAGATAGATAGATAGATAGATAGATAGATAGATAGATAGATAGATAGATAGATAGATAGATAGATAGATAGATAGATAGATAGATAGCAATTTAATAGATTTTATAAGAATATTATTGTCTGTAAATTAGTAGATAAAAATTCGCCAATAAAGGCAAACGAATACTAAAAATATTTTAGACACTTAACCTGGGCTACACACAAACACACACCCACATTCCAAGAACACTTTGTCCTGGGTAAGACGATAAACTACATGCAACAGCAAGGCCTCTCTGATCAAGAGGTTTTGAGGAGCGTGGAACCACCTCTTAATTGCTGGTGTTCCCAGGTCCACCCTGACCCGGGGTGGTAGCACCTGTTAGGGCCCCAGCAATGGGTAAATAGTTAACCCCGAAACTGAGATAGGTTTTAATACCAGAAATACTTTGTAAACAATTATTACTAGAAATAAATTTTTGAAAAAAAAAAACTTTTACCAGCAATATATTTTTGAAAAACAAATATTACCAGCAATATGTTTTTGAAAAAAAAATATTACAAGCAATACATTTTTTAAAATAATATTACCAGCTATACATGTTTGAGGAAAAAAATATTACCAGAAATAGATTTTTGACAAAACAAAATATTACCAGGAAAAAAGTTGTCGGCATTAAATAACCCATTGAGGTTGATATGCCGTAAAACACAACAAACCAAACCAAGAACACTCATATATATTTGAAACATATAATTATACACACACACATTATTTATTATAAAATAAATCTATTTATTATAAATAAATTTCAGCATGTTTTTATTATAATCTTTTATAATAAAATAATATATATATATTATTGTTTGTGTACGTGTGTGTGTGTGTGTGTATATATACACACACTTATATATATATGCATTAGTATATATGAAAACAGTCTCTCTTTCTCATTTTCACTTTTCCACACCTAAGAACAAACATACGCGCATGCAGATACCACTATGTTTGCATAACAGAAACCAATGAATGTATTCGTGTATTTTTCACTTCACTGAGCAAGATACACAAGAACGGTCTCCTGTAAGTATTTTAGACTGCATCCAACACTGTCCATCAAATCAAGTGACTTAATGGCAGCAAGTGGCTGGAATTAGCGTTGCCATGTGCGAAATTTAAACCGGGCCTAGAGAATGGAATACATGTACATCTTAACATAGAGCCAATAACATTTTGTGGATTAATGCACCGTTTTATTGGCCACGAGTAAATACGACATATTGGCCAGCCGAGCGTTTATTTACTGTCAGATTATTACGCATGTGCATTAGGGATCTTTTTTCAATATGGGTGTGCCTATAGCATGCGTGTGTTTGTGAGAAAAAGCAGTTACTTCCTCACATATAATACCAAAAGCGTTATGCAAGACTAACATGTGGATGGTATACATACATACATACATACATACATACATACATACATACATACATACATACATATATATATATATATATATATATATATATATATATATATATATATATATATATATAATGTTACTATAAACGTTACTTTTAGTGGGCACACGTATTTCAATCTATTTCAGTTTATTTTCTTAAACAGCGAAATTAATAAAAACAGGTATATATATATATATATATATATATATATATATATATATATATATATATATATATATATATATATAAAGAGAAGGAGAAACATTCTTGAAAAGCTCTCGATCCGGTCAAGGGATTCTCTTAAAATTGTAATGGTGGTCACTTACCCAGATTTTTAAAAGTACGTAGTGAGTTGCGAGAACTTTTTACCAATAACTTGTGTGTATATGTGTGGCGGGGGGGGTGACTGAACGCACCCGCCAATATAATGGCTCCGATTTTATTATTAGAGGAATATATTGGGGAGAAGGCATTAGATAGTGATGCCTTCTGGCCAGTAACCCATAAAATTATACATTATTACAGGTAGCCATTTTGGCAAAATGGTGTCTGACATGAAAGTGCAATAAAGAAAAGTTGAATTCCTCAATGCGATAAAATTTGCACTTACTGTTATGTAATGTTTGCTGGACGATCACAGAGACTAAACAGTAGATATCAACACAGTTAAGTGCCGCAGTCTTGTCTCTGTTAGCACTGGAGACAGCAATATGTGTGACAAGGAAATTTCCAAGGGGTTTCACAGCGCTGTCAACTCAGGAAATAAAAAAAAACGTCTCGAAAATGTATAAATACTTTTGGTATCTATGTGTAAAATAGTGCTTTGTCGTTGAAAACATGGTCTATGTATTGTTACTGTAAATATCTATTGTTAATGTATGTGTGGTAGTTTCCGTAGAAATAAATAATAGAAATTGCATTCAGTGTTCACGCAAATGTGGGGGTATTTCACTCAAGGTAGCTTGACAGAGCCCACATCTAATGATACTGATTTTGATTTTCAAAGTTATCCTTCTCCGAAAGTGGTTGTTACTCAAGACTAGCGAGAACTGCCTTCCCTGCTATTTAAGGACTTATATATATATATATATATATATATATATATATATATATATATATATATATATATATGTGTGTGTGTGTGTGTGTGTGTGTGTGTGTGTGTACATTTTTGAAAACTATTGGCAGGTTTTTTGCAATCAATTCTTTGTAGGAATCTGTTCTTTTTGCTCTCATGCCGTTTAGTATTTAGAACGTTACTAATTTAAATTGTGTTCTAGTTATATTTATCATGTCATTTTTGGGCTCCATAATAAACCCAATGGCCCGCAAAACAACGCCATTAACATTTTTGACGGGTATTATGATAGTATATATATATATATATATATATATATAGAGAGAGAGAGAGAGAGAGAGAGAGAGAAATAGTGAGAGAGAGATGCTTGTCTTTAAGTATACTTGTATATATGTGTTTGAGATGTATGCGTGTGTGTTTGCATGAGTCTAGATATTTGCTTTGAGCTAACTTATATGTAGTTTTGTGTTCATGTGAATACACTCTACTATACAGATATATATATATATATATATATATATATATATATATATATATATATATATATATATATATATATATATTGAGAGATAGAATGTGTAGGGGGCGCGATTAAAGAAAGCACTATAATAGACTTTCCATCAGAATAAATATGTTTCCACTAAGATCAAACCGCAGCTATGGAAAGTCAACCTGGGAATGACTTTATCAGCTGCGCCACGACATCCACTCTCCTTATACACCGGTAAGCTTCTGTCAGCTTGGGGCTTTTTCTATTCAAGTTCTTTTTTCCCGCGCTGGAAGCCATATTGACAATATTAATTACCGAATTTCCCGACAATATGTAGCGACTTGCTAATAGTATCCACTTCCTGTGAAATGTTCAGCCCTACTTATAGGGATTTTCCCCTCCCTATTGATTTGAACAGTGGAGTTGGGCGTGAGCGAGGTTTTATTTCTCAGCCTTTTTAAACACAATCGTCACGTATTGCCCCTAACTGAACGAAAGGTAATGCAAAACCCTGTGTACATAAACCATTAGTTCGAGGCACACTGAATCAGCGTTCTACCACTGGCAAATGTTTGCAGAAGAGGGACATTAAAATCACTCTGCCTTTCCACACAAAAGCTTTGATTAATTAGAATATTCCTAACTTGTTAATTCGTTGACGCATGGCATCCGGTGGTTCTATGTTTCTCGTTATTTAGCCTTACAAAATATTGGTGAAATGGTGGTATCAAGAGTAACTGAATTCGCTTTTTATCACAAATGGCTTCGATAAGTGTTACTTCGCGTATTTTGCCAAGTGAGGAAGGACTTTATAATGATTAAATTTCACTCACCATTACATTTATCTACCGATATATTCATTCTGATAGGACTGCGTTTTGCAATGAGTTGAATAAACATGAAAGAATTCACTTTTTGCTTAGTATAACAGTGAGATAAAAATAATTTGAAATACTATTAAAATAAAAGTAATTCATAGTGCTTTTGAGAATCTGATAGCAATAAAAGAAGATAAAGTAGACTGATATTATAATCATATTAATAAGAGAAATGTCAGTAGTATTAGTAGCAGAATTATTCTGGAACTAGTGGGAGGAAAAATAAGAGTAACATAAAAAGAAGAATTCAACTGCCACAAAGAAAAAAGAATACAAAAGATAAAAACAAAAGATTTAAAAAACAAAACAAAAAGAAATACATAAAACTAAAATAGCAGCCAAAAAGAAAAAGAAATATATCTCAGTAGAATATTTGTATGTAAATATTTATAAAAAAAAGTACATAAAAAATAAGAATAAAGGAAGAACAGGAAAAAAAGATTTAGTACAAAGAGGTGAAGAAGCAAAACATAATACGACTTACAACAAAAACATCAATAATAATAATAATAACAATAATCGAAGTATAAAAACCTGGAAATCGAAATAGAAAAAATGTGGAAAATGAAAACAAGTATAGTACTAGTCATAATAAGTGCGCTTGGAATGATAGAAAAGGAACACAACAGCACACTGAAAAATCTCTGGAAATCCCAGTTTAAGAGAAATACAAAAATGGTCTTGATAAGTACAGACCACACACTGAGAACTTTATCCATGTAACGCTAGTGATGTTATGGGAGTTTAAAAAGTAAATCATGAAATGTAGCACACACCACTACCTGCAGACTTGGTAGGTAGAGTGACCATAGCAGAAATCGAAATATATTATTATTATTAGTAGTAGTAGTAGTATGAAGAATATAAAAATGAAGAGAAATGTGTGTGATTGTACACGTTGTTTACTGAATATACTGAATATCAGCTAAGTTAAGAGTTTATAAAGTTACACAATGTCTCAACTCATCGAAATGTGAAACAATGAATGTTAAAGAACGACGTATTGTTGATGTGACACTGATTGAACAATGATAACCACCGCGTCACGCTTGATATGTCATAGCCCTCACGTTGCCAATATTTATAAACACTTTGGAAATATATTGCAACGGTTAAGCATAATCACACCTAAAAATCTAATATATATATATATATATATATATATATATATATATATATATATATATATATATATTCTCACAATGCGAATGAAAAATTATCTCGTACATAAAATTTCACTTAATTTTAAAAATAACTTGTAAATAAAATATCATGTGATTTTTAGTATGATACGCATATTCACAGAAAACTTTCGCAGACGATGTGTTCATAGAGATGAATAATTCTGTCACGATACAGGTTTGGGACATTAAGTGATGGCTGAAATTATCAAAGTAGTAATAATCTTCCTAGCTAACATGCAAATTATTACTTTAAGAGAAAAATTAATTTAAATTTGAAAATCATCGTGATAAATATATGACTGAAATTCTGAGACATAGCAAATTGTAAAATGTAATCATTTTTTTCATCGACGTTTTTTGGGGTTTTATCACAATGTTTAATTTGCTGTATATTCCTACATTTCTTCTGCTTGATTTTTGAGAAGAAATATTGTTGCCAATAGATATCCATTATTTAAAAGAAGATTCAACTTTTTCATGATTTTATCACAACTTTTCGATTATCCTGCTTCATTTTCTGAAATTATATATTGCTATTATAATACAATAATTCTTTCAAACTATTGTCTTTGTCTTTCTTTTTATCACAATACTTCAGTCGCTGTACTCTCCGGCTTTTTTTTTTTTGTCTGAATTACTGGTTCAAACTTTTTTTTACTAATATACATCTATCATTTCAGACTGGTTTCCTCATCTTTGTTTTCTTTACTAATACATTTAAGCCTCTGCACTTTTCCATTTTGGTCAGATATCTGTCGCATTTGCGAATCTGACGGAAATCTCGAACGAAATACTTTATATTGATATACGGGAGTTTGTCTTTCTTTTATCATTTATTTTCTTGCTACGTTCGGTTTCCCGCCTAAAATATTCCAAAATATCTAACCGTAAATTCTTCTTTATGATGTCAATCTGACACAGTGTATATTTCATCCATACTCGGCTCAGCAACAAATCTGACGATTCCCAGAGAACCAACTTTAGTCGCAGAAGAACAGTTACGATTTCTGAAATTTCCAGCGTAAAGAAAAGTCATTATACCAACGAGTTGATCTTCAAAACTAATTTGCTGACCTGTACACCTTCACACTATAGTAGCTGCCTTCGCGCGTGCGCGCATACACACACACACACACACACATATATATATATATATATCATATATATATATATATATATATATATATATATGATATATTCTTTTTATTTAGATGACATGTAGGAGCACAATACATTTTCTGACAAATCAGAAAATTTTCGGTTTCTCCTACACTCTTCGTCAGTGCTTGATATTGAATAGTGTGTTTTTTAACAGGACTAAATTTCAAATCCAGTTAATGACCCCTCAGTGCACGAATCTTTTTGAATGAATCCTTTTTTCATGCTACCTGATAAAGATTTGTACTGCCTCTTCCCCACTTTTCCCACATTATAATATTGTTTAAAATTTGCTATATTTATGCAGAATGTGTGTTAAATATCATAGTTAGAGATTTTGTAGATATCAACAATGTGGACATAGGAATCAACACTGCATGGTGATTGAGATTTGCAATTCTTAAGCGATAATGAGTCCCTGTGAGCTGATGATAGCTGAAGGCGCGAAACTGAAAGTCAGCATGCAGTGTTTACTTTTACGTCTACAGTAATTACATATAAAAGTGTGTGTGCGTGCGTGCGCCCGTGTGTCTGTATATGCTTATGCGAGGATACAAAATGTTACAAATATAATTTTGTCTGAATCAAAATGCAATGCAACTTAATGAAATACAATGCAAATGTAATAAATACAGAATTTAGCATTTCAATTCAGTAGTAGCATTTAAAAATAATGTGCAATCAACATTGGTATAATAAATGTGTGCACACACACGCGCACACATGTATATACACATGCATAAATATATATATAAATCAAATAAACTCTAACGAACATAAATACGTATATATATATATATATATATATATATATATATATATATATATATATATCAAACCATTCATATATAAAATATATGTGTGTATGTGCATGTGTGAGCGTGCGTGTGTGCGTTTGTGTGAATGGGTGTTTTCAAAACATGAATTTCATGAAATATGACCAAAAACAGACTCTTTTAAATTCTGAGTTACTATTACTATAGAGCTCAATATTAAAGAAATAGCAATAATGATTATTAGTAATTAAAATAAAATAGTTCACATTCAGTCCTTAACACATTTAATCTTAAAAGATATATTGAGGTTTTGATGAAACTTCCATTAAACTAAAATTAACCATTCTAAATTATATATATATATATATATATATATATATATATATATATATATATGTATATGTGTGTGTGTGTGTGTGTGTGTGTGTGTGTGTGTGTGTGTGTGTGTGTGTGTGTGTGTATACACATTGGGTTAAAATCTATGACAAACGAAAAAATTTAGTACTGGATCGGACTCGATGAAGCCCTAAAGGATGAAACGCGTCACGCGAAAACTTTGTCATAGTCTTTTCCTTACAATTGTTTCTTGATATATATATATATATATATATATATAGAGAGAGAGAGAGAGAGAGAGAGAGAGAGGGAGAGATATGTGTGTGTGTGTGTGTGTGTGTGTGTGTGTGTGTGCGTGCGTGCGTGCGTGCGTGTGTGTGTGTGTGTGATCTAAAATTCCACCTGTTCGCCCGCAGCCAAACATTCGAACCAGGTATATTTATACCAATATCTATTAAGGAAAGATTTTCAATCAGATATGATTATGATATACATGTTTTAATGTTAGGCTTTTTTTAATGTGCAGATTATCACCAAATATTTGGCATGTTCTATTTGCAGAAACATCGATTTGTCTATACAAGCATCAATTTCACTTTGGACTATCTATTTATCTTAAGGATAAAATGGTAGTTCATTATGCAGTGTATCAATGAGATGTACCTTATAATGAGATATACCTTATAATGACCACGAGCATATAAATGAGAAACAAAATGAAAAATTTTATTCAAATGCGCACATGATAAATATGATTATTAATTCACTATAATGTAACTAAATTTGTAATTTGAATGTTCCTAATAACCTTTGTAATATAAAAGCCATATTAAAATCATTTATTGTTTTTTTTTCTTTCCCATTGGCAGATTATATCCTCCAATGTTTCGTACGCATCTAATTCATTAAATTATTACCTTATATTATAGAATAATACGCCACATATTCTGTCAGAGTGTAATCTATTGACGATTATAGAACACGAGATATTATTAATTTCCTGACTAACCAAATATCCATTGATATTATACGTATACTAAATATACAAATTTAAAAAATGGCCTCAGATTATTAACATTCCTATTATTATAATAAAGAAACCAAATTTGCTGGGTAAACTCTTTTGCAAACAACATCTTTTGATTCTGAATATACTTACAAATTGGTGCTAAACACTGCTCATAGGAGAAACTTGCTTTCCTGATGTCACACACATGATTTCATCTCAGCACGGAAAAGCAATGACGCGACATGCATTAAACGAATTTCAAAAATAATAACACCAATAATAACAGATTTGTTCAAAGTAATTAACGTTTCAGATCTTTATGACTGAGTGACTAACCGAAATTGCTTGATCAAAAACATTTGGATAGTTTTTACATACATTAATAACAATCGAACGTGTACACACACTGATACACGCATATATATATATATATATATATATATATATATATATATATATATATATACTAACTCCTCACAGGTTTTATCCTACACCTAGTGTATTTAAACTTACATATGTAGTTAAAGAACGGTACGAGTTACTGAGTGAAGTACGGGAGACACCCATGAGTGCTTACATGATTATGAGTATCATGATCTACTTGTATGGTGTACGCATGAGCGGGAACATAACAAAGTAAGGGGGGGTTTAAAAGCGCAACGAATTGAAAAAGAGTGGAAAGTTCCGATATCTTGATATGTACGCATGCGTTGTGAAATGTTCAAAGCAAAGCGAACGAAATCTTTAAAACAGGACGCAGAGTAAATATTTACGAAAAAAAAAGGGGGAAAATATGCATTCGAGTGATCGTGGGAGCATAGGGAGAGAAAGTAAAAAAAATAGAATGTATGAATCTGGAAAAGGTTATACATACAGTGATAAATATGAGAATAATGGATTATGTATTTTGCAAGAAAAGGAAAGTTTTAAAAAAGAGAGAAAAAGATAAAAAAAAAGTACGTTAAAGATAAAAAAAGGAATTCATGAAATGTGATTGTAGGAATTGCATATATATACATATATATAAATGTGTGTGTGTGTCTGTATTTGTATCAATAAAACGTTACGTGGTTGCAAATATAAGGGAAACATGTGCACGCGTACGTATATAAGAGTGGGTATGAATGCATTTATATGTACATATTGATATTCAGTACACATATACATGTATATTATGAGGTTATGTCATATATAAACAAAGATATATACAGTATGTATATATACTGGAGAACGACAGATGATCATATGTATTATACACGCAGATAAACATATATACGCTTACACATAGATAAATATACTTTTGATGATATAAAAAGTAGATATACAGGAATGCACACGCGAACACACATACACATTTTAGTTTCCATACATGCTTCTACGAATCATTTTAAGCTATCATTCATGAATACACATATACGCATATGTTTGTGTATGTGTTTAAGCGTTTAGTAATACCTCTAAATGCGCGCACTCACAAACCTAAGATTACACTTATATATACATATATGTATGTATATATATATGTTTGTGTGTATAAATATATATATATATCATATATGTGTATATTTTTTATGTAAAGATATATACATATATATTTATCTATCTATAAATCTGCCTATATATTTATATATACATAAAAATATAAATTTATATACACACATTCATATCCATATATGTACACTTACGTACATTTAGAAGGTTTGTTATATGAATAAATGCCATGATTAGCAAATTTCTTGTAAGGTATGTATAAAAGCTTGTACTTATTTTATTTACATGAATAGAAAACTAAATCCTAAAAATAAAATAAAAATAATTACTTAATATTACTGAAGATGACATCATATATAAATAAATATATCAAGTCATACCCCTTACAAAGATGTTTGCTGGCAGACAGATCGCATTTTAAAGCCAATGCTGAGTATCTGCTGTGTTCTTCAGATTCAAGACCATTTAATTCATTATGACGTGACTAATTATGAAAATAAAATTTATGACACGAACGACAATGCGCCTCACTGACTGCAATCAAATTGATCTCTCGCACAATTAACACGATACATATTAGTTAATAGATGCAACTCTGTCTGTCGGCAATGAGATTTATTACTTGCTACGAAAGTAGGATATTTTGAATAATTAAACTAAAGTTTCTTAAAAACATACTTATGTAACCTTTCCTAAACTTTATTCAATAGCTTTCTATTACGAAAGTGTTTTAATCGAGTAATAACGGCTGTTCTACAAGAAATAGATAGATAGATAGATAGATAGATAGATAGATAGATAGATAGATAGATAGATAGATAGATAGATAGATTTGAATATTACTTGGTGCGCAAAAGTTCAGGAAAATGAAAGTGCAAAATATATTCCCAAAAAAGGAATATTTTCTTTTTTAGTAGCGTAATATTAAGCTTGAAATCTACGTCGACTCCCAGGAAACGACGAATAACTTGTTAGATGAGCAGATTGGTAAAGTTTTGATTGGTACTTAATACCTAACGCACGCACACACGCACACACACACACATATATATATATATATATATATATATATATATATATATATATATTTGGATGTACAAATTTAATTTACTAATGTCCGCGTCTATGAAACGATGGACATCATTATCTGTCTTGTATACAATCACCCTTCTCTCCCACCAATCATTATCAAATCTACTATTTTAAAAAGGACTATTCTTAGCATGTACCACTCAAGTAACTTTTCATGATCCCCTAGGTAATATTTAAACTCAAATAGACGGTATTGCGATGGGATCTCATATATTGATCTTGCTACAACTACGCTCTTCCATAGACTTACCTGTCCTTAGTTCTATATCTTAGAAAAATATAGCGATGTACATAATATAATATATATAATAGATATTAGTTGATAACATAAAAATACTCACGCATACACAGTAAAAAGAACCTTCAGATATTGGAGGCCATCTACATTAAACACAAAAGCAAATCACATTCAACAAAATTAAATTTCCAACTAATCACAACACATTATATTGCACCTAGACATTCGTTCTTTTGTTAATATTTCGGCCTCTGGCGTTGTATGACATCGCAGAACTGCATCTTGAAATTATGAACTGCGTCCTGTTATTACGCGACCGTTGCAATATAACAAAATATTATCTTCGATGGCGAATATGCCCGTTTGACCACTCCGAAGATGGCTATTCTGAGCCGAAAGCTTAGATCGAGAACAAACTTAATAAAAAATATCCAAATGTTGGACGATTTTTGTCTTTATTTTCACCCAAAATTAAAGCAAACATTCGAACATTAGAACGGCTCATGATCAGACATAATAGACATTCATTGTCTGTTATATTTAACAATATATGTTTAAATATATATATATATATATATATATATATATATATATATATATATATATATATATATATATATATATATATATATATATATATATATATATATAATTAAAACAAAATTTCTACAGAGAGACCTCTAACCAACAACATTCCTCGGAAGCCCCACATGTTTATTTCTGGCATCGTTGCAAAAGATCACAGGCGGGTTCGAAAATCCCGACATTAAAATCTTTCTCTTCGTGCTTCAATTCAGTCAAAAGGTTAATATATAATAAATATCAATTTTATTGAGAATATTGGTATCATTTTTTTCTTCAGATTTTATTAACCGGCCTATCAAATATATATATATATATATATATATATATATATATATATATATATATATATATATATATATATATATATATATATATATCACATACTATTTTTTCAAATGATCCTTCAAAGCGACAGATTTTTCCTAAACGTCTTTTCTGTCAAACGAATGAAAAAAATGAGAGATTGAATGGTGTTTACTTTCTTTAATAAGATTTCTTTCTTTTCAAAATCTTTTATGTTTTCAAGTGCTTCATGGTATTCTGAAAATGAATACATGAATGTATAATACATCAGTGTGTGAGCGTGTATGAATTAGCATGCGTTTGTTGACATTGTGAACAATAGCAATGGGTAAGACAATAAGTTGGTGTTTAAGGGGCTTTACAGTCTAAGATGGATAGATTGATGGATGACGTTATTATAATGAATTGCTATGAGCTCCTATTGGCTTTTAAAGAAGACGAACAAGAAAGTAGTGAAGATAATGGGAGAATGTCAGCTAGAAAGTAAAAGACAAAATTATAAAGAAGAAAAAGGATAGAAGAAAATAAAACGGTTAAATAAAAGAGGATAAAGGTGAAGATAGATATTTTTTCAAATTGTTTCAGTAGCATTTAGCTATAAATTTTTCGAAGAATAAAATAAATAAAAAATATCGACTCTTTTGGATAAAGAAGGTAAGAATAAGATTGTACGGATGACATGAAGCAGGACAAAAGAAAAAGAAAAAAGAAAGATAGTAAAAGAAAGGAGAGGCGTAGAAAAAATAAGAAAAAGTAGGTGGAGATAAAACCGAAAAAGTTTATTAGAATTAAATTAAAAGAAATAATGATTGGTAGCTAAATGCAAATATGCTAAATAATCTGAGCGTGTTTATGTGTGTGCATATTTTAGCAGCAACTAGATGAAAAATATATAAATTAAAGGGTAAGAATATTGAAAGAGGAGAGTAAGGCAACGATGGAAATTGAAAAGAATACGAGAAAAGAAAGACAACAAAAAATAAATGAAAGAGAAAGAAAGAAATTCGAAAGAGGAAGGTGGAAATAGAAGATGAACTATAAGGAAAAGTAACCATAAAGGATGAGGAGTCTTAAGAGAGAAAATAAGAAAAATGAATAGGGAAGAAATAGGAGAGGAGGGTATATAAGGGGAGATTGTAACAAAAGGTGAAAGAGAAAAGTGGGTATGAAAGAGAAGCAAAGATGAAAAGGTGATGAGTATGCACAACCAGGTGTGTGAATGTTTACACGTAAATATATGCATACGTATCTATGTTTTTAAGTAATTTTATAAAAGAAAGTGAAAATGAAAGCCGGTGAACTCATTCAGTTTTTACTATTATTTCTTTCATCTTAATTTCACGGTTAGTAGTATTAGTAATAGCAATATTTTAAATTTTAGAAGTAGATGAACCATTGTTAAATACATTTCTGAATAGCTATTATTTCCCCATCGCTTCTGAATACACACACACACACATACATATATATATATATATATATATATATATATATATATATATATATATATATATATATATATACAAAAGGAAAACAAGTATTCAAATGAAAAACAGTATATTTTCAAAAATAATTTGCACACCTTCAATTATTATTCAATTAATACTGGAAGGTTATTGGATAAAGGTAACTTGGATGCGGACTCAGAAGCAAATTGCTACACGGACCGGGTAGTTTTCGTTCATATTGAGCATCATGTCTACGGTGGTAGCATTCAAAATGTCCTTTATATTGTACGACCAATCGTTGGTTTCCTTCTTTATGACGTCTCTAGCGTTGTAGTCCAATGGTTTCAAATCAAGAGAGCTAAATGCCACGTGTTGTGGATGACGATCAAGAAAATTCTCAGCCAGTGAATCTTTTCGCATGTGGACCATGCAGGAAGAAGCAGGGTCGGGTTGGATAAGTATTTTATCCAACCTGACACCATTCCGGCAGTGTCATTGATCTTGAGACATTTGATATGACATGATCCTCGTTGCTCAAACCCTAAAAGATAACACAGGGGGGTATAAAGTTTTCATCATTATCATCTATGGAGTGTGGCATTCTTTCTGTTTAACTATTGGCCCTGTTCGTATTTCCGATTTTTTTTTGGGGGGGGGGCATAAACTGCTTTCTTCTAATCATACTGGGCATTAGTTTAGTTTGTCTTCCATTTATAGCACACTTAAGGTTTATTCTCAAATACCTGGTGCACCCATATAGATAAGTATAGATATAGACGAATGAAGATGGCTTCAGGCGTGAAACTGACACACAACATGCAGTGTTGATTCCTCTGTACGCACTTCTATATCTACGTTCACTCTACCTAAATTGAACATTCTTCCACGATAAAAAAATTTAAACAATGTTTATACGTGCTTGTGTATAAGTAAAGATGAATGAGAATCTGACGGAATGGTAAAAAATTCAAAGCACTTCTATTCTTATATATGAAAATAAACAGAAAATTTTACCTAATTTGGGACAAAATGTTCTAGTTCAAAGTCGAAATACGTCACAATAAACTTCTAATTGGAGAGGACATAACTTTTAGAATTTCGCATATATATATATATATATATATATATATATATATATATATATATATATATATAATGGTGTGTATGCATATGTGTGTGCATAGATAATTACGTTTATTATTATACAAAAATTAATTTTCAACATCAGTCTGAGCATATGTGAATTTATTTAATATACATATATCATAACATATAATACAATGTTTGGTTATCTAGCTTTGAGTGGCTTTCAGTCTAGGAGAGGAACCATTCTGAATTTAGAACCGTGAAAAAGGCAGCGGAAAACCAAATTATTATCTTACACAATAAGTCATTTCAATTTTCAGATGGTAGAGAAGAGGTATCAATGGAAATTCATAATAGTTTACGTTTTGATATACATACATATATATATATATATATATATATATATATATATATATATATATATATATATATATATATATATATATTACATTAAAGGTTATTTTTAGTGGATACTCATATTTGAGTAGACACACAGTTTATTTTTTAAATAGTATTTTTATTTCGTCTACATTCCTGAGCGTTCGAGAAATCTTATTAAAGAAAATACGCCTTCCGCATTTATAAGATCTCCTGAATGTTTAGGCTGGTAGACGAAATAAAAAATTCTATTTAAAAAATAAACTTAGTGTCTACTCAAATATGAGATTAAAGTGTACAATATTAGGGATATAGAGTATGTAAATAAAAAATAAAAAAACTAGGAATACAAAACTCCCTTTAAAAGTAATAAATACGCGAACAACACAAAGCTTTCTAAATATATATGGGAAATTAAAAATATAAAACCAAACCAGACCATAAATGGAAAATAAGAAAAGCAGTATCAACCTACAACAATAAATCCATAAACTGTAAACTTTGTCTGGATGAAAAATAACCATAAATTACATTCCCAGATCCACACAAATTACTAAATAAAAGATCAGAACATATCTTAAAATGTAGACACGAAAACAATTTTTACTACGTTACTTAAAAGTCGAAAACTAAAAACGAATAAGAAAATAATAAATGAATGAACTACAATAAATAAAAAAAAGCTAAATCAATAACTAAGTAAACAATTTAAGTAAATAAAGTAACAAACTACGAATGCACACATAAATACAAATAAATGTAATAATAATAATTAATTAATAACACTACAAATTAGCTACAAATAACTGCTCTCGGGACCACAATTATTTTGGTTCAGTAACTACTAGAATCATTTGAAACATAACTGTTACCACCTACCCAGTATCCGTTAGGATCATACAATAGACCCTCTATACACATAATGCACCACTGAACAACATATATGAATTGTAGAGCCGAAACACAACGCACATGGCCTGATGATTGCATATAAACATGAAACAGGCTGTCGCCGCTTATATATATATATATATATATATATATATATATATATATATATATATATATATATATGGAATATATATATTGTAGTTGTTGTTTTTAGACAGCAAGAATTCATTTTGAACAAGTTTTATTAAAAATTCGGTCAAAAAGGCGACAAACTTTGTCGGTGGAATTTAATATAACTTTACATCATTATTTCAATGTCTAGACAGAAAAACCCCAACGATGACTTTTTGGGGTATGTATATGCAAATGTCTAAATGATATTTAATAAGCTTAATTTGGTCTGGGTTCAAAACTGTTTAAGAATAATATCTTGCTTACCCTCATTTAAAGTCTGCCTTTTATGTGAAATCGAACGCCCACTAGATTTACTGGCGATAAATACGTAACTTCCTGAATTACCAAATCACTGATACTCTACATTTGGATACTGATGAATACTTAGGTATTACCTCTTTGAATATACTCCAAAGTTGATTTGTGCATGGTATATTGTGTACCATTTCAAGATTTTTTACCAAATAAGTTACTGTTAAGAAAAGTATTCTAAGCCTGCTGAGTTGGGTAATGTGACGAATATAAAGGGTACTGACGGATGGGTCTCTCAACATTAACATCTCCTTTTTATGATCTGCTCCACCCCTAATTCAGTTCAGTGATTTGCAAGCTGGGAAAGGAATTCGCAAGTCATTCAACGAATAACAGTATTAAGTCAACTTAAAGACACAAACAACTGGATCTTACTTTCCTCTTTGCTTCTTTCCCATATTTTTCGCCAATGTTACTTCTTTTGTTTCTTTCCTCGTATATCCGAATTAAGTGAAGAATACATCGATGTATCTATAAAGCGAATACGAGTAATTGTCTCTGCATGTGAAATTTGCCACAGGTGAATTAAATTGTTATGAAAATGTCACAAAAATAATAATTTTGTTTTTATTTCCATGTTTGTTATTCATATCTTATTAACTATATATAAAAAGAATGAAAAATCTCCGAAAGAACATATTTATAGTCAATCGATATTCAATTAAAAAAACATGAAAATCACGTAGATTTTCCATAATACATGAACTGAACACAATAATATTACAAAAATATAAAATAACAGTTCCAAAATATCTTAAGGAAATTCAAAGAAAAACTTAGTTAATTCATAAAAAGTAATTTTAAAATACACAATAATAATCTCGAAAAATAATTTAAACTATCAGACTACAGAATTGTGAGAAAAGGAAATTAAACACTTAGATCATTTAATTTTCAGCGATAACCACCAGACAAACTAATTTATGCAATAATAATAATAATAATAATAATAATAATAATAATAATAATAATAATAATAATAATAATAGAACATACTCAATAATTCAATAATAATAGCAACACTAGGAATTATTAAAAAGATTTTTTTAAGTTCCAGGAAAATCATCAAATCCTTTAAAGAAAAAATCTCATTAAATTTCAGGTAAAAAACATGGTAAAGGATTGTATCAAACAGTAAGTCAGGAAAACTTAACACCACAACCACTATCAACAAGGCCTCATCATTAACTCATCATTTTTTTGTATTTTCCTTTATTTTGTTTTTGTAATTTTTCACTCTTTCAAACTATTTTTCAGTTCAAAATCTGTAGGAGGGTATCGGAGTAAACATTGTTTTCTAATTTCTGAAAAGAGTATATCATTTTTAGATGCACATTTTTGTGTATACGTAGGCGTGCATGCACGTGCTTGGATGTGCTCGATTTAAATCAGTTGAAATATCATGGTTGTAAATGTTTTAACTTAACTCAAATTACGTAATGAGTTCTGATGTAAAACTTCCTGTCAATGTATCAGTCGTGTGAAACATTATCTTTTATGTTTTTTGAGACTGTTTTATATATTTATGTATGTGTGTGTATAAGTTTATTTTAACAGAACCGTTATAACAACGTAAGCATTTTAAATAAATAAATGATAACGGTCTTTAAAATGACATATGCGCAATGACTTGTGTCTATTTTCTGAGCCAGAAAAGAAATAAACCGAATTCCCTCGACTCATTTTTTGAATTTGTTTTTACTTGTCTCTTGAAAAATGTTTTTAAAAAACACAACTTAACTGGCCTTGAAAATTGCAGACTATAACATCCAAACGAATTTATTCAAACGAACTTGCTTCATTTTAGATGAATGCTTTGTAATTAATGACTCAACTTTGTATCTTTCTGCAATCCTTTTTTAAAGCCGTGTTTTATGATAGAGATCTAATATGAATATTAATGGTGTTTAAAAGGTTTCACACTTCTATCTAATAGGGAGAACTTAAAAACATCATTCAACCTCCATAGGTGGTGAGTAAAGAGAGAAGCAAAAGACGAAACGTCTTAGTAAAACGAGCAACGCTAAAAAATTAAAAAGAAATGGAACAAAGTAGATTGGGTTCAAAGTAATAAACTTTACAAAAAGCTTGAAGATTTATCATTTTAAAAACTTAGGTTGAATATAGAAAGAAAAGTGTTAGAAGGAGTTCCAACGTAAGAAATGAAAAACAAACAAACAAAAAGAATTATGTAGTTTAAAACACGATAAATTGTTTACTTAGTTACTGAGGGCATAACTTATGTAATGAGCATGGGTGACAGAACGGACACAATTTGGGAGAAATAGTAAGGAAACTATGTCATATTCTTACAAAAGATGGGAAACTGTGGAGAGACAATATCGACTACGTCTTGAAGGGATACAGCACACAAAAGAACTGGTCGATATACTTGCATTTCCCTATTGGCGCTTTGTTCATTGTACAGGTAAAAATAAGAATTTTGAATGTTAATTTTCAAAGCAATCATACGCACCAAACTTCATTAGTTGATGTAACACAATCACCATTTCAGCATTTGGGCCTGTGCTAGATTAAAATAAGCTTAGAAAAAGACAGCACCTTTAGTTATCGTTCAAATTTAGGTAGAAACTAGGATTTCGAATGCTGATTTTCAAGGGATAATGGCACTCTCTGTTTGGAAAAACGCAATCTATTTAGCCCTATTGCTTACTATGTGTTTTCTAACTTACTAAGCTATGGTTAGTAAATATCTTCAATAAATAGAAAGATATTAATAAAATTTAGAAAGAAAGAAACGTATTTATGAGGAAAATGCACATTCAAAATTAAATTAAATAAATTAATGAAACTCCTGAAGGAATAATTTAGAATGGTTTTTAAGCAGTATTTACTACACAAAAATATAGAAAGAAAGAAAGAAAGAAAGAAATGAGAGACAAAATGTAAGGCAAACAAAAGCATCTCTAAAGCAAAATACATTAAGGAAACGTCTGAAGGAGAAAAGAAAAAAGAATATGGAAGAAAAAAGGTTTAAAAAGGGGGCAGCAAGAAAAAAATAATAAAAAAAGGAAGGGAGCACTACGAAACATTTCTCCTGCTTGCTATTCTTTTTAAATACTTTTTTTTGATGATTTTTGTTTTACAAACTTGTAATGGCTTCAGTGTGTGTAGAAAAGGATCATTTTAAGCAATCTGAACACTTCTTTTTATTTATTTTGTTAGTTTTCTCTCTCTTCTGAAATATTCTTTACATATACAAAATATGTTCACACATATATATATATATATATATATATATATATATATATATATATATATATATATATATATATATATATATATATAGTAGGCTTATCAGGCTGTATTAGATAGTACTGTGGCAGAACACCC
>OZ038520.1:29213902-29243902 GCA_964036315.1 Acanthosepion esculentum
ACACACACACATACATACATATATATATATATATATATATATATATATATATATATATATATATATATATATATATATATATATGCATGTGTGTTGGTGAGTGCACGTATCTGAGCGTGTGGTTGTCTTTGTATGTATGTATGTGGGTGTCTACATATATATACATGTAGATACGCGCATCCACAAATATAAACCCGCTATATGAATATTCTTTGGACCCTAGATTAATATGATGTTAAAAATATTAGGATTATTGTATGCAGATAAAGTAGCACCAAATGTGACTAATAAGTTTAAGAAGTTTTTCGGTTGATGGAAAAGAAAGAAAGAAAGAAAGGAACGATTAAGAAAGTAAAAAGAAAGAATAAAGAAATATTAAAAAGAAAGAAAAGAAAGAAAAGTTAAAAAAGAAAACGATAGAAACGACTATTTAAAAGAAAGAAAGAAACGATTAAATGTGGTGAGGGGGAGAAAAATTTAAAGAAATTATTAAAATGGGAAAATGTCAGAAAAGAAAGAAAGAAAGAATTATGAAGAGAAAGTAAGGAAAAAGAAAGAAAAGATCAAGAAAATCAAAAATGATTAAGAAGAATAAAATAATTTTTAAAGAAGTTAACCCTAAACAATATACACAAAGAAAAAATGGGCGAACCATTAAAAGAAAAAAAGAATTTGTGAAGAATGGAAAAATCAAATAATGAAGGAAGGAAGAAAAGTTTTAAATAAAATATAGCTGATCATTAAAATATTCAGAATGAATCACATACAATACCAGCAGCAGGGAACGAACTAGTAAAGATCGAATTAGAGCGTGCAAGTGACGCTCCAATGGGGAAATAATTCAGAAAAAAACTTAAGCCAAGTGTCAGACGGTGGCAGTCATTGAGAAATGTCTCCAGGATATAGGTTAAAACTTTTGTCAACAGAGGTCGTACGCGAGACTATACGGTTTGCAAACAACAGTGAGCCCATGTTTTTCCTTTTTGATGAAATAGATATACCATAGTAGTAATTCCGGCTATGGTCGAGGAACCATCTCCTACTCTGACACTACAGTCAAGTGATAGCTTTGCCGTTCTTCCGGCAGGACACTAACCTATTCACCATCCAGGCTACTAGACATTATCTGTCACATGTGTACAATACTTAAAACAAGACACACACATAAGAACAGTGACGCGAGAAAACTAAACGATACTGTTTTGAACCTGAGTGCCAACAGTTTCAGGCCTTTCGTTAGAGTTATAAATCATATTATCTGTGAATGCTCATTTATTTTAAGCTTGTACCAGACTAAATTAAGCTTAACAAATAAAGTACACTACATAACACAATAGTTATCAGATCCAAATTGTAAAACTATTACAAGTGAACTCAGAACACACTATATAGTTATGATGTCATCCTAAATAAAGTTTAGTGTACATATATATATATATATATATATATATATATATATATATATATATATATATATATGTATATGTATTATACCTATAAATGAGTAAAGCATCTCTTCAGTGAGTTATTCTAAAACATCGCTTGAGAATGAAACTGTACTCTAAATTTTAAGTTTAATATTGAAATTAAACTTCAGCACTTCAGTCAAGTTTAGAAACAATAATTTCTGTGTCGCGATGGAATCATTTTTTTAAAATAATTATAATTTAAACTCTACTTCTGTATCGAGCACTGTTTTTTTTTTAAATATAAATACTAAAGATAGGAATATAGAATTAATTTCTCGGTTGGTACTTTATTATAATGCCACTATACCAAACAAACGTAAGGTTACTAAATGATATTTCTATGATGTCCTAGACAAAGCGAGGAGTGAATCTTTCATTAGGCAGAATGCAAAGATAAAATACTCTTATCTTAAGCACTGTGACAACGATTTGTTCGCAAAGGAAATGCATAGAAACCAAGCAGAAAACACAAATATAACACTGAACCGAAGATGGGGTTTTATCGGTAAACAAATGTTTGATTAAAATTAGTCTAGTCTTTAGACACATCAAAGCCCAAAGATTAGAACTGCTGAGATGGAACAGATTCTATACGTATCCGAAAAAAACAAACCACTACACTGTTATCCTTTATACAAATATGGCGAAGTATATAAGTATACACATGCTAATAGGGTGATGGTTTGAAGTACGGTAATCTTTTGGTGCTTCAATATTATGTCCTAAGTAAATAGCTTGTTTGATTGATTGCCATTGAGTGATGGTCACCATGGTAGTCTCATAGATCATTACTCGTCTAATGAGTTTAATATTCATATTTAATGCTCTAGTGTTGGCTGAGTAAGTAATTATGAGTTAGGTTGAGTAAATAATTAAGTCCAATTGCCGTGGAATAGAGATTAAAAGTTCGTCTCGCGGTTCATTAATATTGTCGTGAGATATTCTTTTTTAAGTTCCAGGCTAAACCATATTTACAAAATATTTTTGCATATTCATCTTGTTTTAAATAATTACATTTTTCATCTATTACCTGTGGCTGAATACCTGTGATAATTTAATAACCAATACTTAAAATGCCATTCTTTTTTTATTTCACACTCCATTTAATTTTCGCATAAAAATGAATTCATATTAATAAATAAATATTAATAATACTATGCATTTTTAGCTAGAGTCGCGAAAGAAGAATCACTACGTTAATAGTGCAATTTGATCTTAACTATGTGCTATTGGGGCCTTGTGTGATAAATTAAGTTAATAACTTGAAATAATTTGAAAGTGCTCGAACAAAAATATAACTTAAATAATAACTTGCAAACTACTTTCACAAAATATTTACTAGCACAGCGAGTTTGTCCCTAACTATTTACCCAACACCAGAGCCTTGTATTGTACTAGTGGTACTCAAACGTTATTTCATATATAAGGAGAAGGAAGAATTTAAGTCAAGACAGAGACTCGAAGTTGGGAAATAATTTACTCTGTACACGGTCTGTATTTTTACCTAAAGAAATACCAACATACACAATTATAAGGACGACCACAAATTAACTAACAAAAATAAGTTTTAAATTGCTGCTTTAAACTTAATCCTGTTTTGGAATTATTCAATTGTTTGTGAGTACACTGAACCTGGTCAAAGTACACAAATATAATAGTAAACTTAAGCAGTGGGCTAGGGTGCAAATTATTTTATCCTAATAAGAGGATAATGATTAGAATGATGTATCATGCTAGGGTGAAACAGAGTTTATACGGACCCGAAAGGCTGAGAACTACATTTTTATCCTTTATATAAGTTTTGGGAGTGATATTTTGATCCTAGGGTGAAGGCACAAATAGTGCATCCTAATGCTAGTAAAGGGCTGAGGAGTGAGATTTTCATCTCAGGTAAAATTGCACAGATAACTTAAATACGCTATAGAAATAGAATACTGTTGAGTAGGAACATAATATACTTGGAACCCTACGGCCAAGCAGCTACATTCCGATACTTCATCGAAGTGACACTGAACAGTGCCTGGATCCTAGGTAGGATTTACAGATCATAATATTTATTTTGAATTAAAATACAAAAAAATACTATGAACTTAACCAAAAAACAGTGATAAATTGATCCCTGGATAAGTATAAAGTAACTGCTCACTTGCGTATTCATAAGCCATGGAGCGATTCTTTGATCATACAAAGAGAGCACCCTGGTAAGTCCCAGAAAGAGAGCAAAACCTAGAATGAAAAAATATTTCATTTTGATTTGAGCCTTATGTCCACACTCTCTGATCCTACACACAAGTTCTAGTAAATGAAACTGTGATCCTCGGCAGGTGATAAAATACTAAACTAGTCCCAGCCAAAGAGAAACACTTTTGCATCATTTACAGATCCGACATTGACGTTAGGAAGCATTACTTTGATCCTAGTCACAGAGCATATAAGCTAATGTACTGATCGATACGCAAATAATCCCGCCATATTTTATGTGTACTCTGTTTCCAACTATATTTATATACATTTAAATGTTTTTTTAATCCGACATCACTGTAAAAGTTATTTTTAATGAATACGCGCTTTTGAGTTTCAGTCCCAGTATTTTTTTTCTTAAACAATGAAATAAACAAAAAAAAACTTCTCCGTGTCAGGAATCAAACCCGTATTCCCATTTTCAATGAAAAAAACTACTCTTCTAACATAGGCATGTCGTTATCAATTTAGACACGGAAGTCTAATGGGAAAAGCCGTTACATATTCGAGTCATATAGAGTGATATATTTTTTAATAGAACTTCTCGATCCAAACTGACTGTTATTAGTTTTGCTGTTAAAATAAAAACAGGAATATCACCTCAAAAACGAGTATCCAATAAAAATAACATTTATAATAATGATAATAATAATAATAACAGTTAAGAGAAGAGCGTGATTTAAGAAACGAAGAAGAAAAAACAGAGTGTTTGACAATGTTAAACAAGATTTCAATAGAATGTCTGTCTGTAAATTTCGCCAAGTATAGAAATAATGATAATAATGATAATAATATTAATAATAATAAGAGTAGCAACAACAGCAATATATATATATATATATATATATATATATATATATATATATATATATATATATATATATTTGAATGTAAGGTCTGATGAATTAGCATCGAAATCTCAGTTCTAATGAAATAAATTATCACCATGACATCTTAAAGTCTTATTTTTCATTTTAATTTATATATATATATATATACACACAAACAAACACACACACACTGAAGCAATGATATATATATTTTTATATATAAAGAACAGTTTTGGAGGAAAGGTGTATGACAAAGTGCAAAAGGTTTTCGTGTGACGCGTTTCGTAACTTAGGACTTTATCGTACTAGGTTCCCATCGGATCCCGTTCTTGCACATGCATTGTCTCATCAACGTAAACAAACATAGTCCGATGACGTCCTAATGGAAGAAATGCTTTCCAATTTCTAACACACACACACACACACACACACACACACATATATATATATATATACATATATATATATATATATATATATATATATATATATATATATACATATATATATATATATGTATATATAGAGAGAGACGTAGTTGACCTTAGTGTTACGTTGACCTCAGTGTTCACTTCGATATTTTATAGTTTCATACGCTCTGTCCTTGATAATGAGTACTTTTAACCATAAATACAGCATATGTTAAAACTATATTTTATCATATATATATATATATATATATATATATATATATATATATATATATATATATATATATATATATATTACTTATACGTTATTTTTTGTGGATACTCAAATTTAAGTAGATACCCCGTTTATTTATTAAACAGCATATTTATTTATTTTCGTCTACTAATCTGAATATTCGAGATATCTACGTACTTTGATCTCTCGGCTACAAAGTGCGCCGATGACCAAGTAAAGTTGAATAATGTCTTTGAACACAGATTTTTCTATGACTATTGAAATAGACATATCTGCTCAATTTCTTATCGTAATGTAAACATAGCAATTTGTAAAGAAAAGGATGGAATTTTTTATTTATTAATCCGACAGATTTTTATTATTTAAACGTTTCAGATACTCGTACTTGAGAGGATACTCCGTTTATTTTAAACAGTATTTATTTTCGTCTAACAGCTTGAATATTCAAGAAATCTTATTAGAGAAAAATATGCTTTCTCTGATAAGATTTGAACTTGCGTTCCCCTAACGAAAACCATCATTAGATCTGACGTGCTTCGAATTCTCAGTGACCAGCAAAGTTGGACAGTGCCTTTAAACATAGATTTTTCTTTGACTCTTGAAATAGACATATCTTCTCAGTTTCATATCCTAACGTAAACAAATTAATTTGAAAAGAAAGGGATATATTTTTATATATTAATCCGTCAAATTTGTATTACTTAAACGTTAATTATTTATGAAACAGTATATTTATTTATTTTCATTTACTGGCCTAAATATTCGAGAAACCTTATTAGAGAAAAAACATGCATTCTATTCAAATACGATTATCCACTAAAAATAGCGTTTAAGTAATAAAAAAATTACATTTACGTAATACAAAATTGTCGGATTAATAAATAAAAAACCTTCACGCACATGCACACACACACACTCACAAACACGCAGCCATACATACATATATATGTCTGATTAAATAAATTACAAACATTATGTCTGCTTATTTTTATCATAATCTTTTCATATTCATGAATATTTTCCGAATATTACAATCAAATGAGGTAATAAATGCATTGTAACAGTGTATTTCCCATGATGAAGTCCTTTGTTGTGTTGGTAGTATGCTTTGGGTCATTGTCCTGCTCCATGATAAACTTCTTCCCGAAAAGTTTGGATGCATTTCTCTGTAAATTAGTAGACAAAATGTTTCTGTAGATTTCTGAATCCGTTCTGCTGCTACCATAATGAGTTACATTATCAATAAACATGAATGAGCCTGTTCTAGAAGAAACCATGCAAGGATAAGCCAAGACACTTCCTCCACCATGATTCACAGATGAGCTTGTACGTTTTGGATCATAAACAGATCCTTTCTTTCTCTACATTTTGGCCTTTCCATCACTTTAGTAGAAATTAATCTTGGTCTCATCAATCAATAAAACTTTCTTCCTGAGCTTTTTTCCCGCATCTCTGTACTTCCTTGCAAATTTCAGTCTGGCCTTCAAATTCTTACTGCTGATGAGTGGTTTGCATTTTGTAGCATGCCCTCTATATTTCTGCAATCAAAGTTTTCTTCGAATGGTGGATTGTGAAACATTCATCCTGTACTGTGGAGGTTGTTGACGATGTCACTGACTGTTATTTTGGGTTTTGCTTTCAATGTTTCTGTCATCAACTGCTGTTGTTTTCCTTGGCCGACCTGTTGTATGACTCTTGCTCAGTACACCAGTAGTTTCTTTCCTTTTCAGGTCATTACAATTGTTGTGTTGGCTATGGCCAATGTTTTTCCAGTGACTGTGTTCAATTTTCCTTCTTTTCTCGGTTTCAGCATGGCTTGCTTTTCTATCTTAGTCAACTCTCTCGTCTTCATATTGGTTTATCATTTTTAACAAGAAATGCAATCTTGAGAAACCAAGAGCTAAAACCAAAAGTAGTCATTCAGAGCTATTTAATGTTTAAACCAGGGATGGGCAAACTTTTTAGTACAAGGGCCGCATTCTAAAAATTTATAGTTTTACTGGGCCGCATAGTATATATAAACCAAAATAAATGATATTTAAAATTGGCAAAATAAAGGGCTTCTAAAGGAAAAATATAGTTTTAATAAATAACATTTTAAAGCGGGCCGCACGAAATCGTTTGGCGGGCCGCATGTGGCCCGCGGGCCGTAGTTTGTCCACCCCTGGTTTAAACAATCAATACAAAATGCAACACTTGGACAACGAGAAACACCTATCAATCACGTGTTCCAATAGTTTTGCTCACTTGAAAAATTGGTAGGTTCAAACAAAAGGTTGTATGTCCTATGTTGTTTAACACATCTCAATGTAAATACCAGGAATTAAAAGCTGAAATTCTGCACTCTTGTCTATTGATCTTAAACCCAAATGCCTTCAGTGAACAACAAAAACAAAGGAATTGGCCCTGCCATTCCACTACTTCTAGAGGGGACTATATATATATATATATATATATATATATATATATATATATATATATATATATATATATATATATATATTTCATCTTCATATAGATAGCCCGAATAATGATTAATACGTAAGTATTATAAACTTTGTATTTATAGAAAATTTTCTTTCTTTCTTATGTTATATGGTTATTAAATTCGACACAACAAAATATAAATCACAATTATTACCAGCTAAAGTATCTTGTTTACGTATATATGAGTATGTGTGTGTGTATGTGTGTGTGTCTATTACAAATAGAATTAAATGTTCTTTTATCTATCTCTACTCAGAGTGTTTCAAAAAGTATAAGCTCTCTTCAGTAGACTTGATTGCAATTCTAATATATATAAACGAACAAATTCACATCACTTAGCGTCAATAAAATAACATTGTTAAGGAAGAAGAAATACAAATAAATTTACATATTATGAAATAACGTTTTTAAGGAAAAACTGGTTTCTAAAAATAAATCCAATTCCTCAAGTCTTCTGAAGAGTGGATGGGACCCCACGTAACCCAGAGTTGAGACTAATTTATTTTATTTATTATGATTAATGCTCTATCTCATGATATCGCTGCCGATAATTACAAATAATGCTTGTGCTAATTACATCTGTTACAGAATTTCTCTGATTGAACGATTTGTTAATTTTTCTTGTTTTCTTGCAAGTTTTCTTTCATTGATGGTTTAAGATTAAAAATGTATTTCCAGGCATAATTTGTCAATGTATTCTCATCCACTTCGGCCATACTCAATGAGGAATGTGTTCTCAATTGCGATAAGTCTTTACTTTCTCCAGCGACTTATTCTGAGAGGATTTAGCGTCATATCTTGTGTATGTGTGTGTATCTGTGAGTGTGTGTGTGTGTATGAATTACCAAATTTGTACATATTTTCATTGTTCGTGACTTAATATATTTGATTTCATTCACTTTTGAATATTTTATATCCAGTTTTATTATAAAATATAAATTTATTTTCACAAACGCATGTTTATTAAATGCTTTTAAAGCCACTCTTCAATTTTAAAAATATAATTGATGTGCGTAGATGTCTTACTGTACACATTTTGACGCACATAATGATACTTGTTTTCTATTGGCATATGTATCATTTATCTTGTTATACATAGCATCATCAGCCAGTTGTGTGCCATGCGCAATACATGCGTGGGCGATCATGTATCTTTCAATACATGACTGTTGAGGCAGATTTTTCCCATTTCTTTCTGCAATATAAAACACGGTCTATCCTGCTATTTACCCATAGCTAGGGGGGAGAAGAAAAGAATTCACGCCTTTCCCAAGAGTATTAGCACGTAAGTGAATGTAATGGATTCGAACTCGGCTCTTCAATTCCTCAATCCATTACTCCACCGTGCCTGCTTCAGCATCATACCTAGGCATAAATTAATATGTTTAATCTTCTAACTACTAAAACGTGAATATGAATAGTCACAAATGGAATTTCATTTTTCTGTTGCAATACCCATTTTACCACTACTAACTATTTTAGATTTAGTCAGGATATTTTTCAGGGTTTTCTGCAGATAACGTAAACACTTCCATGATGAGAATTTGATCAACTTAGAAAGGATCATTCCAAATCCTGGCTTTTTGTCTGATTCCATCTTTAACAATTATTCTCAAACACATTTCACTCTGCTGCGAAGCAGGCTTTATTTGATTAACTTTCAATAGCCATTTACTAAGTTTACTTTATTTTGATATTAACTTCATACATAAGGTGTAGAAGATTGAGCTTCCAAGTGCGGAGGGTTACTTACCTTGAAATTAGAATTTTAAATCGAAGTTTAAAAAAAGAAAAAAATATTCTCTTCAAAAATTTCATTGTTGAACATAGACCTTTCTCAAAACCTGTAATCTATGAGACCGGATGAACCTATTCTGCCACGCCTGTACATAAAGTGTTGGCTGGAAGATGAGGAACACTAATGAATACCTATTTTTCTAGGGGCATTAGTACGGAATGAAGGTAAACTAGTTCAACAGGAATTTAAATTCGGTTTACTGATCCCGTCCTCTTCACCGATAACCTTTAGACCATCCATGTCACCACCCCCATTCTTTTTTACTTATGCTTAAATAGTGAACATTAGTGGCAATGAGAAAAACACACCTGCTTCAACACACACATACATACATATATATTACGTGTGTGTTTGTCAGTAAATCAATGTGTTTAGTAATACTTTCAGAAACTGTACCAAGAAAAAAAAAAGAGCACACTGGGAAGTTTATTTGAATGTTTCGCCAACAGTCCTCTTGGTGGATACTTGGTTCGAGTTTGTCTTGTATCTTCCATTTATGTCACTCAAATTTGACTCCGACTGCCCAGTAACATCCTATCTGAGTTTATTCCTGCTTTGCTTTTATTTTTGGACATCTCTGTCCGTCTTGAAATCCAGTGATCACCGTCACTTCAAATGAAGAATTGGATACAGCACGAAAAGAACACCGAAGACACCTCAGTGAAGAACTGCAACGATGCTTATTCATCTAGACAGCACTCTTCACTGAACATTTACTCGCCGGAAGTCACCTAACCGTAGGGTATACGCAACTAAAGTCCGGTGTGACTTAAATATAATCTTGGTTTGACTGCGGTCTCTTGGCGTGTGCCAGGCGACGGAGCTCGGCTTGTCACTGAGTATTGTTCATGCTTCAAAGAAGCGGTCAGGACGAGAGAGATTTGCTGGCCCTTGGAGTCAAATTCGTGACCGCTAAACCGATGTTCTATTGGCTAAAGATTCGGTCGGTCACACATGCACGTGCGAGCACGAAACGAATGATACTCTACTGATTGTGTGTATTTGAAAAATACACTCAATAGTGACATAGTTTTATGAAGCAGCTAATAAATGATCACACACACACACACATACATACACACACATATATATATATATATATATATATATATATATATATATATATATATGTGTGTGTGTGTGTGTGCTTATGTACACGTGGGTGTTTATATACATATATGTACATATGCAGCCTTAAATATATGTATATAACCTGACTCTTCTCCACTCATTGTATGCATTTCTCTGTCTATATCATTTTCTTTCTTTCTCATGAGGAATGGCAAGAGGAAAACTTATTTCTTACAACGCGTTTCGTTCCTTTTTGTAAAATGTTTTTTGTTCTGCATTCTTTTATTATTTTTTTTTTAGAAATATCTATTTATATCTAAATTTTTACATACACACGTACACACACATGCTGTATTGATTTCAAATTCGACTATTTTCTAATAATAAAATTTGAAGTAACGATATATTACGTCCACGTGTGTGTGCGCGTGCGCGTGAGCGTGCGAGTGTGTCTGCGTGTGCGCACGCGCGTAACTTATCTTTGGTTGAGATAATATTTCAAGCATTGGACTCCCATTGCAAATAGGAATCAGAAAGCTAAAATTCTTATCTACCTTTACAAATAAATACACACTACTCTTTTATGAGATACTATTCAAAGAAATCGTCATCGAAAATTAGTTTATCTACAATTAAAGCAGAGAATAACCAATCATATATGAAAACGTATTGACATTAATTTTAAATCTACTGATTTTATGTAGTTGAACGGCACAAGGGAGTGCTCCACGTATCAAATTACTATATATATATATATATATATATATATATATATATATATATATATATACATATTTACTAAATTACTAGATTTGGTATCGCTATTACAAATTACAATACTGTTAATCCAAAAGAAAATAAGTCAGAAAGAAAATTGTCATTATCAGAAGCATGACATATATGGAAGAGTATTTGGCAAACTATTCTACTATTACGATTGTAGTGAATTCTATCTACACTAACTTCCAGATATATGACCCTGTGCCAAACTAAGCTAATATTAATAAATGCAGAATTCGACTCGCATTAGATAATCAAATAGTCTTACCGACAATCATTGTATGGAGTTAAATGGTGGCCAAAGGCAACAATTGCTAATATAATAATTGGCTTTGCCGTGAAGCTGTATCGGCGGAGGAGAAGGTGGTGGAGGAGGAGGAGAAGGAGAAGAAGAAGAAGAAATAATAATTCCAATTAATTCCAAAATCTAAAATATATTTTTTTAATTCCTTATGATAGCCTTTAGGATTGTGAATATATCATTTATTTGTACGCTCAAATATTAGCATTTTGAACAATTATTATTATTATTATTTTAAACTGAGTTTTCCGACCGCTAGGATCTGGTGATTTTCACTGAAGATCAAACAGAAACCAATTCCCTCAATTCTCTTAAAACACTACTCTGTATTTTCCATTTTGACTTTGATTTAACCACAACCGTCAAATACCTCAATTGTGAAGATGTAAATAATAATAATATTTATTATTATTGTTTACAGAGTACGCTCTTCTTCTAACTCAGAAAAATATACATGCGCTCAATGATATGTACATTAGCAGTATCACATTCTTCCATTGATGACTATTTCATAGACTGCATTTAAACTTCTACTTATAGTCATATTTATAGGTTTTATGCGTATATTGTCTATTTATACATCGAATACTGCTCCTGTACATGTTATTGCGCGTATTAATATATTTTCGAGTTAGAATGAGTGTGTGCTTGCGTGTATGGAAATGTATGCTGTGGTATATATGCATTATTTTGTATGCGTGTTCGTGTGTGAGATGCGTTAGTGTGCGTATACGTAGCTTTGCAAATTTTCTTAACATGTGTGTATATGCGGTGTGCCCGTTTCACTGTATTTTTTGTATTGCATGTATGTACGCGTACTTTAGAAAAATAGCTCACATAGGACAATCCACTTGTCCAGTTTGTATCTGACGCTTTACTCCATCCACCCGTCCGCTGCTGACACTCGTTCCTGTCTGCTGACCTATCCGATTGGACTCTTACCGACGAGTGGCTGTTACTGACATCGTCTATCACGCAAAGAATGACACTCTTGAAAACTTCAGATTTCGTTCTCACTTGCTTGGAGCACTCAGAAAAGAAAAGGAAAAGAAAAAAAACTTTTCCGAATGTGAATCTCGCGTTGATTGGCTGCTTTTGTAAGAGATGACAAGCATTAAGATGTTGTCTGACATGATCAACATTTACTATAACGCTTTCCACTTGTCAAAACGGAGACCAATGATATGCAGCCTGCATTGTCAACTGTCATATTGCCTCTTCGCACTGCACGCCCGCGTCTCATTTGTAATATTTAATGCACGCGTTTCTAATTAAAAGAAATGGCGGGAAAATGGAATGTCCGCCATGCTTGGTAAGTTGTATGGCTTGCGCAGGAATTTTGTGTTCAGGAAAAAAATAAGATTCATTTTTGGAATTCTTTATTCCCAGTTTATATTAACCCCCTGAGAATTACTGGTCTCTATCTGACAACTGACATATTTTTATGACCATAAAATTTAACATTTCATATTTTCTCATTCATAATATTATAGTTGGAAACTATACTTTTTATTAATGCATTTTTATATATGCTACTATAAAAAATCAAGGGCATTATTCTGATTCTAGCTTTCATTTCTGCAAATATAACCAATAACTATATGTTATTTACTAAGCTTAGCTTAGTTTGGCAAAAGACAACAAGTATGTGGCACCCACTAAAGATATAACTGACTACTACGTAATTGTCGAACATACTAGCTTGTTAACCATTACCCGACGCCGAAGTACCTACTAATATGTATTTGTAATGTGCTGATTCTATTAATACCTGAAGATTTAAAGTTAAGAACTTGTAAACATACGATATCAGCTTTGAAATCGTTATTAACTATTATTGCTAAATATACTTGGTCACCTCAATATAGATAAAAATTCAAACTTGTTTTTGTTATATTTGTCTTGTTCAGTCACCTGTTCTTTTATGTGCAGTATTACTTCAGGACATAGGCTATTGCGGCTCTCCACAACTTTATATCCTTCGTACCTTCAAGTAATGTTTATCTCCTTACTGACTCTAAATCCCTATTTTCCATCAGCTCGTTAGCTCGTTGTTTCTCTCTGCCTCTCTTGCTTTCGATATGTTTTGCGAGTGTCAAATTCTCAAAGCGTTTTCCTTTATTATGTGCCCTAGATAAGTATAAGCATCCTTTTTGTTCTGTTCATAATGTTCTCAACATACTCCTGTAGAACCACATCTTTGTTGTGTCAAGTCTCCTCTTCACCTGTGAGGAAATTGTCCAGAAGTCACTGTCATATAGGAGGGTAGATATTGAATAGCTTCTCAGTACTCTTTTCTTTGGTATTAACGAAATTATCTTGTTTCATTTAGCACTTGGAAGGCATTTTACGTTATCAGATTACACCTTCGGATTTAGGCGTCACATTTTCTGCAGTCTGTTAAAACAGTTTCTAAATAATAAAATTTTTATACTTGAATAATTTTGACATCTCAAATTCGTAACTCGCATCTTGGGCTGTTCCTCTTGTATACGACCATTCTGACTTTTTAAATTGTTAGTCATTTCTCAACTCAGGATTCACAAATAACCCCTCGCTACTGAAAGTACAAAAGTTAAAGTTATACAGTATACTAGGTATCTCCAAAGAAAATATCTTGTCGAAAAATATTACGATTCTTACAATTTTTTTTTACTTTAACCACAAACATACGACCAGAGATTTGCGAAGAAAATCAAACTATTATGTAATTAAAGTTGATTTAAACAGCTACAAAGTCAAAATTTTCCCTTGAATCGGCAAAAAAATCACAATGGCTGCCATCTGATTGACAGAAAACACGATATTGTAGACAAATAAATATTTTTAAAATCTATTAAAAATAAAAATAATCCTAACATCAAGAAAATTTTATCAGAAATATTCACTTTAATTAAACTACGCCCCAAACTTCCCAAATTTTATTTAAAAACATTAATATTTATATTTTTATAACATGGGTGCCTTGCACCAGTCAGTATGAATCAAAGATCAGTTTGGGTAGGGTAAGTCATATTTGTATTACCAGCTGACCGATAGCGACAAAAAATTATGTTGACAGCTCCGTTTGCCAGTATGGTGGCCCATAATAAAATCAATATTCTATTTTCTGTAAACTAATTATTTTTGTCTGTTGTTAATCAACAAGATTTTCTTTTAAAATAGATCGATAATTATTTTTAAGAAGTTAATTCTATAACACATTCTATCACAAGAAAATTTAATACTAAAGAATGTAAAAAAACTCAAATACATTTATTAATTTTTGGTCTCAAGTAACAAATATTTTGGGTGAAAAATGATTATTATGATATTTGAATAAATAAAATGTTCACTGTGAAAAATTTAGGAACCAAACTATTCTATTCTCATAATAAAAATAATCATGTAGTTGAAACACATTTGAAGTATTAGCGCAATAAGGAAAAGAGTTATATATCGAAGGCAAGTGCAAAATATTTTAATGGTTTTCATACAGACATGAGAAACCAATACATTATCTAATTTATTAGTCTATTTAAAAAAAATAAATCCTTATGCCATCCTCACCATATTCTATAAAATAAAGTATTTATTATTATTAGCAAAATTTAAGATTCGTTCTTTAAACAGAATATTGTAATTAAGTAAATTCCATTTATATGACCATATCTGTAATATTAACTTATAACATATTGGTTAATTCTTTTACAAACTCTTTTGAAATGAAAGTAAGATATATATATGTATTTATTATTTCAATAAATACGTCTTAGCTACGAGGTCGCTAGAATGATAACATCTGAAAAGCATAAATGATTAAGCATTTGCGCACGTAGTTAATAATAATATCCAATCAACAACACTGTAATATTTTTAAAATTATTTTAAGAATAGTTGAAGAGAATATTTTCCCAGTACCTTTTGTACATACAGTTATTTAATAAAGGAAATCAAGTTATTAAGAAAAAAATCTGAGAGTAGCACATCTTTTAGAAGAATAAATAAAGACATCTTAAAATATCAAATTATTAAATCGATATTATAGGAAATTACAAAAAATATCAAAAAACTTTGAATTTTTACTTTTACAGACAATAGATCCAGAATTTAAATTAAATAATAAAAATCTAAAATATTCAATAGTGGACATGTTATTTTATTTTTATTTCTAAAATATTTTAAACTAAATCAGCCGCCTCAACATTTTGGGGGGTTGGGGGTTCCAATTTCATTTTTTTTATTTACTTAAAAATAAATACCGAAAAGTGTATTTCGAGTGTAAACAACAATGCTATCGCCTTGATACACAATTGAAAATCATCAAATCAAAAAAGGATTGAAATCGCACAAAGAATTCCTCATAAATTTGAAGAGAGACTGCTTCAAAAATATATCTGTTCTCTTTTAGATAAATGTCAAGTTTTATTAAAATCCAATAATCATAATTAATTTTTAAAGATTTTTAAAGTTGATGTGTTTTTACAACTCCCAAAAAGCAATGATACCTTTTGTAGCGACAATGTTTGCACAGAGCAATATGTTTAAAAGCAAATATTTCTGATTTCGCTTGAAATCTAGAAATAATATTCATACCGGATTTTTTTCTTTCTTTCAGCTTTCGATTAATAGAAAAACTGACCATAGAATTAAGTTTTATACATGTTTCATAACTATTTATTAGTTACATTTCATTTTTTTCCTACCTCAGTAAGCGTCTCATAGAAACAAGAAAGTTATATGCAAAACTGTATTAACAGTAAAAATGAGTCCTACATGTGATGTTGTAGTCTCTTAACTTAATATTCATGGTTATATTCGAAAAGTTTTGCCAACAAGTAATATTAAAAAATAATGGCAGAATATAGTAAACTACAAAAAGAAATTGGATTTCCGAAGCAGCTTTTCAAGAGTGAATACTTAAGCAATTAGATATTATTACGCTTAAAAAGTCTTTAGTAAAATATTATCTTTAAGCTATCAATGATTTCGAATATTTCATTTGAATAGTTTTGAATCAAATATTCTCTGTTCACTCATACTACTGAAAAATAATATTTTCTCAAAGAATTATCTACTTTGTATCTATCTATCTATCTATTTATTTATCTATCTATCTATCTATCTATCTATCGTTTTTCATATCTATCACGCTATTTCAATCCATGTACATCATAATCTCCTCCGGTATTCTTAGTCTCCTCATCTGCTTAAATGTCCGTTAATTTTTACTTAAATAATTATGGGTAAATGTATATTTGTGTGTCGATATTTTAGACTTGTAATGAAAGATTATATTTTTCTTTTAGTTATTATAATTATACACAAATGTAACTCTATTTCCAATTTATTAATGATTCGCCAATGTGCGATTTTCTTATTTGCACGAATGGCATTGTTATTAAAATACTTTCATGGAAGCGACATTGCAAGAACCAACCGATAACCGACAGCGCGTGCGTGGTCGATGTATCGCGCGTGCGCAGAAAATGCATAGCAGCAGTCGTTGCAGTGACTGTGGAGAAACGAGATAAGGGAGGCTTCAGAAGATGGCAGATACGATTTCAAAATGGAAAAAGAGAGACAGGTTAGGTGTTGGGGGAGTTGAAGAATGGTTGCTCGCCTGTTCACCGGTTAGGAATGGCAGAAAAACATCTCCAATGTACAAAGAGTAGCCTTGTCATTCACTGTACGATCAATCCACTGAAATGGCTTAAAAGGGATACATTGAGCACGCCTGGTTACCTTCTTACAATCTCATAATGGAAAATTGATTCCACACGAAAAAGATTCCAAGTGTACCTCTAATCACTAGCAATGGACTTATTAAATAAAAATCATCACATTTTTGCATAGCCATTTTTTATTTGAACTGAGAATGTTCGGGGACTAGGCACAGGTAAGAAGTTGGAAATGGCCTAAGGGTTAATTAGAGTGGGTCATATGAGTAGAGTTTTTAGAGCGATAATGCTAGAAATGATGATGGATCGAAGAAAGAGTAATGAATGGGATTCATGATGGTAAAATATGATTTGAGTTTTGATGTCTTTGGATGTAGTGGTTGCTGTAATGACATTAATGGTAAAAACGAACAATGATTAGATGTAGAGATGACACTGGGATTAATTTGTTTGTGATTTGTTAAAGATGCTAGCTAAAGGATCTTTTAGACATTTACAAATTTGAGTTTAGGAAAGAAAACGGGATTGGTTAAATTACATTCCGCTAGTTTTCCAAGGGAGAAAGCGTTCAGTTTTTTTAAGACATGACAAGTCATAGCTTTCGACCTAGACACGAACCTAGCACTGGTACCCCAAAGGAAAATGCCATGACTTACACTCCAGTATTGTTTATTGCTATGGATATGTTTTCATTGTTGTTGTTGTTGCTGCTGATGATGATGATGATTATGATGATGATGGTGATGTTCATTGCAGCAATGTTTGTATAAATGATAATCGTGATTGTTAATAACTATTATGATGGTGAAGGTGACAGTAATAATACGAGAGTATTGACAGTTCCTCTTATTACTGTCATGATTTTAAGAGTGATGATTACGAAGATGATTATGGTGAACTTAATTATTTATAATGGCTAAGTGGAACATCACTTAAGTTCATCGCTTAAATGGGGACTCGTGTTTCAATTCAGTTAATTTATGCAGTTCTTATTTTAAAAACAAACGTTGGCAGTTTTGTATTTGACACTAACAAACGAGAATTTGTTTCTTAAATTTGATGCTCAAGCTGATATATTTCAACATGAAGATGCTTGATATCACAACTGATTTGGTTGATATACTTAGTACCTTATAACAACCTATTTATCAGTAAAATAAAATTATACAATTAAAAATATAATTTTTATATGGTTAATTATCCCAACGAGAATATTTGTCACGCATACGACATTTCACTGTTTTTACTCCCGGCCTTCATCAGGCGTCTATCGTCGTACTTTGTAACTTCCTCGGAATTTTTAAATGAACCCTTTAACTACATAGTTAAGTTGTTCTCATATTCTTTTCCACTTTTAGGGATTATGTCATATCTGTTAATACTCACCAGTCTTATTCACCTTTGTGTCACTTGACTATTTCTCGCACTGGACCATAGTATGTAACTTTTCACCAGAACACCGTTCAGTTGTCAGTTCAATCGTCGGGTTTGGCAGCACTGAAAAGTCACATACTCATGTCTAATAGGAAAAAAGGTACAAGCGATACAAAGACTGATATGAAATATCCCCTAAACATGCAAAGAGCAATGAGGACAATCTAATCACGGGGGATACAATAAAGAATTCAATTCGAAATTCAAAGATGTTATCAGTACGATGACAGAGACCTAAAGAAGTTAAAAGGGTACAACGGTGAAACTCAGCGAGTATATCAGTCAAGATAAACATAAGTCCAAACAAGGACCATAACGATAATTCCCCATTTTAAAAATTAAAAATATAATTCGGATAAAAAGACAATATATAAAAACGATGGTTAAGTACGTCGTCTTTCCTTGGAAGACATGGTTTTAATTCTGATAAATGTTGACAGGTATCAGAATGAAAACAATATACAGTAGTGGATTAAATAAAGTGTTACTGAAGAAGACTGCGGTTTAGCCTAAACATTATGATGAAAACAACAAAAACTAGGTATTCGTTATTAATGTATCAATGCATAACACTAAAAGTACAAAGGCAGAAATTTATTTGTTTGGGTGATTGATTATCGAGTTAGCACACACTTAAATACTTTATTCTTTCCTCTTCATCCTGACATCGTTTTTGATGTGTATGGTCATTATCTTCCTATTTCCGATTATTTCAACAGTTTCCTTATTCACTTTAGAAAAGGTTCATCGTGATCGCAAAAAGAAAAGGTTATAAATCCAATGATGATGAACTGAACTAATATGATGATACAATGTTATTATTGCATTGTTTTTATTTAATTATGATATACTAACTGCTGTAACTAGAGTAGATCAGCGGTCGCTACATGCACTTAAAACCATATTTGCTTGGTGTGCTACTAGTTTCATTAATTGTAGTATTTATTCTGAATTTGAAACACAGCTAGCCTCAATATGCATTTATTTATTTATTTACATTTTTTCCTAAGCGTATGAATTCTACTTATAATATTGATTTTCCGAATAGTAAAGTTAAGTTTGCAGCATAAAGGTAAAAACAATCCAATCCTTTAAAAATCTATATTCGTATACATATTGAAAGATTATTAAATTTTTAATGGTTTAATTTATTCATGTAATCACTTATTCTTTTCAAATCATAGCGATCTTTAAAAAACGATATCTTTTCCCATTTATTTCATGTCTTATTCCCTATAGGAGTGTGATCAAATTAACTGTCAATCCACAGAAGTCCAATTCCGGAAGAATTCATTAAAACCAGATTACTTGTTCCTTAAGGTCTTTGGATACAGGCATCTCTTCTACTATTTGTTCGCCATTCTGAACACCAGACTACCACCATGTAAAGAATGATCATTAAAACAATATAATTATAGCAGATTTACTAAGAGATTTTCTCTATTAAAAGAGATATCAGCTTATGCCAAACAGATATTTTTATCACCAATAAAAGATCTATTAATAATTGATCATTAATAGTTTTCTCGTTTGGTGGTTTAACAGTTTGTCAGACTTTCCACATATACATTAACCTAAACATATGTGTTGATTGGAAGATGATTGTTAATATCAATTGCATTCAATATAAACATTAATAGCTCACAGAGAATATTTCCATCAACATTCGAAAGAATGCTTGCAGGAGTGACTTATTGTTTAAAACCACAGGCAATGGAAAATTATTTGGATCAGAATAAATGATTTTAGGAGATTATTTTATATAAGATATCAAGGCTAAGAAGTATATCTGAGAAGTATATATTAATGAAATTATATTCATTTCATTAAGAACAAGTAAAAACAGTTGGTATAACATGTAGTTTGGAGGTATGTTATATTTATGAGTAAAAGTGTTCAATATCCGGGATAATGCGTGTATAAATGTAAAGTGACAATTGACATCAACAATGAGTTAACCTCTGTGTCCCCTCTCCTATACATATATATATATATATATATATATATATATATATATATATATATATATATATATATATATATATATATATATATATATTCAAATATATATTGTTAAATACAACAGAAAACGAATGTCTATTACGTTTGATCATGAGTCGTTCTAAACTTCGTATAGTTGCTTTAATTTCGGGAGAAAATAAAGACAAAAAATGTCCAACATTTGGATATTTTTTATCATGCTGTTCCTTGACCTAAGATTTCGACTCACATGACCCATCTTAAGAGTGGTTATATCGACATTTAAACAAAGATATTCACTATCAAAGTTGTTATGTTGATATATAAAATTGCTATGCGACAGCTGTTGTTAATATTTCGTTCTCTCACGTGGTACGACGTCATAGAACCTCATCATGAATCTATGCCCTGTGTCTGACATTCCGCGACCCATAACAGAATATCATCTTTGATAGTGAATATCTTTGCTTAAATGTCCATATAACCACTCTGAAGATGGCTCATGTGTCGAAAACTTAGGCCAAGGAACATAAAAGTATAGTTTTAAGGTATGGTATATTTATAAGATAAGGTGCTCGATATCAGGGATAGAGCGTATATAAATATACGATGGCCCGGTGATTACATTCAAACATGAAACAAACTGTCGCCCTTGCCCACTTTTATACACGTTCACACACACACACATATATATATATATATACATACATATATATATATATATACATACATACATACATACATACATACATACATATATATATATATATACATACATATATATATATATATATATACATACATATATGTTGTGGTGGAATCCACCTAATCTGCATAGGTGACTACCAACTATATAAACAATGGTTGATACCGGAAGACGAGAGAGAAGGAAGAAGTGGAATCACGAGATCCAACTAGAGACTCTGATCGACTGCGACTAGTCAACACATTCTCCAGGAACGTCTTCCCAGAAATATACAGAAATACTATATGTACTTATTGTGTACACTTTCTTGTTATAATACATTCTTGTTCCAAGTACATTTTGTGTTGCATTATTATTCCATGCAATAGGCGAGATTCAACATTGAGTCAAGACTCAACAATATATATATATACATACATATATATATATATATATATACATACATATATATATATATATACATACATATATATATATATATACATACATACATATATATACATATATATATATATATATATATACATACATATATATACATACATATATATATATATATATGCATGTTGTACCTGGATCACTTATCGGAGACACATGAAAAGGCTGGAGTGATTTCACCAACAGTGTCTCTACTGTATATTTGATGCCCGGTGGTAAATGTATGTGAGTGGTGTTGATATCATATTATTCTATGAGAGTGGAAACCCTGGTACTTCAGCACCGAGTGCGAAGGAGTGAGCATGTGTTCAGAATGAAGGATGATATAATCCCTAAGCTGTTTCAGTACGGTGTGTAAGCTGAATACAAACTGAAACAGATATTAAGATAAAAATACTGTATATTACTGTTTATGAGAGGTAGTATTTGGGGAGCACATTAACCGGGTTTCAGAAATATTTTTTCTTTTTAGTTTAAAGAATGAAACTTAGGAGTTAAATGCAGATGATTGGAAAGACTTTGAATCAGTGACCTTTTGTACAGTCCGAGTCAACTGAGCTAAAGTAATTTCTAATTTAGACAAACCTGCAAGAATATACGCTGCTTTTATAAAAAAAATATCTTACTTTATCACGTACATTTGGCTGAGATGCATGTACCTGATATGCCCTCATCAGACTATCATTGGGAATATATTGAGTTTCATATATTTGTACCCCAGTATCACTTTACTGGCGTGATGCTCCCTCACTCAATAATAATAATAATAATAATCAGAAGTACAAAACAAGAAAACTGATGCATAAGGCCCAGCACCAGGGATGGTGATATCAACAGGCTGCATATTAAAAGAAAAGAAGGAGAAAAAGGACTAGTCAACATCGAAGATTGCATCTACTTCACACTCAAGGAACTCGAAGAAATGTACGAACAAAAAATAAACTACCCACAACACCCAAAGGCTACTCTAAAATAAACAAAAGCATGAACATAAACTCGGGAAATACAAGAACTAAAAAATGAGGAAAAAAATCAATTACACGGGCACTTCATGAGACAAATCGAAGGAATGACAGATTAATCGACACAGACATGGCTATGTGGAATAAATCTCAAGAGAGAATCGGTGTGACTCTTAAGAGCAGCATAAAACATTGATGTAAGAATCAACTAAATAAAGGACAAAATCGATAAAACACAGTAGAATATCAAATGTAGCAGTGCGGAAATAGAAGATGGGATGGTAAACGACATAATCAGCGGCAAATTGGCCCAGAAAGGATACAAGAATTGACACGCCTAGGTGAGGCAGATAATCTTCTTGGTATTGTGTAAACGAATACATTTTGACTACCAGAGGTTATATGTACAGAGACCAGAGGTTATATGTACAGAGAAGAATTTGTTCTAGAGAATTAAAACGTCTGTGTCTTTGAGATTCAACCGCTTCATCCAATCCATGCCAGATCTAGCAGTCATAAGAAGGTAGACAAGTATCTCGACTTTTTCATGGAACTGAACAAATTGTGAAACATGTAAATGATACTCGTTAGCAAAAGAAAAAAAGAAATTTCCCTAAAGTCTGGAGGAATTGAAAATCCGAGGTGGAGTTGAGACTATCCAGTAGAATACTAAAAGTACTATATGATAAAAGTTCTGATAAGATATGCCATCACTTACATTTTGGTGTAATACACCGTTTCTTTTTGTGTTAGCTTTCAATAATATATACATAAATGTACATAAACTATGTTCCCGCATAAAGCAATATATATATATATATATATATATATATATATATATATATATATATTAAAAGTGATAACTTACAGATCAAAAGTGGTATATTTCAAGGAGTGTCTCTTTCTCTCCTATTATTCTGTATTGTAGTAAATGAACTAAAAATACAGGTTATGGCAAATCGGGACTACTTGCCCGTTCTCTCCTGTAACAATTTTACGGTTTCCTTTACGTTATTGTCTTTCATCCTCAGTAACTGCGACATTCTCTGTAGCTTTATCCCTTTACTTGGAAAAATACGATATATATATATATATATATGTGTGTGTGTGTGTGTGTGTGTATATATATATATATATATATATATATATATATATATATATATATATATATATATATATATAAACAAAAATATGCACAAATTAAAGTATATATCCGTGTATTCTTCATTAATGGTTTTACATGTACTTCCAAAATATTACACCCAAAAGTTTTTAATGTTGACAAGTTGATTTTTTAAGTTGATAAATGGCATGTCTGGAAGAAGGTTTAATGTACAAAAAATAATTCCGCAAAAAATAACTCCCCCCAAAGTTTCCTTTTTTACGTGTGGACCAGTCTATTTAACTAGTGTCGGGGATTGCTTATTTATTAAACTTATTAATGGCTTATTTTATGTCGCATATTATCAACAAATCCTACCGAAATCAAATTCTAAACTAGTTTGTTGCGTTCACTTTCGCACAAATGCACTTGAGGCATGAAATCGTCTCTTTTCTCCCCAATTCAATATCAGGTCAAACTTTGTTCTCTGGAATTGAATGGAAACCAAATACAGAAAAGGAAAACTGAATTAAAAACCATGGAAAATACACTAGGAAATGATTATATTGTCATTCCAAAGAGTGCACGAAGATGATAAAGAAAAGGAATCTACAAAGAGACGTGATGCCCTATGTCCTGTTAATAACATAAAAGAAATTAAGTGACTACATCGCACTGAAATTTCACCTAGACAAATGTGCTAACTTAGCCCATAAAAGAATGCAATTGGCTATGAAATTTGTTAATGAAACCTGGATTTGTGAATTTGATCAGAAAGGAGTGTACAAATGTCATAGCATCAATAAAAGAAAAATGTTTTAAAATGCAGCAACGACAGAATAAATAAGAAATGATTAGTTTAAACAAGTAAGATCGATAATCAAAACTAAGCTACATGGCTAAAATAAGTTCTAAACTATTAACACTTTAAACTGTAATTTTAAAGAGTAAAGATAAACACAGCCATTATTTTTCTAGGTGGTGGAGCGCTAAAAGTGATTAAGAAGAATAATGATAGACACATTAAGATAATCCCAAGCAATGCATTTTATCTTAAATAAAAAAGATTATGTTAATGTGAACTATTCACATACTTAGAAAAACTCTTTTATATCCAATACGCTCAGTAACACCCTAATAAAAACCCTTATGTACATTAGGTTCCAGGTGAAAGATTTAGTGATTGATTGTATCAAACAGCAAATCAAAGAGAAAGTAATAATAATAATAATAATAATAATAATAACTATTACTACAATAATAATAATACACATTAAATATAATCATATATGTAATAAATATATATATATATATATATATATATATAGTAATTAGACCAGCATCCTGATAACAGTACAGATTGTCCTTTAATATAATTTCTGTAATAATAATAATAATAATAATAATAATACTATCTGTAATTTGCAACACTCCATTTCATTTGGTGTATTCACCTTTCACGTGAATATGAATAGTTAATATTCAGCTTTAATTTCTAAACAATGGTTTACAGCAGCATGATTTGTCTTTGATTTTTGTTTTATTTTTGCTTTCGATTGTTTAAATAAAATGGTTATATCTTTTTATTTCATCAGTCACTATAATTTTTACTTTTCTTATATTTTTCTAGTTTTCCCTTTCTGCAATCATTAGGAAATCTGTTTTATCTGAATATAAGATTTACTCCACTATTAATAGATTAAAAGATTTTTCAGTCGTACAGAGTTTACTAATGAAATAAAACAAAATGCTGGCTATGGAATTTTGAAAACATGTCAAAGTAATGTGCTTCCTTTCAAAAGATACTGTCTTAAGCATTTTCAGGATAAAATGTGATGTCATACATATATAAGATCTTACACAGGCTAAATATATCCTCTGGCTATGTCAAACCTTGAGATTGTATTCATAAATCCCCCAAATAAAAGAGATGCTATAAACGTGAGATTAGTATGAATGGTTCAGTCGGCGTTAGCCCTCCCCTGCGAAATAATATCTCTTGATATTATCATTTTATTTTCAAAATGGCAGCTATGGAGGCAACAAATGGGCGTGATTGCGATTTAGCTCAATAGCGAGGTCAGTAAGTGCATTTCAATGGAGATCAGAAATAAATAAACCGATTAGCAGAAATCCTGCTTTGGGGATAAATTAATACATTACTGTTTTCAGGTTCAATACCCTATGTTTGGTGCAAACAGTTTGGAAACGTTTAAAGTTGAGTAAAACTGAACCAAACGTATGTAGACTTAGAAACATGTGTTTTTTTACGGGCGCATATGTCAACAACCAAACATGTATAGGGTGAGATACTGAAGAACTGTCAACTCGGCAATTTTTTTAAATCTAATAATTGGTCAGATTTTGGGAAGTGGATTAGACGAAGAAATTTTATCTCCTCCCCCACCCCATATGACCAAAAGTTTTTAAGTAAGAATGGCGTAATATCGTAAGACACCCATTGTGACCAAATGGTTTAAACTAATTTCAATCAGGTTCATTTTAGAGTTTCATCGTTGTTTATCACTCATAGTGTATCCTATCACGGTATGTTTCATGGATGTAAGCAGGTTTGAGGAGAGGGTGGTAGCTGAAAGTTTATTTTCACGTCGGTATGTGTGCGACTGTTAACTAGCAGATGCATGGAAACCATTGTTATAAAGAGATAGAATAAATAAAAATAGAGACAAAATAATCACTTCGTGTATTATGACTGACAAGGGAAAACATGGGAATTGAAGAAATCGTAGAAAACAAACTTCGAAAGGTGCTAAAACAATGTTAGAAATTTAAGAGATAGCAATGGGTTAGCATAACTCAGAGAACAGAGCAAGATAAGATAAGGATTAAATCAAAAATTGAAGGTGTCTCTGGCACAGTCAGAAGGAATATCAGATGAAACAGAGGTTGCTCGATTACTGCACAGTGATTATATATATATATATATATATATATATATATATATATATATATGAAATGGATTAAATCTTAAATATTGTTATTTTTAATTTATTTTGTTTAAACGTTATTTTTATGTATACTCACATACGAGTGGGAGCTCTCGTTTTTAATTAAACAGTTTTTTTATTTAAGCCGATAGATGTAGTTGGATAAAAAATGCTGTTTAATTAAAAAGCAGAAATTCTACTCGAATATGAGTATCCATAAAAAGTAACGTTTAAACAAAATCAATTAAAAATAACAATAACAATATATCGGATTTAATTTATTTTCTAAAAAGAAATTAACTTTGTTTTCGTTGGGATACCATACAGGGCAGATATGGATGTTTCGAGAATCGGAAGAGATGTGTGTGTGTTCAAAAGGCATTATTCGGACATTGTTTAACCGTAATTCCTGTGTGGCCGAGCGGTTAGGCAGGGTCAGATTCAATGACGGATCTCCATAGCTGGTTCGAAAGCTTCCAGAAGTCGCTTATTGTTTTTCACAAATTCTGGCTGATAGATGTAGTTGATGAAAAATGCTTTAACTTAACTTTAATTAAAAAGAGAGCTTCTACTCAAATATGGGGATCCATCAAAAATAATGTTTAAACTAAATAATATATATATATATATATATATATATATATATATATATATATATATATATACGTAAATAATATGAGAAAATAGAATAAACGTTTTGGTCCTTGAAAGAACTTCATTTTTTTATCGAGAAAATCTTACATAATCAAGCGCCACGAAATTGTAAAATTATAATTGGCGTTTGTCGTATTTCATTATAAGTCTGAAGTCTGTTGAAAGAACGAAATGCTTAACATGTGAGTTTATTATAGTCATTTTAATACCCCCAACACACACACACACATATATATATGTATATATATATATATGTATATATATGTATATATGTATGTATGTATTAGTGTCTATGCATTCGCGCACACATGTACACATGCAAACACACGTTGTAAATTACTCACATACCACTGAGACCGTATTTGATACAAGGTCGTTTTAAACGTGACATTGTCATTGGCCATTACAAACACATACCCGATCTCGACAACCCCTGTCCTGTCACGACGGGATTGCGTCGATAGTCTACCAACTTTTAGTGCAAGGAGTAAAAAGCTGCCCCATTGGGTTGGATTCACAAGGAACAGGCAACCACCAAAGCTTTTCAAATAGAAGCAGAAACATCAGCGCGATCAAGAACAGATACTACACTCTCATCCCAGCCCGTTAACCTAGAAGTGTAGTTATTTACTCGCTTCTCCTCGGAGATATTTAATCGCCAACTAATGGTGGTAGGATGTCTCACAGGGTCATTTAACCTTCAGGTTAGGTTGGCATCAACCTCTTCTAGTGCAACAAGGGAAGTGCTGCCTCAGTTGGGTTAGAATATCGGGGATCAGGATTCACAGTGACGTGAAGAACAAATACTATACACTGATCCCACTCATATGAACAGGGAACTTGGTAATTTACTCGTCTCCATACGGGCTATTTACTCGCTACTACACTGGCTATTTACTCACCTACCCATGGAGCCAATGTGAGACACAAGGTTATTTTCATCGTGTGGTTACCATTGGTCAATACAAACATTACCTAGTCCCAACGAAATCTGTTACACTGACGTTGATATTCCACCAACCCTCTTTCATTTAATGCAGTAAGGGGAGGTGATGTCACAGGATTGGAATCCCCAGGACCAGGCATCCTCAACGCCATTTCAGTAAAATGTCCGAAGAGAGAAACACGTTAGAGAAGTGTAGAACAAATACTACACAATGATACCAGCCTGATGGCCGAGAAGTATGGTAATTTACTCGCCTCTCCACAGGCTGTTTCCTCACCTCTCCACCTGCTATTTACTCACCTACTCTTAGCAAGGCATGATACAAAGTCATTTTTAATATGGGGCTGTCATCGGTCAATCCAAGCAATGCTAGGTCCTCACGATTACCGTGACACTGGCTTTGGTATTGTCCCTCCATCATTTATTAGAATGAGGAAGTTTCTGCCGCTAGGTTTGAGTCTCGGGACTAGGCATCTCTCAAAATTTTTTTCAGTAAACTGCCTGAAGACGATAGAGAGGTGAAGAACAGATTCTACTCACTGATCCCAGGAAGTGTGATAATTTACTCGCCTCCCCAACGTTGTTATATACCCGCCTGCACAGGTTGTCAAAATATGTCTCAAGGTCATTTTTAACGTAAATCTACCTATTTTAGTGTGAGAAATGTGCTTTCAACATTGGGTTAGAATCACCGTGATCAGGCATTCCCCAAAGGTTTTCAATGAACTGTCCGAAGACAGAAACACGACAGTAAAGTGAAGAACAAATCCTGATACTAGTCTGATTACGAAGAAGCGTGGTAATTTACTCTCATCCCCACGAGCTCTTTACTCATGGCTCCATGGGGGCAAGGAGTGCCGATAAGCAATAATTTAATTCTAGACAAAGCGCCCAGACACTATGATCCAAGAAAGAAGTGCTGATCCATATGTAAATAAACCACTTTTTACGAATGCTCTGCTAGTTTATAAATAATACCTAGATCTTTTCCTTCTTATCTCATATTTACAAACACAAGCGTATTCACAGGCATTCACACGTATACATCGATGAAGGAAAGTGTAGATGTATATATGTTAGTTTTTACGCCCATTATTCTTTTGATCGTTTCGTGCGCATGTGTGTGTGGGTGTGTGGGTGTGTGGGTGGGTGTGCGCGCACACGCGCGTGTGTGTATGGGTATCTGTGCAAGAAATACGGGCTTACACGAAGATGAAGAACTCAATTCCATTGTAATGTTGTGTGAGGCTAATGATTTCTAATTGTCATTGTATAGCGAACGTTGGTTTTACGTTTCTGCGTATGTCCATGTCAGTAAAATTACACCCTCACACACATACACATTTACACAGACGAAGCATTTTATACATAAAAATGTATGTGTGTATTGCGCGTGTGTGCAAATATGTGTGTTTGTGCAAGTATATGAGTGTGGATATGAGAGTTTCTGTTGGCTAATAAGAAGAGAGTAAAATCTCTACCTATATATAAATGTGTGTGCGCACGCGCATGTGTGTGTGTGTGTGT
>OZ038520.1:29246402-29276402 GCA_964036315.1 Acanthosepion esculentum
TAAACTTGGTATCTATGCTGATGACACAGCTCTTAATAGTGTCTGATCTGTTCGATGAGGACAAATTAGCAGCTGCTCTAAAAACAACTACAATTTGTTGTTAAGTGGGGCAAGAAGTCGCTTGTTAATATTAATGCATCAAAAACGAAACTGCTCTCTTTTAATCTTAGAGAAACCCTACATAATGTGGAAAGAGTATATTAAATTAATTGCTAAGTTTGCAGCTAAAAAAGCTTGGTACACACTATGTCATGCTAGAGCTTTTTTTCTTGACAGGATTTAACTTTCATATTTATAACTCTCCCATACTACTTGCTTTCAATATTGCTGCTACATATAGTCTCGTGCTTCTGTTATATATTTAGAGATTCTTGATAAAATCCAAAGAATAATTTCACATGTTACTGGTTATAACCTATCATCAAGGCTTCAGTCCTGTTCCCATCGCCGTAACGTATCTTCCTTGTGCCTTATTCTATAAATACTTTCGTCCTATTAGATTGGCGGCAAGGTTTCATCATTTTACAGGTTAAATGTAACCGGAAGTTATATGCTAACAGTTTATTCTATAGAATTTCTCACTTGTAAATTTCTCTTCCGGCTTCTTGCTTCCCAGTCAACTTTGATTTTCAAAATTTGATGTACAATGTCAATCGTTATCTTCCGTCTTCTTAATTCTTGTTTCTTTTTTTATTTCCCTCTCTCCCTAATAGTAATTTTTTTCAGATTATCTAAAACCCAGTAACCCCCTTACATCTTAGTGGCTTTATTGTCTTGCTTGGGGTAAAATGATTTTTTAAAATCTTCTAGTTACATAATAAAATCTCACAACACTAAATAATTTTTTGCAAATATATCTAATAAAGACATATATGGGTATTATCAAACCAAACTTTGTAAACTTTTCAGTGTATACTATATTTACAGGATAAATATATCGTATGAATATTAATCATAATATCGGTTTTTATTAGATATATTTGCAAACATTTATTTGGTACTGTAAACATGTAAATCAGACGAATAAGTTCATAAAAACTGATTGCTCAGCATTAATTTTTTTATATTAATATAGACTTACATTGGATGATTCTGAAGTCTGGGCTAGAAGCTGACGCCTCCATGAAAATTGTCAGACAGAAAACCAAAGTGAATTGGTGGGGTAATGTACTCAGCTAGTATTGACAACAAAAATAGAAATCTCTCCAAAATCGAGGAGGATTTCAAAATAAACGCTGATAATTATTGTCAAGTCGTTTTGTAAATGTTAAAGATCAAGTTAAGCAAATTTGCATATTCATGCAAGACCCATGATCCTTTACATTCTGTAAAGTTGTCTGTTGTCCACATTGAATAAAATGTTTTAAAGATATCAATAGAATATCTCCAGTTTTTCCAGATATAATCCATTAACAAGAAAATATGTGATCTATCATTAAATAAATGTATTTCAGAATTAAAAACAATATCCAAGCAATGGAGATCGCTAGGAAGCAATCAAACCTACTGCAAATAATGTTAAAGTTAAAAAATAAAACAAAATCAATCGATAAAAGATTGCTAAAGATTACAGAATTCCAAGCAACCTATATTGTAAGTAAAAAACAAATAATAATTTATGGGATATTGTATTAATCTGCTGTTTTGTAGTCTATATTTATGGAGTTTATTTATTTGAAAATTCATTATATTGCATTTTGTTTGTTTGTTTGTATAATCAAAACTGATACCATCAAAACAATTTATTAGCGATATAACAATTTCTTAGTAATATATTTACGAATATATATTATAAGCTGAAGCTTACACGATATATTACTTACAGGAATGTGGCCTGAAAGTTTTATCAGACAACAAGTCGTTTCATACCAATCTTAACATGAAAGCATTGACTTGTATCTTTAAAAATTTTGCATAATCTAGATAAATAAATAGAGAGATAGATGCTAATTATCAAAATTATATACATAAATATATATATATATATATATATATATATAAAATTTATTCGAAAATTATAACATAAATATGTTATAAAATCACTACAAAAATACCTACTTTGTTTCAACACATCTGGTGTTTTATCAAGTGATGGTGCAAGTGTCGAAACAAAATGGCTATTTTTGTGGTGATTTTATATTTTTTATGTTATAATTTTCGAATAAATTATATTTGCGCTATGTATTGAACACTCTTTTAAGAATATTATATTTTGTTTACTGGATTTTATTCCGTATACACCAATCCTATACTTGGGCATATATCTATATCTATCTATCTATCTATCTATCTATCTCTATCTCTCTCTCTCTCTCTCTATATATATATATATATATATATATATATATATATATATATATATATATATATATATATATATATGGGAGGGTCTCTGTGTGTGTGCGCGTTTCTATATTGCTTATTCTATGTATCTTTTTCCGTGGCTTTTATCAGTTATTTCAACCAATGTGTCTTGCTGCCTTCCTATTATTACTCGAAGTTTGAAATTTAATTATTTTCTTTATTCCATTCATAATTGGAACTAGTAATCATCTTTGTTGCTCTGAATTTTACTTTGTCTTTTCTTACATGAGATATTGTCAATATTTTATTCTCCTTGCAACTTGGATTATCACACCGAAATTCGAAGCTCCATTTTGCATCAATCAACGCTTCTATCACATTGCTTATGTAAGCCTTCATAAGCAAAGAGACCAATTTATTTTTATAAATTTATCTACCTTTCCCTATAACCCATGTTAATTTGTTGATAACTACTTGTATCAGTAACATAAATGATGTGTACGTGTTTTACTACATTTATATTTTCAAGTGTTCTCGTTGTTAACCATTTAGGAAGTTCTATGATACAATATCACACTGTCCGCGAGGTATCTTTAATATTTTTTAATTTTCTAGGAGATAAGGGACAAAGTATCTAAATACTTTTGTTACCGTCTTCATGATAACATAGGGTACTAATGTATTTACTGTTATAGACAATAATGAAGACAACTATAACTATGATGATGTCCACGTTGACATGAAAAATGATTAAGATGCTAATGGGGCAGATGACTATTCCGTGATGTTATGATGGTTCTAAAGATGATGGTAATACGCATGACGCAGGCGCTGATGACGATGTATAAGAATATAGAAACGGCGACAATGGTGATGACGATGACTATGGATCTGTCTATTCCAGATGGCGACACTTGCACAGCATAACAAGAACGGCATCTGAGACATTATGAAAACTAGTGGGGAGGCGAGACGTGCATGGCGTGTCGTTGCGAGGGGAGGTAAGGCGAGACGCGGGGTGAATTCTGGCTGTCTTTTCCCACCGCGACTACGATAATACCGCTGCCGACTGCCACCATCGTGCCATCTGTATCCCAACCCCTTAACTACCGCTTCATTACAACGAAGGATCCTGAAGGAAGTCTGCCGCCGAACCCGGCCCGTCTTTTGCACTGTGTGCTGTCGTGGAAAGAGGTGGGGTTTCTCCATACTGCACAAAAATAAAAATAAGAATGAAAAAAAACTCCGGTACAGGCGGGGCGAAAGCGGACGGCAACAGTGGAACATTATCAGCATTTGCTATCTCATCAAATCAAGAAAATGTTTGACGGTAAAGTATTAAAAAAAAAATGAGAGAGAGGGCTATAAAGATAGGAGAGAAATAGTTGGTTTCGGGTCTTCGATTATAGATAGACTAGAAAAATGTAGCATTAAACACAAAAGGGTGTTGTAATGCTTGTATTAAAAAAAGAAGTATAAAATAAGGAGTATGCCTGAGAAATTAGTCGGGTGGGAACCACCGTAAGAGAAACAAAAGAAAACGGGTATGTGAGGAGCTAAACAGAATTGATGATGTTGGCTGCAGTGGTTATTGGAAATAAAAAGATTTAAGGGTAGTGGATGGAAGAGGAAATAGAAGATTTTGTGTTGAGACGAAAGGGAGGAGGCAAAGGCGTGGTAGGTCAGAAACCGTCATTACTGTAATGCAAGAAGGCGAAAGAAATGGTTAAATTTGAACAAACACTCGTCATACCAGATTCACCAAATGGATACATCAAAGGGAAGTGTGTACAGGCTTCGTGGTTGGTTAGATATGGGAGGGGAGCATGAGAATATTGAAAAGGTAATAACTGAGAAGAAGGAATAAATAGGTAATAACTAGGAAGAAGGAATAAATTTTCAGAAGAAACAAGGGAATAAGGAAGAGTCAAAAGAAAGAAGATGATGGGAAGAAGATTAGATAATAAATGAGGAAGAAAAAGAGGAAATATTTACAAAAAAGAATAGTGATAACTGAAAAGAAGAGTGAAAAGAGAAAGAAGACCAAGAAAAAAGAAAATGCAAAAAGAATAATGAGGAGGGATAAAGCAAGAATTAAATATGATAATGAAAAGAACAGAGAGGAGAGCAGGAAGTGTAAATCGAAAACCAAATGAAGAAAGTAATGAAGGAATATAAATAATGACGTATAAAATATTAAGAAGAGAAAAAGCGTATTGAAAGAAAAAAAAGGATAGTAGGAAAGAAAAAATAATTCTTAAGAAGAAGAAGAAGAAGAAAAAAAGAAGAAGAGCATGAATTAAGTGAACTACTGGAAGAAGGAGATTAAAAATAATGAAGAAAAAGAAGAGAAATAGTAATAGAAAGAGAGAAAAATAAAATGAAAAGAAAGTGAAGGAAGAAGTGCTGCCAGAAAAGAATAACGAAAAAGGAGAAAGGGAAGAAGTGAAGTACTGCCAGAAGAGGGAGAAACGAATAATGAAAAAAAAGAAACAGAAATGAGAACAAAGAAAATTGGCGAAAAAGAAGAAGATAAAGTAAGGCAAGTACTGATAGGAAAGAGAGATAAAGAACGAAAAAGAAATAGAAGACAAAAGAGAAATACTAACAGATTGGAAAGAAAAGAAAAATGATGAAAAAGAAGAAAATGGAGGAAAAAGTGAAGTACTGCCAGAAAAAAATTGCGAGAAAAGGAAGAAGTAAGGGAAGTACTGCCAGAAATGAGAGAAAAAGAAGACGACGACGACGGCGGCGATAACGAATTACTGGCAGAAACGAAAAATAGAAAAAGTTGAAAATGAAAACATACTACCATTGGTAAAAGTAAGTGAAGAATTGAATAGAAATATGGGTGGCAGGAAAGAAGTTCCATTGGAAGGAAAAGTGAATAAAAAAGGAGAAAGAATGAAGAGAAAGAGCTTTTGACAAAAAGAGAAGAGAGAAAATAAAGAGGAAGCACTGGAAAAGGATTGAACAAGAACCATATGTGCGTGTTAAAGCAGAGTAATGAAAATGATGATGATGATGATGATGATGATGATGATGATGTGTATAAAGAAGAGAAATAGTAACAGAATAAGAAAAGAAAAGTTTTAGATGGAGAAGTGAAGTACTGCTAGAAAAGAAGAAGAAGAAGAAGAAGAAGAAGAAGAAGAAGAAGAAGAAGAAGAAGAAGAAGAAGAAGAAGAAGAAGAAGAAGAAGAAGAAGAAGGAGGAGAAGTGAATAGAAATATGGGTGACAGGAAAGAAGTTCCGTTGGAAGGAAAAGCGAACAAAAAGAAAAGGGAAAAAGGAAGAATGAAAAGAAAGTCTTGAAAAGAAAAGAGAGAAATTGAAGAGGAAACATTGAAAAAGAATTGAATAAGAACCATAGGTGCGTGTTAAAGCAGACATATGCTATGTTTGTTGGTGCATCGTTTCAGTATTTTATTATATGCCTGTACGCATGCGTACATACGTGTACCTGTGCTACTTACATGCAAGTGTCTGAGCAGTCAGGCACGTCAAAAAGAGCAGCGTTATCTTCAGATATATTCACGGCACAGCGCGCATATTCAGTGATGCAGGTCTTTTAACCGAAATATTTGCTTGTATGCAAGTCTTCCGTGTATACTTGTTTACACACACGTAAACTCGTGCATGCGTATATACTAAAACGAAACACACAGGAGAACAATACGCTTGCAGACCATGCGAAACACAATAGATAAAAGTGTATACATATATTTGAATATATATATATATATATATATATATATATATATATATATACACGCATGTGTGTGTGTGTGAATTGAGAAAACTTTTTAGTGAGGTGTTTCATTCCTAGAAGGAACTTTGTCAGATTAATTAGTCCGAAGAAGTTCCTCTCGAAACGAAATATGTTCCTAATAAAGTATATATATATATATACTATTATAAACGTTACTATACAGGAATATATAGTCTTTTTGCATATAAATATATATTAACGTTTACATACCTTCATATATATATTTAGCTCTCACTCTCTCTATCTATCTATCTCTTTTTATATATATATATATATATATATATATATATATATATATATATATATGCATACATATATGTATATACATATATATTTGTATCTCTGTAAAATTATATCACATAAATGATACATACATGGATATATATTTAGGCATATACACGCGTACATGCGCGCACATACCTTCAGACATTTAATAAGAAGCTATATGATGCTTAAAGTTCCTATATTTCGAGATAAGCATTATTAGTTAAATATTTTAATAAATTAGCATATATATTTTATAAATATATGTTTACAAGCATGCAAATAAGTTTTAGATTTTATATATATATATTATATATTTATCACATATATGTGTGATATAAAATGTGTATTATATATTAAATTGATGCAAAATTGACAAAATCATTTCTACATATACATTTATTATTCAATGAAATTATTTCCTTAGCTTTCTCATTGAATACCACTTTATTTAAATACCATCTTAAAAGAATGATTATGATTTTAATCAATTACTTTAAATTTTCTTCAGTATCTTGAAATTACTAAAACAGTTGGATACAGCGTTTTGTCACGCAAAACAAGTGACAACCAGAAAGTAACCGATCAGGTCAGATCTTGTGAATAAGATCCACGAGGAAGAACTTAATATCCTACCCTACCACGCTTTTAATTTTGCTGAGTTGCATTTGCAGAAAATTACAGAGGTTATCATACAGCAAAATCATTTTTGTTTCAGTACGTCATACAATAAAACCGGCTGTTCACTATGACTTTTACTTTATATTTACTTTTATTTACTTTTATTTTTAGTCATATTTTGTCCAAATTCCAACCATTTGTACACAATAACCTATAATATCCAATAGATTATGCTTATACCGGGATGTTAAAGTTTTTCTCTGCCTAGTTATGATTTTCTTCACTTTGGATTTTTATAACAGAACCCTTTTTATAGCTAAGTTTTTAGCTACTTTGTCTCAAAATGACTTTCCTCAATAACTGGCAAGAAGTGAAAGACATTTCTTTGTAACTAATTGACAGTCATTTCTGTTTAGCCTATTTTCCAAGATTGTGATTTTTTCTTAAGCTTATAAACAACGTATACGTAAGTGATAACTTTTAAAGACACTTCTCCACTTCTAAATATAAAGAAATAGAAGTATATTCTGTAATGTCGGTGCAGGAAGTGGAAACACAAACTCATGTTCAAATTTAGGTCGATTCTGTTGCATTCATTTCGGGCTTGAATTGTTCTTCTCCCAACTCTATGGGTTAAACAACATTGTAGACTGGGCGCTCTAACTTTGGTTGACAATCTCAAAAAACGAAAACTCCTAACTCAAACTTGAAGAGAGCTGTTTGAAGATTTCGTTTCACATTGTGAATTATTTCTTTGTTATCAGTTCTTGTAAAAAGTGTAACTAGATTACACAGACTCTCACCACTATGATCAATATAATCCGGATGGGTAGTCTGTGAGTTCAATAACAGTCTTTCATATATATATATATATATATAAACAGGGTGGAAATAGAAACCAACACGACATTGTGTCTGTCATTTTCACGTTTTAAACGATCATCAGACCATCAATGAGTAAAAACTAAGTCATGCAATGTTGATTCCTATCGCCATATTGTTTACAAATACAAACGCTATATCCTCAATATTAATCCCTCTTAAGTATAGCAAATTCTAAACAATATATGTGTGTGTGTGCGTGTCTGTGTGTGCGTGTGTGTGTGGGTGTGTGTGGTAATCATGATGAATTCTTCAGAAAAAAGACTCTTAGAAAATTTAGCTTAAATTTCCTGCATTTACAATGATTGAAATATTTGGGTGAGGTGTGAAACTAGTTTGAAATATATTTCTGATCAAGTAAATCGCCAGAAAAGAGGGACGTGTCTGAAAATTCACACCTTCTTGTGTCGAGTTCTAGTTTATGTAAGTGCATCCAAGATGGCAACATAACATATATATCTCTCTTTGTGAGACTGTACCAACTTATGTTCCCAATCGGATTATTGGCCGCACGGACTCAAGGACACAAGAATATGAGCCTATGTATGTATATGTGGGTACGTGTGTATGTGTGCATACCTCCAAGAACTTGTGTTTAAAAGCTTAGGTAAATACGTGTATAACAAGACTTAACGTGTCTATAGGCAACATATTATATTTTGCGCATGTAAATGTAAGAATGCATAGACACATTCAAATATATTTGTAGGAATACATATATGAGTATATATGGTTTTTCGGCATCTGTTCAAATGTATTTATATTTAGGTGCACGGCTACACAGAATTATTGATACGTCTGCATATGCTTGCACGTTAAAGCAAGTTGGTTTAAGAGGTTGGAAGACTGATTAGTAGTGTGAGTTATTGAAGGGGGGCTACAAGCTATTTTCTGATCAAACTAATTGTCGATTCGTATTTTACGCGTATGCGTAAGAGGCGCACATTTTGGGTGTTTGGCGGGCATTTTGCAACACCCTGTTTACAGCGTCTCAAACCCGAACACTGAATTTCGGTCAATTTGTCTTTTACAGGGATTTCCGTAATAGCAAGGGAAGTACTAATTGTCGTTTAGCAGAGTGTTGGGGTTAGAGGCTGAGAATTACATTTATTCACTTGTTCTTCAAGGAAATAAGAAGAAATTAAGTTAAAGGAGCAGCCACTTCTGAAAGATGTGTGTGTGTGTGTGCGCGTGCGCGTGCGCGTGCGCGTGTAAATGACATTTACTTTTATTTGTAAGTAGATGTTTTATGTCTAAGTAGCAATTTTCTAGAAATCAAAATTAAATTAAGTGCAATGTAAAATCGAATGTTAAAATGTAAATGCATTTGTCTGTGTATTGGTAAAGGAGCATATCTATATGATCTATATATATGTGTGTGTATAATAACGCATATACACGTTTAAATACTTAATGTAATTTAATCGCATGAATTTATACATCTATACCTATATATATATATATATATATATATATATATATATATATATATATATATATATATATATACATACATATATATATATAGGTATACATATATATATATATATATATATATATATATATATATATATATATATTTTGTCATCCACAGACAGATATATATATATATATATATATATATATATATATATAAGTATGCGTATGTGTGTGTAATGGATATATATATGAAAACATACGTACACATATAAATATGTCTACAAATTAGAGTACAGTATTTATTTTATGTGCGTAATATAGATAGATATATATGGGTATATCAATATATATATATATATATATATATATATATATATATATATATATATATATGTATGTATGTATATATACATAGATATAACGCACATATAGTCATACATGAATTTTTGTTTTTTAATGTAAAGAATGCATATATTCTGTTAAAAGAAAGACATCGAACTCTCTGTGGACCAGTTTTAATAACTAATATTATTAGGATCCACCCGGATTATATACCAACGGATCGATTACCTGTACAATAAAGATTTGCACATATTTATCCATAGCTGTATATTTTAAGTATATATAAAAACAGGTAATAGCAAATTAATACATACTTGCATGCAAGAATATGTAATGCATGTAACATACCTACGTCGTCTATTAAGAACGATATATATACATAGAAATTGATTTATATATAGATATGTATGCATATACAACTATATATTCTTTTGCTAAAGCGTAGATATATATATATATATATATATATATATATATATATATATATATATATATATATATATTCACCCAAGTGTACACGTACATATGCACGTATTTAACTTGTATATAATAAAATATCTTCATGTTTGAACATGTATATGTAAGTATGTGTGTTATAAATAATATATAATATCTGATTGTCTCTATATGCATATATATATATATTGCACTATATGTGTGTGAACAAGTATTATATCTGCATGTATGTAAACGTGTTGTATGTATTAAAATTATAGATGATGTTCATGTATATATGAATATGTCTATATAGATTTACATGTATATATATATACATATATATAATATATATATATATATATACACACATAGATATATATATATATATATATATATATATATATATATATATATATATATATATATATATATATACATATATATATATATATATATGCACGCACACACACATATACACAACTAATTTTCTGCCATTTGGATCACATATCTGGCCTTCATGGAGAATTTGAAGTAAAAAGATATTAATATTCAAATTTTCCGCAGAAACCCAAAAAAGATCGAACCGTAGAAAATTGCTACCGAAATGCACCAAATGCGTTCATAGATAAATAAATATATATGTGTGTGTGTGTGTGTGTGTGTGTGTGTGTGTGGTAAAAACACAGCTTTACCGTATGGTATATTTATGGATAAAAATAGTCAATATCAAGCATATGTCAATATAAAAAGTGGACAGTAAGGACAACACACATTGGTGACAGTTTTATGTTTGAATGCAATCATCAGGCCTAAAGACTGCGTTCATGCATGAAACAAACTGTAATTGCACGATGTTGACCTCAGTGTCCACATTAATTTATACATATATGTGTGGGGGTGCGTGGCTATATATATATATATATATATATATATATATATATATATATATATATATATATATATATAAGAAGACGGTGACTTTATCCATTTCGCTTCATTTCATCTTTTCTCTTTGGATTCATATCCTCCTCGGAATTATCCCTTCCAGTAGTCCCAAACTAGTACAACGTATATATATATATATATATATATATATATATATATATATATATATAATGACAGAAATCGAGATGTGTGTATGCGGTGTGTGTGTGTATGTATATATATATATATACATATATATATATATATATATATATATATATATATATAAGAAGACGGTGACTTTATCCATTTCGCTTCATTTCATCTTTTCTCTTTGGATTCATATCCTCCTCGGAATTATCCCTTCCAGTAGTCCCAAACTAGTACAACGTATATATATATATATATATATATATATATATATATATATATATATATATATATATATATATATATATATATATAATGACAGAAATCGAGATGTGTGTATGCGGTGTGTGTGTGTATGTATATATATATATATACATATATATATATATATATATATATATATATATATATATATATATACATATATATATATATATATACACATACATATATGTGTGTGCATGTTTTGTCTTTATAAAAGATTTACATTTGCATGTATATACATCTATATATATGTGAATATGAATGAAGATTTATGTTTATGCATGTATGTAAATGCATTTATTTCTATAAATATGATATATATGATTTTTAGAGAATTACATGTATGTGAATAATTTACATATGTATATTTATATGTACACAACAATAAAATAACTATCATAGAAATTTGAAACAACAAGAATCATCTGATTTACTATTGTCACAATCTATTTTACAAAGAACTCATCATGAAATAAACTGTAATTAGTAATGGTTTTTCTAGACTATTTAATTATTAGACAAATAAAATTAAGTTTAAAGAAACAGAATAACAAAAACATATACAAGAATAATGACTGAAATCGAGATTAACTTATTCAGCTAGCACCAAACCAATCATAATTATAAACAAGATAAAAATAAAATGATGAATCTAATACACTAATAGATATAACCTAATGATATAATAATATAATATAATGATATAATATTATATATATGATAGATATAACCTAATGATAATGATAAACATCTAAGATTTGTTGTTTTTTTTTTAATAATTAAATTTATAACCGAATAGATATAAATAACACTTACCCTAAAATTTTATATTAAATAATACCAACGTAATATATTAATTTTCTTGACCAGTATTGGATTGTTTTCGACATTATTTTTAAAATATCTAATATGTACATCGATCAGTTGACTGTAACACTTTCAGATCGTCTAATATGCGATTTTTTTAAAGAATAGTTTCATGGAATTAATTCAGTGTACACAAGTAGCACCATATTGCTACGAATGGCAGTCATACAAGTGCATCACATAAATATATACAATAAAATGTACAAACATCAATTACAATTACCTAAAACAATAATCATAAAGACCTAAATGCAAAATGTTATTTCAGCTGAGGAATGGATATATGAATAAGAAATAAGCTCACATGTACAATTTAAACCTGGTTCAGGGAAGAAAACGAATATATTCAAATTTTAAAAGAAAAAAGAAATTTAATTTTAAAAATAAAACAATGATAGTTTAAAGCATTCTCACGCAGACATTTTACACACTTTTTATGATTTTAAACAAGACAAAACAAACACAAAAATAGGAAAGGAAAAACTTTAAATTTCTTTAATAAAAATAGCGTAGTTGAAACTCTGCTATTGAACTATATATATATATATATATATATATATATATATATATATATATATATATATGTGTGTGTGTATGTGTGTGTGTGTGTGTGTGTGTATCTCTGTGTGTGTGCGTGTGAAATAAGTCTTATATAGCTTTAGATGCAATATTATTGCAGTTATTTATGCACTAGTACTATTATGGATGGTGAAAAGTTCTGGGGTCGACTAATGCTTGGTCATTATCATAGTATTTAGGAATTTGTTCAAGCATATATATATATATATATATATATATATATATATATATATATATATATATATATATATATATATGTATATACGCATATGGATATTATCTTTTGCAGGATATATGCACCTTTCTATATGCATGAGTGTAGATATATGTATATTTTTTATGATTTTAATGTCTATAACGTTATGCAAAGTTATAGCTATTCTGATATATAAAGGCATAGATATATGTACATGCAACCATATATATATATATATATATATATATATATATATATATATATATATATAAATCAGTACATAAACTATTTCATGCAATCATGTGTTACAACTATTAATATAAATATCTGCATGAATGTTTATATATATATATATATATATATATATATATATATATATATATATATATATATATATATATATATATATATATATATTAATACTCTCAAGTCCAGGTATTAATTTCTTAATGTTGGTACAAAACCGAGCGAGAAAAGCGCTGTAATTATCCATATGGTTTTTATTTTCCTAAGTATTTTCATCTTCATATGTTGGTTTTACGTCTACGACTCTGTCAAGAAGACTTACATTTCATATGAATGATTATAGTTCAATCTACCAACATTTAAACGAACATTCCTGCCCAAATTCACGGTTTAGAGAAATATAAAACAATACAGCTATACTTCACCACGAAAATGAAAAGCAAAAACTTCAAATTCTGGAAACCATTTATATAAAAAACATTATATACAATTAATTATAAGTATAGCCACAACGTTCTAAAATGTTTACAACAACAATAAGGTTGTACAATATCTACATTGTAATTGTTAAAAACTACATTTAAAACAATAATTTAAAACGCGCAATTACAACTTTTAATAAATATTTTCATGAATTAAGTTACATGACTTATATAGGGGTAAAAGTTTCGAATTGTACAGAGTTCATGCTCACATATTCAAAATTTACATTAATTATTTCTTAGCAATTCATCGCTGAAGATGATCTTGGATGTGATTGGAAGTACTTGGGAAAATGAAAACCCATGGATAATTAAAAATTTTTCTCACACAGTTTTGTACCGGTACTAAGAAACTGTTACCTGAACTTGAGAGAATTAAATTTAAAACAAATAGACATAATATGTCTACATTATTCAACCAAACATGACTGAATGAAGATATGCTACCCGTATATATATATATATATATATATATATATATATATATATATATATATATATATATATATATATATATATATATATTGTACAGGTAATCGATCCATTGGTATATAATCCGGGTGGATCCTAGTAATATTAGTTATTAAAACTGGTTCACAGAGAGTTCGATGTCTTTCTTTTAACAGAATATATGCATTCTTTACATTAAAAAACAAAAATTCATGTATGACTATATGTGCGTTATATATATATATACATATATATATATATATATATATATATATATATATATATATCTATATATATATATATATATATATATATATATATATTGATATACACATATATATAATTTGTAATATATTTAATATATATTTGGGCGTATATTTTCTTATGCTTCCAACTACATATAACTATGTAATTATGCGTATATATATATATATATATATATATATATATATATATATACGTCTAAAATTATATTATGCAAATGATATATATTTATCATATATGTGTGTATATGTGTAAGAATTATATATATATATATATATATATATATATATATATATATATATATATATATATGGGAAACATTCATATATATTTATATGCAAGAAGTCTATATATTCCTGTATAGAAAGTTTTCTGAAAAATGCCATAAGCCCAAACTACCTAACATCTAATCTCTACTTCTTTCTTTCGCTCTCTCTCACTCTCTCTCTCTCTCTCTCTCTATATATATATATATATATATATATATATATATATATATATGTGTGTGTGTATGTATATATATATATATATATAGAGAGAGAGAGAGAGAAAGAGAGAGAGAGAGAGAGTGATTACATCTTTCCAATGGTAAACTTTATTTTCAAATAGACATGAATTAAATATTCTTAATAAATAATTAGTCCTTGCTTCATGTATAATGTAACCCACTAAAATATGTCGTATCTTACATTTAGAGGAGATGAGCCGGTTGAATAGCTCCTATTGTCTTGAGAATTGTTTATCCTCAATACAGGCTAATTATCACCTGCACTGATCGGGATGTACATGCCTTACATCTATGCCTATGAGGGTGTGTACATATCTAAATATTTATTCAGATATATAATTTTACTTAGTTTGGTGTAGATATACAATTGTAATGGCATTCACTAAGGATTGAACTTACAACACTAGTGAACTATTTTGTCAGAATGGCTTCGTCATAAACGCACGATAGTATGCGCCCTTGTAGTATATGTTCGCGTATTTGAAATTTGCGTGAATGCATATGAGTAGATGAGAATTGTGTGAACGAAAATAATTACAATATTAAGTGGGCACACGGAGACTAAATGTGTTAAAAGTGATTGCAAAAGTTTTTCACCACCACTTCTCCTTACACATGGCTTACCACAATTTTGTTTCATTATCATTTTCTCTAGTCTATTTTGACTGCACCTATCCACAGTTAAATATTGACGGAGGCAGTTGTCAGCTCCCTTTTTCTGGAAAGAAGGAGCAAGTGTAAAAGGAGGAATGGTGATCGGATCGGAAGATGGAGCGCACAAAGAAAAGAAATGGAAAGGATACCAAAATGAGCCGGGGAGCCGGTAGAAAGAAATGGCGAACTTCCGGAGAAGAACAAGGCAACGGACGCCTCTTCCGTCATTTAGGGCAACGGTGACGACAGATATGGCCGTGAATAACGTAAAACGATCGAGTTTCGTTTCGAGAACCAGTGCTCACCTCGCTAGTGGAGCGGATGAAAGGAAGTGAAGAGATGGTTAAAATAAATAAATTAAAGAAAGAAAGAAAGAAAGAAAGAAACGACGCCAAATTATAAAAGAAATAAAAACAAGAAACAAGAAAGGAAGAAAACATAAAATAAAGAAAAAGAAAGTTAAAGGAAATCAAATAAATAAAAAGAATAAAAATAGTTAAGGAAACAAGAACAATGAAAAACTTTAAAGGCAGCAAATAAAACAGAAACTTACAAGAAAATTGCAAGAGCTATATCGTGTAAGAATTTTATAAAAATATAAACCCGTAGATTCGCATCATTTAATTAATGCAAAATAATTCTTTCTTAAAATAAAAAGATAAAAAAATATTTGTACGATTGCATAAGACGTGAAACTTACAGTTGTCTATCTATCTATCTATCTATCTATCTATCTATCTATCTATCTTGTACAATTTATCGGCACAAAATACTTCTACTTTCGCTTATTCACTACCTTTTATGGTCAAGTGGTATTCTCAGTATAGAATTGCTATTTTGTTTGTTTTTTTAATAATTAAAACAATAGATAGACCACTGTCAGTTTCATGACTTAAGCGATCATAAGACCGTAATGATTTTAATGATTGCTTAAGGCGTGAAACTGAATGTCACCATGCAGTGTTAAGGTCTATGTCTACCCTCTTTATATCTGATATTGCGAACTCTTCCTCATAAATATAATAAATTTAAACAATATCATATATGTGCGTGTGTGCGTATGTATGTACGTGCGCGCTTGTGTGTGCGTGCGTGCGTGCGTTTGTGCGTGCGTGCGCATGTGTGTCCGTGTGTGTGAACTACTCCAAAATCATCGAGAGAAGTAAACTGTATGGTTTCGTCCTCTTAATGTCTTTTGTCGACTGAAAATATTATGTCATAATAGATAAGGGAGCAGTTTAACTTTTGCAGAGATGAACACACGGATGATTTAATGCCGTTTAACCACAGAATGGATGGGAACAGAACGATTTAATAATTTTATTTGAATGTGAACGTTTTTATCAAGCTAAACTAGCAAGGGTCCACCGGAAGTATGTGAATTTTGAATAAACATCAGCAGCACGGTAAAACGTTTGTAACATATAGGTGATGTTTATTTATATTATTTACTCCCCGACTATTGTCTTAATCTAGGTTGATGTTATCCGGCTTTCAACAAATACTTGTCGATCTATGTAATATGTAACCGTTATAGAATTTATTCGAAATTAACCGTTTATTTTATATCTGTCTACTGACCATTACTAGAGATATCTTTCCAAGCTTTTATTCTATATTCCTCGCCCCATTTCCAGACATTTCTTTTTTTTTCATGATTCCTCCCAATTAAGCCAAACTGCCAATACAAGTAGATGATAATTTCCCACCTAGCATAATGCCGCTACCACAGTGCTTGACTTTTGGGACAGTGTTCTTTGGATTGGAAGCTTAACTTTTTTTGCCTAGCAAAAGAAATATCCGCGCCCAAGAGTTATAATTTTTATTTCATCTAAGTAAATAACTGATGTCAAAAAACTTGAATTATTATGAATATGGGGTTTAGCAAAATCTAGACAAGCATATACGTCTCTCGATTGTGTCATTGGAGTCTTGTTCGGTCAATTTTCATGGGGACCGCGTTTATGCAAGGTTTGCTAGTGTCTCTCTCAAGAGATTTTTATCTAGAGTAAATCAGAACAGCCAAAATATCATTAGTAATGATACTCGGATTGTTCTTAATGTCTCTGAGGACTCTTCTTTTTGGGGTTTCTTTCTTCTATCTTTCGTGGTATGAGATTTTTCACAGTGTGAATATTCATAACTGAATTTTAACTGTCTATATCTCTGAGATGAGGTATTATGATTATTTACATTATTTACATTATTCGGACTGTTATCCTCATCTTCATAGCCATAAGCTCTAGAAATGTCCTCAAGGCGCTGGTTAGATCCTATGACTACACCAAGAGAGTTGTAAATTCAATACCAGGCTACAGCAGTAGTAAACTAAAAACCTGGGAGAGTTGAGTTAAAGGAAAGTAACTGAGACATCCGGAATAGGCATGGTGCGTGGAACTAGAACAATCTACCCCCCAGTGAAAGAAATAAAGGTTTCTGCTTGAAATTCCAATCACCTGAAGAAGGCCGGGGCGTACATCTGCTTAAGCGTTGTGAATATGGCAATGAAGATGAGGACTACTATCCAAATAATGTAAATTTAACTGTTGGCACTGATATTTGAAATTGCTTGGATACGGACTTGTAGAGTTTCTCATTATTATGAACAGTCACAATCTTTAAATTTAGTTTCTCGGTAAATATTTTTAATCTTAACTATAGGGATTCATTTCCTTCTGATAAAAAATAACGAAAAGTGAAAATGTTTATATACAATCATGAAGCGCCTAGTACCGCATTACCATACGAACTTTGTTTACACTTGTGTTAAATAAAGTGTGTAAATTCCTATAGTAAGGAAGAATACTCGAAACCATTTGTTTATGATTCATTTATATTCTGTAAAACAATATGTGAATCAGCTATAAGTAAATCCTTATTATTTACCATTTTATAAAGTTTGAATCGATTGGCAATTAGTTGATTATTTGCCAACTATTCCAAGCAACAATATAACAAATAAATAGTGTAAATAAGCAATATGATAAATAATTAGTACTTATTAATTTTTGTTTTCAATTCTCAAGAATAAAGAAAACGTATAAATTTACATTCATATGTTTAGTTTTATTACAATTCTAATTATTGCCTTTTAAAATAACAAACTTTGGCAAAGAGTAAAAGTAGTTAAAATAATAGTGGTTTCATGAGAAAAACTTCCCTTTAGGCAATCATTCTTTAGCCGGCACAAGGTTCATGTTTGTCCATCTTTCTTTTTATGTCAATTTAAATCAGAAAAATTATCCCCTTAGATAAAATAAAGTTGATTAACAGAATATATCTGAATTCATTATTATTATTTTATATGATAAAATCTTTGACATAGCCTTCATCAGCCTTTCGTCCATTAATTTCATCAATTTTTCTATTTACACGTTAATTTTACTTGCAACAGTTTATTTTATTTATTAAAGATATTCTTAAATTGAGTAATTTTTTTCAAATCTTATAAACATTTTTTCTGTTGGGTTCATGTCTAAGATTGGGGGGCCATACTATTAATTTAGTGTCTTTAAAATCTTTTTGGCAAATCGTTCAATAGACAACTTTGAGTAATGTGAAGGATCATTTTCTTGGATCATGAATTTTTAGCTGAAAGCTTCTTAATTGTGATCTATGCTACTCAAAATATACCTTGTCCAAAAACTTATAATTATTCTCTACATTCATCTTGACACTATCACCAAGATTGACTGGATGTATAATTCTAATAAAAGCAATACTAGTTCAAAATATTACATCACCTTCTAAGTTGATTTAAGTCATTAATCCCATGAAGAATACGGCCTCAATGTCAACCATGAAGTTTGTTTAGTATAGCTATTTACGATAAAAAAAAATAAGTAATCAGTTTCCATGTACTTCATCAGCTAGTTTTACATGTTTCTGTTTGAAAAAGTTTGCTCAAAGTTAGTACTGTGATTTCTTGCATGTCATTAACCAAAGTTATTAAAATTCTGATTCTTTTTTACTGTTTATACTTGCACACCACTTTTTTAATTTGCCTACATTTCTTTTTGTTACTTTCTTTAAGCCATTTGTTCTAATTCGTATTTTGCTATCGTCTTCAGTTACTTTGTATGTTTAATCTAATCTCTCATACAAAATAATTTATTTTAAATATGTTTAACAAAAACAGAAATTATAAGCTAAAATTCATTTATTATCTAAGTATGAGTGTATCCTGGAAATTTTACCAAAATCAGTTAATCATTATCAAATTTATTGAAATGACATTGACTGGCATATCAAAATCTGACGTAGATAGATAGATAGATAGATAGATAGATAGATAGATAGATAGATAGATAGATAGATAGATCTCATTAAATCAGATTTTTTATACAAACGCGTTTACTTATTACAGTAATTAGAAACACAAATGAAAACGGATATTCTTCTACAAAATCAATTTTCGAACTGAAATCTTTCAACGTTCAATTACTAGATAACCAGTTGTGCCTAAATCATATTACCTGACAAGGAGCAAAGTAAAAATTTTCTTTTTCCTAGAAATGCTATAAAAAACTCAAATATTACCTCCACTAGATCATAAAGTTGCGGTCAAGCCTATAATTCTTCCCTGCTGCTGATACCATATAATCTAGCAACGCCTTTCCTGCGGTTATAAGGAATAATATGGACACTATTATGTCCTCCTACCCTCAGGAAATCATGAATACTCCAGAATAGCAATTTAATGATCGCTTAAATCATAGTAACTTCTAGCTAAATAGAGTAATTGAGTTTTCTTTACTTGGGTTAAAATAGAATTTTAGAGTATGTAGAACTTCTATCGTAAACATTGCAGTTTATAAACATAATAAAAGTTTAAATATAATTCAAGTAAATTTAATAACTATGCATTCAGTAAGACGTTTCATACAATTAGACGAAATAGTAAAGTCAATTAAAACATAATGGGAAAAACTGAACTGACTTATTGTCAGTCGTACTTATGATATATTTCCACTGACAGAAATACCTGCTATTGAATATCAATTATTAGTGGATTTAATCATTAAAATATCTCCTACTATTTCAGGCTTGTGATTTGAGCGAAATAAAAGTAAATATCTATACAAATATTTTTAAAAGTCACCAGCTCTTTCCGAGTTACAACTAGTTCGCCATTTCAAATTTAATAGAAATAAAAGTTTTGGTAGTAATGAGTAGAAAAGAATTATTAATAAAAATCTGATGAGATCAATTATCTTGATGAACCTCTTTAAATTGGCCTAATTGTTACAAATGAATTCGCTTAATCTTTTTGTGAGAATTAAAGATTACCAATTAAATCTACAGTAGAATTGTTGTAGACAATGTGTTAGAGACAATTTCAGATAGATTTTTCTTCAACGTAATTCGTAGAAAATCCTTATAATCATTGAGAGTCAAGGATCGGTACAAAATATTCAGTGAACAAAAAATTGTTCCATCCAGTGTATATTAATCTATTAATCCATGAAACATAATTAAAATGTTGATTTTATAAATAAAAATTCCAAATAAGGTATGAAATTCATAAATTGGATTATATTATTGTCTTGAATATTTTTAAAAATATAACCAACATTTGTTTAACTAGTTTCAAAAAGAACAAAAGTTTGATAATTTTCTTTCTCTTTCCTTGTTTTATTTATATCTTTTTAATTCTGTTTTACAATTGACTGATTAAATTCAAAATTGTTGGCTAGAAAAGAGCTTATTCATTTTTAAAAGCCATCGGCTAGAGAATTATAGTAGGTATAGTGTCACGCTGCTTACTCCATCAACTATAAAATAAATTACCTCCCGCGTAAAAAGAGTTACCACGTTATTCCAGCTTTACGGTTTCGTTCAACATGAATTAGTTCATTTGTCAAACATCAAAACAATCTCTAAAAGCACAAGAATCGTTGAGCTAAAATGAAAAGGGAAAAATATGTCAAAACAAAAATAAAGTAAAATAAAAAGCAATGCTGTGTAGAATAAAGATTAAAACTTTGTCTTTTTTTGCGTGCACTTCAAAACTATTTAAAAATTGCCACTATTAAACAGTCTTTTCTCCGCATCTTCCCATCGAGTTGAACTGCGTTCAGTTAAAAAGCGATCAATCAACAAAGTCGTGTCACGTTCTAAGTTGAGCTTAGAGAAGCGAAATTTTTTCACTTCCCACTCCAGTTCGAATCAAAATCGATAGCCACACAGTTTCCAAGACTATTGCTATTTATTCAATCACATTTTAATACGCGGAAGCACTCTGACACTGAAATCACATGGGAGTGGAGAAATCAACGATTTAAAAACCTGCTTGATAGGTGGAAATAGGTGGAAATCAACTTATATTCTTTATTCTGTCAAATTTTCTCGCTACAGTGAGAAATATTCGACAGCTTAAAGCATATAACATCATACAAAAGTGTTATACCATTTTGTAGGTAAGAAAAACATGAATAGATGCCATATTAATTATTATATTTTATGAATACTGTCTATATTCGAGCATAACGCAATTTCGTGTACCAAAAAATCTTTGTATTTCTGGCCAGGGCATCGTTAGGTTCTATCTTCTGTATGTCAATCTCATTATTACTTTTTCTTTTTCATCGGATGAATTGAACAAATTAGAATTATTAATGTAATTGAACTGAAGCCTAATATGTACATATGAATGTATAGACACAGACATATGTATGCATATATATATATATATATATATATATATATATATATATATATATATATATATATATACACACACATATAGTAGAGTAATACATTTCAGAGGCAAAAGGAAGGTCATCAGTGATGCACTGTCTTCATTACCGATTTCAGGTTTTGCATCATATCGGCTCAAACAGCAACCCCGACCTGATTCCAAAAGTTTCAGGCTGCCTCCTTGATAGCGTTTTGCTACGCACCTCGACATTGCAAAAAAGAGTTAAGATATGGCTCGGATTCCTACCGTTCTTATTGACATACGTCAGTCAACATCAGCCAATCAAATAAAGACTTTTCCCCCTACTCTTGTCTTTCGCTTCATCCGGTTTTGATTCGCGCTATTTCCCTGGAATTCGTAACGAGGTAAGCTGGACTTGTTCTTGCAAAGTTCAATCCAATGCTTTACATTTAATTAAATACTAATTCAATAACTAAACCCTACCACTTACATTACTCCCCACCCCAAAAAACATTAATAATTCTTACTATTCTATAAAACAAATCTTTAAGTCTAACCCTATACACTTAATCAAACTAAATTAGAAAAATGCGATGCACGTTCAAGCCTCTACATATAAATGTGCTTTCACATACTCTCCTACACGGATAGACGATCACATAAAACCTATCTTCCATTTACAAAATTTATGAAACCGTTCATTACAAAGTTATCTTGTACTATTTATTTGAAATTTCTTACTAGTTTTGTAATCTATCAATTAAAACAATACGATGGCCTAATCTAAGCAAGGAAAAATAATAATTAAAAAAATATATATTTAAATACGTAAAAAAAAACCTAAATAGCTAAGATAATATAAACTAATTTACGAAACCGTTCATTACAAACTTGTTTCGTCGTACTATCTATTTGACATTTCTTACTAGTTTTGTAATCTATGAATTAAAATAATACGATGGCCTAATCTAAGCAAGGAAAATTAATAATTAAAAATATTTAAATTAGTAAAGAGGTTCTAAATAACTAAGGAAAGCTAAACTACTCAAATAAGTAACATATTCGCATTTACTTTCTGTTAAATATTATTCGACATGAATCTAGCAAATTAATACTAGTATTACCACTAACTTTTAAACTATGAATACTACGATCTAATTTTACATACATAAGAATTAGGGTTGAAATTGATAACAAAAAAAACTTCTTTGGCCCACCCCCAACGTGCGCTAACACTTCTCAACCCCTATCTATGCTGGATTAACTACCCTGAATTAACATTTCCTCAATATTACCTTATAGATTGAAACCCTCCTTCATTTCCCTAAGTATATTTGGGAGATGTTCTTTTTTCTTTTCTTTTCCTTCTCCACCCCCTTCCTCCCACTTTAGTTCTTCCATGGCTCTGATCTCTTAAGCCAAATCCACTTGGAAGTATTTAAAACTGCATTGGTAATGTCCTTCAACGCTCTCTCCCTCTCTGTACCCACTATGCCTATTTTTGCTAGGGCTCTACACGGTGACTGACCTGCAAAGCCCCTACAACCAACTTCTATCGCATCATAATTTATTCTCTATGACTTGCGACGACATTGTTCGACAAGTTCTTCGTATTGGACCTCTTCCTCTCATTAGCCAGTGTAATAAACTCCTCCCACGACACCGACTGTTTATTAGCCCTTATTGCTTTGGTCACCTCCTCTGCAATCACTTTAAGGGTTTGATCGTGGCGCCACCGGTACCGACCATCACCCAAAGCTTTTTGGCAACTACTCAAGACGTGTTGTAGTGACCCTTTCCTTGCACATAGTTGGCAAAGGGGGTATCGCTCTTCCCCCATATGTGCAGGTTAGTTGGGCTCGGAAGAACATCGTAGACCGATTTGATCAGAAATCTAATCTGGCTGAAATATGATCGCCAGCACTCTGACCAGGTAATTTTTTTCTGATCAAGGTTCTCCCATTTTGTCCAGGCTCCTTGCTGACTTAGACCGACCATTCTGCAGTACCGTGCTTCTTCTACGTTTGCACGGACTTCATCTTGGATGAGTTGGCGCCTTTCCTTACCTTTGGCAACTTTGTTTTGTTTGCTGGGAAAAACCCCAACCCGGCTTTGCCTTTAGCTATTGATCCCAGTATAGCTTTATGCCTAAGTCTCTCCTCCGCCACTTGTAACTCTCTCTTAGCGCTCCATTTCCTACCCGATCTAGTCTGTATGCCAGCTGCTGCCACTTTTGGATCTTTGGATTCTGCATATAGCAGCTGTTCTCTTGTTTTCGTGACTTTAAATTCTTCTATAAGGCTACTAAAGGGGAGGCGCAATGCGTTGCTGTTACCATAGAGGGCCGCACTACTTAAGCATCTCGGCAAACCCAGACACCTTCTCAACCGATTGCTTATCGTTCTCTCTAACATTTCCACGGTGGTAATAGGAACATTATAAACTAGCAATGGCTACAATATCCTGGGTAATACTGCATGCTGGAACAGCCATGCCTTGAAACGACCTGGAAATCCTGATTTGTCTATTTTTGTCAGCCACTCCTCAAGATCCTTTTTAGCCTGATGGATCGCGGCCGTATCCTTCAGACCAGAGTTGAAGGTCTTGCCCAAGCTCTTCACAGGTTTTTCGCTCAGGGTATCTGAAAAAAGGACTTTCTCCATGACGTTGCCTCTTTTTAATACTAGAGACCTAGATTTATCTGGTTTGAATTTCATTCTGGCCCAGGTCATAATTTCTTTGAGGCCCTTTAATAGCCATCTGCCTCCCGTGACAGATGTTGTCACGGTTAAATCATCCATATAGGCCCTTATCGGTGGTTGGCGGACTCCTGATTTAGACACGGGGCATCGACATTCAACCTCTGCTGCCTTTACCAGCATGTTCATGGTCAAAGAAAATAAGACAGCAGACATTATACAACCTGTGATTATACCCTTTTCCAGTGTCACCCATTCTGAGACCGTGGTACCTGATCCAACTCTCAACCGGAAATTCTCGTAGTAATTCACTGAGATCGCAAACCGATGGAGGTAGGTGATGTCTCTTTAGAGCTTCTGCCACCAGTTTGTGTGGCATGGACCCGTAGGCATTGGCTAGATCTAACCACAATACAATCAGGTCCCCTTTGCTTTCTTTAGCTTCTCTTCGGACTTGAGTCACTACACCTGTATGCTCAAGGCAACCTGGCATTCCGGCGACTCCGCCTTTTTGGACAGATGTGTCAATGTAGCCATTTCTTAGAATGAAATTCGATAGGCGTCTTGACAATAACCCGAAAAAGATGTTACTCTCGGTGTTCAGCAAGGAGATAATACGAAATTGGTCCAGCGACTTTGATTTGTTTTCCTTCGGGATCCAAACCCCCTCAGCGAATCTCCACTGCTCTACTATCCAGCCTCTTCTCCAGATTATTTTTAATATTTAATACATACATATATATATATATATATATATATATATATATATATATATGTATGTATATATATATATATGTATGTATATATATATATATGTATATATATATATGTATATATATATATGTATATATATATATGTATATATATATATGTATATATATATGTGTATATATATATATGTATATATATATATATGTATATATATATATATGTATATATATATGTGTGTATATATATATATGTATATATGTGTGTGTATATATATATATATATATATATATATATATATATATATATATAAATATATATATATATGTATGTATATATATATAATATTTGGATAAAATAAATGAAACAAAATTGGGTGTTTTTTATGAAAGTATTTATTTCTGTGTTTTTGTATATATTTATATATATTTGTATATATTTATATATATTTGTATATATTTATATATATGCTATATATATATATATATATATATATATATATATATATATATATATATATATATATATATATATATATATATATATATATAATATGTCCAAGTATAGGATTTGTGTATACGTAATAATTTCCAATAACCAAAAAATACGATTCTTAAAAGAGTGCTCAATACAGAGTAGAACAAATATAATTTATCCGAAAATTATAGCATAAATATGTTATAAAATCACTACAAAAATAGCCATTTTGGTTCAACACTTCTAGTGTCTTATGAAGTGATGGTGTTGAATGTAGAATAGATTCTACATTCAACATCATCACTTGATAAGAATTCAGAAGTGTTGAAAAAATGGCTCTATTCATGATATTAAGCACTTATAGCCATAAACATATCATACCACAAAATAATTATACTTCCTTTTTCAGAATATTAGTGACAAGATTAATACAAAATATATCTTGATTTTAATCTTTGACGTTCTTAGCATTCGTAGCAAGATTTGTGGTTCTTAATCATTTTTATATTTTAAGATTCGTGTCAATTCTTTCCAAAACCTTTGAATTGACACTTCTAAAGATTATATTTTCACCTTATTACTTATGCTTTTTTAGCCAATTAAAACATATAATTCAAATGTATAAAAAATAATTAATTAAATAAAACAAACTTTATTAATAACACTGGTTTACAAAAAAGAAAGAATTATCCGAGGCAAGTATATGAACAGGTGTTTTTTACTAATTTTCATGTGGTGTATTGAAATTTCTGAACAATTTTATCACCTCTAGATCTTTTGCGTTTCACATATCACATTTTTATTAAAAAGATGACTTTTTAACGAATTATATTCATAAATTTTAAATACAAAAAATACTGGCATTGTTGAATGTATACATGTATATCTCAAAAACTAAAAATGATGAGTGAAAACGAATTTTATATCTGATATCAGCACCCCAAAATTAGGTTAGAACATCTGTTTTTATGGTTGCCTAAATTTCTTTATAAACCAGTGTAATTAAAGTAAGAATGAACGATTAATTACACTAAAATGTTTCGATGCACCAGTTTGGGAATCAATGTTGCAAGTTTTCAGAAGGGCGAGATTTCTTATTTTGTTTTTTCATCATACATCTACAGTGACTTCTTCGATAACATATTTCCTTAACAAGGAACATATATCCAAATAATTCAGTACACTTTATTCTAAATTGATAATAATCTTATTTTCCTCCTCTAAAGAGCCGTCAAGTAGAAACAGATTTAAAACGTTATAGAAAATTTCTACATGAGATCAAGTTGCCATAAATCCTAGAGGAACATTTATTCTAACAACTGTTTCAAATACATTAATGAGTGGAAAGAGTAAAATTAATTACCGTTAATGTAAATTTTATTGTACATGTACATAGAGATATTATACAAACATTATAATTATTATTATATTTGTATGTTATTTTAGTAGATAGATAAAATTTACAAGTGATTGGTGTAAATATAAAGAAATGTCTGAAAGTATTTTTTAATCCCATTTCCCTTCATGACATAGTCGATCATGACTCTCCGTAACTCTCTTTTTTCATTATTTGTGAATTACTGACTTCTTGGGAAAGATGGCGAAGTGGCTTACCAATTCCTTTTCCATAGAAACTGTATTTGAAATTTCACATGTAAATGAATTTTAATTCATTTAATTTGATTTCTTTCTTTTTCAACAGATGATAATAAATAACATTATAGTAAAGTTAAACACGGCGCGCACAATATGCAAGAAAATGGATATAATATATAATGTGATGGTACGAGAGAATACATTTCCATCACTTGATCAACCTTTCAGATCACATCTTTTTTTATCAATATGCTTAAGCATCTTGTAAAACATTTTCATTATTCCATATCTTACCCAAGCTAACACTTCTGATTAGACGATTGCTAAATCTCAATAGGTTTTCTGCACTTCTTAGTACAGCTTGAATTCTCTAGCGAAGTGCTGTTATTACTTGGTTAATTGCACGAATTAATAAACTTTTTGATTACTAAGTTTGACTTCTTTTTTCTTTTGGGTTAAAGCTTTTGACTTCAAGTGTGGTCATTATTGAATCATTTCAACTAGTAACTTCACTTTTTTTTATCATTATATTTTTGTCTGTAGAATGTCTGGTCTTCTTTGTGTTGTCTGAAGGTACGAAATCAGCATCATCATTATTATTCTATATCTTATGTATGTTAATTATTTTACTAATGATGATTCAATCACTATAATCCGACCAGTGAGTCTTCTGTCTTTCTTTGAATTTCTTAGGTTAAATGTAATCATTAGTTGAAATGTTTTGATCATTACGTTTCCGTTAATAGAACGTTTGGTCTTCCTTGTGTTGTCTGACGTTACGAGATCAGTATCATCATTAGTATTCCATATCTTATGCGTGTTAATAATTTCAGCAATGTTGACTCAATTACCAGAATTCGACCAGTGAGTCTTCAGTCTTTCCTTGTGTGAATATCTTAGGTTAAATGTAATAATGTGTGGAATTGTTTCGATCATTACTTTATGGTTAGTGGAACGTTTGGTCTTCATTCTGTTGTCTGAAGTCTTGACGTCAGTATTATCATTATTATTCCATATATTGTGCGTGTTAATAATTTCACCAATGATACGGACGTTAAAATTCTGCTGGTGAACTCTGTCCTTTGTGTCGTCTGAACATCTGAATTAATAATTTATAAATATTTGTTAAATAATCCATATTTGTTTCTTCATCTTTGTTATTTCGATCAATTCTCTTTACTTAATGTAATCTATCGTCTTCAGTGTATTATTTTATATTTTGTAATAAACTTACTATTCGTTCTTTGTCAGACATTATTGTTACATTTTACTAGTGCTTGCTTTCCTTGCAAATTTCTCAAAATTAATAATAATGGTTGAAAATACTTTATCTAGTAAAGTATGATGAAATAAAGTAGTAGATAAAATTGCTTTTCACTTTGTTGTTTGCTTACTTTTGTTTCAATTTAAAACTATGTAAAAACTAATATTACCTGAATTTTGGAGTGGTTCTTATACAATAGCTTATACATACTGAAATCTTACGCATTGATGATTTGAATAACATAATTTGATCAGGGATCAAAGAACTTTTTGTGCAAAATCCTGTGGTAAATTTTTCTTGTTTCGTTTTTCCTCATATTTTAGTTTAATATTAATGTGTGGCATCTGTCCGTCGTGAGAGATTATGGATCTGTGCCCAAAGAATTAACATCTTCCTACCTCTCGATGTCCATGTTCATCACCGTCATCTCTCTTTGGCAGACATCCTTGAAGCGAAAATAAGATTGCCCTCTTGCCGTACAGAAGGACCATCGGAATCCTCCTGTCAGTATACTGTTGATTCCTGTGTTGAGGCGACTCCGGAGTGTCCTCTCTAGGACGCAGGTCTGGGAAGGGTTTTATGAGAAATCGGCGGTTGTCTATGCAGCACGTTTCCCCTCTCAGATTCATAGATGTTGTCCAATGTAAAGACAGATTCCAATACAGCTTGGCACCGGCATCGTCGCAGGAGTTGCCAAAAACAAAGTAATACCGGACTGAATTTGTCCACAGGCTTTACTCCTAAAGTCTTTCCTATGATTAGGTATGATCGCAATCAGAATTTTCTTTCTCTTAGATGGTCTACCCTCCCGGGTTGATGAATCTTATTTATATTAACTTTAATATTCCGCACTAATTGATTTAAGTAAAAATATTCTGATTATTAAGGTCGTATTTATTCTATGCAGTGTTCACATTATTTTCTGATGATTCGATTATTATACTTTATTTCTTTTTAAGCGTTAAATTC
>OZ038520.1:29281402-29293902 GCA_964036315.1 Acanthosepion esculentum
GGTAATATCAACATACAAGTTTCCCAGAGGATAGCCCTATAGAGAACATCCCATATACTGAAAAAAGTGCTATCAATTAAATTACAATTCTCCTATAGGGCCTAAGCACCATCGTCTGGACGGATACAAAGTAGGAAACATAACCTGCACCAATAATAATAATAATAATAATAAACTTTAAGGTGTCAATTATTTGAACTTGCGAAAATGCTCACTAGATAGCATTTAGATACTTGCTTTGTTCTTAAACTTTACGGAACATTTTTTTCGATTAAACAATCAATAGTAATGAAAAGTGAATTTGTTTTGAGTTTCGAGACTAAAGGTATTTGTTACATATTCAGGATAATATTCAACAGCTCAATCTAAATAGAAACTAGTTATGGATACATTCTATTGAGTGGGAAATCAATTTTTAATACGTTCCTACAATCTAGTTAATCCGTTACTGCGTAATGCTAATATGAGCAGTTAACTCTTATAAATGAACTCTTATAAACTTATAAAAGAATAGACATTGTTTCAGTACATGCAACTTATAAAAGAAAAGACATTTATTTCTTAGCTCTGTCTAACCACATCGAGCACTCTTATGTTTACACTTTAAAATAAATTTAGTAAATATTTATTTGCTTAGCTGTATATGCACACTATCACGCGCATATAGGATTATTAATATCTAGTTATTTAATTTAACCATCTCTCTCTCTCTCTCTCTCTCTCTCTCTCTCTCTCTCTCTCTCTCTCTCTCTCTCTCTCTCTCTAATGACCGGTATTGGTGTTTATTTGCAGTTACATTGTAATTTGAGTTATTTTTTTAAATATATTTTAGCTATGTTGCTTCAGAATATAGGCGTTTATTGCTCTCTGCAGAATATTTATCATCTATAAACAGTGCTTTGTTATCATTTCCTTGGGAATAACAACGGAGTGAGTTTTCAGTTGTCCTCTTCATGATTTTCAATCCAGAACGTTGCTTCTCATAGAGAGCTTTTCACCAATGATTATAAGGCCTTATTTTGCATGCTATTTCCCCATAGTTGTGGTGGTAAAGAAATTTGCATTCCTGTCCTATCCGTGCTATTAGAGCGAGAAAACACAAACAGCGGAATTTGAACTCGGCTTGCCGATTCCATTTCTCGTTGTATTAAATCCCTGACCACTTGCACCTCTGATTGATTTGATCATTAAAGCGAAGCAACTGTATAATCCTTCGATAAATAATGCGCAACAACAAACAAGAGTTGCGGTTCTTGAATTAAGCTTTTTGCAAAGCATTATTACCACGTGGTGCGAGTGACTGTACAAACGCGTATGCGCATTTTCTTTTTCTTTTTTACTTTTACTCACACACACTAGGACTCGCATACACAGATATACGTACGTTGCGCTTATCTTGTTGGTAGGTAGGTAGGTTGTAAGATGCGTTCTTGTCAAGAAAAGACAATTGCCTGTCAAAAATATGCCAAATAAGACCATAGCACAAAATCTCGTCAAGAAATCTTTTAAAAGTATTGCCGAGAGATTATCCGCGCGTTCGAGTTCGCCTTTGTTGTTGTGGTAGCGGGGAAGGTATTGGGAAAAGCCAGGAATCTTTTTCGTTCTCTCTCTCTCTCTCTCTCTCTCTCTCTCTCTCTGTCTCTCTCTCTCTTTCTCTCTCTCTCTCTTTCTCTCTCTCTCTCTCTTTCTTTCTTTCTTTTTTTCTCTCTCTCTTTTTCTTTCTTTCTTTTTCCTTTTTTTTGCATCTGTCCCTGGCAGGAATTACCGTCTTGATTGGACAACGTGTCCCCAGGGATCGGATTATTCTTCGCAGCACGCATGCGCAGAACGAGCTTTTGCTTCTTATCCATCCAACCCTCACTTCGCCTACCAAAAACAGAATCTACATAACCAATACAAAACATCTTTGTTAAAAGAAAAATATAATCTGACAATGGTTTTCTTCTCTACAATGAGCTTCCGTCGATTTTCTTTCTATACTGCTCTTATTTCGTTTTTTTTCTCGTTTTTTCATATTTCTTCATAAGATTTTCCGTCATTCTTTTCAAAAAACGCTTCTTCTTCTTCTTCTTCTTCTTCTTCTTCTTCTTCTTCTTCTTCTTCTTCTGCTACTACTACTACTACTAAAACCACTATAATTATTATCGATGATTCTACGTCAATTATCTTTAGTTCCCACTATTAATACGACTTCTAAAGGGTTCGACTATCATTGGTATTTATAAAGATTAACCTAGCAGAGCAGACGGTCATATAAAAATATAAAGTTAATAGAAAGATTAGAGGTTGTACACTTCTGTGAGTTCCTCAAGTTTACGTCAGCTGCACTTATATTCTTCTGTAGGTTGTATTTTTACTCTTACGTTTACTTTGAGTTAGGTAAGTCGAAGTTGGCTAAATCGTAAAATTTTTAATAATCATTAACATACTCCATCCATTTCCATTAACAAAGAATGTAATTAGCCTGGAATCTGTTCTTATGCGTAAGAGTGAAAATGTGTTCAGTATTTGCTATATGCAGGCATACTTCATTTATATTCATTCCTTTATATACGCCACATTATGTTGTGTTTCGCAGTTATTTCTTTTTACAAATTAAAGGTTTGCGGCATCTATGTATCTAGCAAAATGATCAATGTCATTTTGCCAACTGCATTTATTACGTCTCTTTGTCACATTTTTAAAATGAAATTTAAAAATTAAGGTATGCATATTGATTTCTGTTTTGCTTTGTTTTATTTTTTCGATCTAATATCATTGCACAGTAGAATGTACTCAAAAGTCGAATACTAGAAAACAAAATATTTAATAATATAACGGACTTATTGCATCTTTCATTTTATTGTGGGGATTTGATGCGGATGATGGTTGCATGAAAGATCATGTATATCTATACTTATTAGTAGTAATATTATTAGTATTAGTAGTACTGTTGTTTACATTTACAACAGATTACGGAAAAATTCTGTTCGACTAAGAAGGTCATGATCAAGAGCCATGTTAAATATACATATCATTCAATATATTCATCCTGTAGTTCAATACACATGGGGCATTGTTTCTCAAGTTTATTTAATCTTACACCTACAGATTTAAATTCTGATGTCTGGTCATTACAATAGTGCTCTACTGCTATCACCTTCAATAATTCGAAAAGTTTCATTTTCAAACTTCTTAAGAAATAGTCAAATGGTATAAGAACTTTTGAATAGGGTTTGGGGTCAATACATTCAAACACCAAATTCTCCAAGCATTGCCTTGCCCACACAGTAAAAAGGTGCATTAGGATAATGCACCTTTTTACAGCAAAAAAGAGACACTTTCCGCACCTTTACTCGCCATTTTTCTTTCAAGGTCTCATTAAACCAATTCGGAAAGTTAATATAGCCTTCTACATTAATGGTTCGGCCATTCTGTAAATATCAAATCATCAAAACACCTTAATTATTCCAAAAGTTTGTACTCAGGACCTTTTCTTACAGATTTTGAAGTTCTTTTCTTGTGGAACAGATCAGTATTGTTTGATCTTCGAATCATCTTATAATAATATTTCATCAACAATGACAAGTCGTTCAAAATTTATCACTAGATCGCTGGAAGTTTTTCAGTGTCAAGAGTCTAATCAATATAATTTCTATTTGACAATCAGATATTTTGGCACTTACGACTGAAAGCTTCTTCATATATATCTGCTGATGATTTATATATCGAACAGGTTCCCTTGATATATTTAGTATCCCAGAATTTCTTTTGGTCAACATTCGTCTAATTTTTTATCATTAACAGGATCAACATTTTCAGAAATTAGCACCGTTAAGGGCCCTCCAAAGCGTGTTGCATTGTGGATCTTGGTGTGCCAAGTTTGATGCAGTAATTTGGCACAGTTAAGCATGATGGTTGCTTGTCACTTAATGTTTGTATCTGACACTTATGAATTTCCGTTGGAGTTTTCTACAGAAACAGGAACTTCATGACACTTTAAAATTCAACGTGATTCAGTCACTGACCTGAAAAATGTTGAAAAACAAGCATATGGATCTTGGAAACTGATGTTTCGCAATATACAAGAATAACACCAACTGTGACAGAATAACGCTCTGCTTTTGAGAAGTAATATTCATATGAACAGTTTTATTCTGATAAAAATAAACAATTTTCCCCAACATTTCATTACGGAAGATATTTGCCCTGTGCTGTATATTTTACTATTTTTTTTAATAAAGAATGCAATAATGTCTACGAAATAAGAAAGCTTGTTATTTTAATCTCAGTATATATTTTGAAGAAAACGTAAAATTAGGTAGATACGTCAATAATGCTATTACCTAAATAAATATACGAATGTGCTGGTAATGCAGCAGATATCTGTGCAGAAAGTGAAATGGGCAAGCAATGTTCGAATTCTGATCTACTCCGTTAGATTCAATTTCATGCTTATCCCCTTAGGAAAGGCACGAATCCATATTTTCTATTGTATGAGAGAAAGGTATGAGATAATTCTACTCGACTTTCTTTCTCACGAAATGTTTGGCAACTGACAGATAATAATAAAAAAAAAATTTTTCTGATAGTCATAATTGACTGTATCCTGAATGGTAATGGTAACTGTAATATTAGCAGTTCCTTATAAGAAAACATTCGGTATTCATTGACAGAGCATCCAGATTTACTCACGGTTGAGTAGGTTGAAATTTATAAAATCTTTCTCTTAAAGCAATATTTCCAAAAAAAGAAATCTCAAATCCGGTAGTTGTTATCGTTCATTCCATTATTGACAGGGGCGTGCTACTTAACATTTTATATGAAGTAGAGTATGGAACGTCAACATCTTCGCTATGTTATTATTTTCTCTTCGAGTTACATGCGATATCCTTTTTAGCTGTTGCTGCTGTTGAATGTCCTCAAGTGATGTGGAATATGGGCATATCATTTTTAAAAGTTTAATTATAAAAAGGAAAGTGTTTATTTTATAAAAAAATAAATACAATTAAGAAATAAGCATTTAGGTATTCATTTCTCAGCGTAATCTTCTACATTGACAATGAATGTAATCTATATATTCAGATCATCCGATTTATTTGTTTCAGCAACACTACTTTTGTCTTTTCCGGACATATATTTTAGATTATAGCTCAAGTTGATAGATTTTCGGCTTTCTTATATTGATTAAAGCGTGTATCGTGTGTATTTTGTAACAAGAAAATATTTACAATAATCCAAATAATGTTTTAATTGTTACTTCAGTCTTGTTTTTTTTAATCTATTTTTACTATTTCATTTTTCGATCTTTGGGCTTTGTTTGAAGTTTCAGAGATGACCTGATTTATTCTATATATTTTATGCTAGACGCGTTTCAACTATGTTACTTCAATACAAATCGTCTACAGATATATTTTCTACATTATTACATTATAGTTTAGAAGATAAAATATTTCGATTTTCTACAGGCGTAACAGACGTCACACTTGCAATCCTTCATTTCAATGCAACTACATTTAAGTTTTGATTAGACTTCAATACAATTAACTAATATTATTTTTATCTGCTTAATAAGTTCTGACTTCAGTTTTTATAATATATCAAATAACTGTCGAAAATACATAAAAATGTAACTAATGTTTTGTTTTGACGTCTAAATTAACTGTTTAAAATGTGACAAAGTTTGTTCACAGCAAATATGAGTTATAGAGATTTGTGATTCGCAGAATAACTTCAGACGAACTGTAGTTTGTATTTTATAACTAGAAAATCTTTTTTTTAAATGATATTGTTTTAGCTATTACCTCAATGTTAAAATGTTCATTTATTCCATATATTTTGTGTTGTACTCATTTTAACTCTATGAATTCTATATATAAATTTTCATCATGTATTTTTCGTCAAGACCTCCGAATTTCTGATATGATGACTTTTCTGTATTTTTCTCAAATTGTTATCTTTATTAATAATCCATTCGCTATATTCATTTTTTAATAGAATTTCCTTGTCCTGACCTTTCCGACCAACAGAAAGAAACAGAGTGTCGCTCGAAGTTTGGGTGATCAAATATTTCGATTTCTCAAAGAAGCTTGAATCGAAGTATTTGATCTCCTTAATTTCAATGCAGCTATTCCACCGATAACCTTTTCTGAATTCCCTCAGCCTCTGAAGTCCACAACTAGAAGAATATTCAGAGTCTGTCTATATTTCTGAGATGAGGTATTATGTACAGTATTTACATTAGTCGGACTATTGTCCTCATCTTTGTCGCCATATTTGTCACAACGTTTCGGCCGGAGCGTACAACGGCCGAAACGTTGTGACAAATATGGCGACAAAGATGGGGACAATAGTCTGACTAATGTAAATACTGTACAGAAGAATATTCCATATATGCTTAGAAATTTAATTACCATTTTTCGTTTTATTTTAATTAATTTTTTTTATTTATTTTTTTTTGGACACTTGTTTTTTGCCCAATCATTTTTCAGCCTTTCTGCATTTGTTGAAATTGAAAGGATGAAATGGATGTACATTCCATATATATATAGTCGAGTGGATTCATTCCATCTTTGCTATTTCAATAGAAATATTCTGCTGAGATATTTGTCGACTTTGTTTGAATTTCTGAAATGAAGAAATTGTTTTATGTTCATTAATATATATATATATATATATAATAATTGTGATTACTATTTTTATTATTCTTATTTTACAAGCATTTTGGATTATGTATATTTTCGTCATTTCTGTATTTTTGAAATCTTGAAAAGAAATATAATATTACATCTATTCTTTTACTGATATCTACATCGTTATTGATCTTAATACTAATATTCATTCGGTATAATTTTCTGAATTCATACAATGTCAGTGTGTTGAAATTATTTATTTTCAGTATTCTGTCAGGCACCACACGAAAATGGTTATTACCAAGTAACGCTTATTTACCTGAGATGCTATGAAATGCCATTAATCAATTCTTACAGCACAATAGCTCTACGGATATATTTTCAATCATACAACATTGTCCTGAGATAACTTTTGTAATCAGTATACCTTTTGCGATTATTATTGTCATATATGTGGCGTCTGAAATATAAGAGATCTAGTGTGTCCTTATTTCGTACAATTTCTAGCAAGAGACTCTATATCTCCGATAATCAGTAAAGTTTTTATTCGTTTATTTCAATACAACATTTCTATATAAACATATATAGAAAGTTCTGAAATGTTTTGTGTTTTAATATGATCGATTATTGTTTTCTTTAATGGCCTTCTTATAATATATTTTTATATATATGTATATATGTATGTATGTATATATGTATATATGTATGTATGTATATGTGTGTTATTCATATAAAATTTTGACATTTTCCCTGCTCTGAATATTTTCTTGATATATATTTCAGAGGCAACAAAAACGCAAGATATTTATAATGATATTGAAACCAGAAAAATATGAAGCCTACTATTATTATTGAATTTTTCACTTTGTAACATATTGTGACACAGGAGTTCTATGATCGCATGCAACATGTCTACCCTGAGGACTGCCGTATATAAGCAACAGTCAAAAAGTTGGCTGCTGACTATCGTTGGAAGAGTAGATATTTTGAAAACAAATTACCGATAAGAGAAGTCAAACTTGAAAGTACAAAAAGTATTTTTTTCATTAATATAATGAAGAATATTTAACTGAAAACTGAATTTTTTCAAAATAAAATCGTATATAAATTCTAACATATATTTTACCTTCTATTACCTTCACCTTTCCATTAAGGTAACCAGCTTCAACCATTTTTAAGTGTTACTTAAGTTTTATAGATTATACAAACGTGTTTGATATAATACGATATAAAGAACTGCTCAAACTGGTAGGTAAGCTTTATTTACCTGGGAAAATATTACAATAGCCCAGAAAACATACTAGGAGCAAACCGACTGCATACGAATAGAAAATGAATTCAATAAATATACAAAGATAGAAAGGGATCTAAGAAAAGGATGTCTTCCAACCAACTTATTCAGACTTTACAATTTGGTGATCCTGAAGAATTATAATTCCTATTAGGATTCATTAATATAAAATATACATGTGACAAGTATTAAATATCAATTGTAAGGCGACAGAATATATGGTTGTCAGCAAAATGAACAGCCCACAATGTGAACGATGAATTAAAGACGCAAAAAGTAAGCAAGTACTTTAAATGTCTAAGATGTGCTTCAACTTAGTATAGAGAATGCAACAAGGAAATCAGAAGCCGCATTGGAGTAGATTCCTTCCAAAAGTTAAGCAAAATATTAAAAAACAAGAAAATTTTGTTAGGAAAAAAAGAAAAGACTGCTGAACTGTTATGTGATACCGATTCTCTGATATAGCAGTGAATGCTGGAAAACCTCGTCACAGATGCAAAAAGAACTTGAGGTAATGGAAATGTTATTCTACAGAAAGGTGCTGAGAATCCAGTGGATTGAACATGTAACAAAAAAAAGTTTAAGAAAATTGGAAATAAAAAAGACACTTATACTTAGAATCAGAAAGAGACCAGAAGTGTCAGTGAGAAGGGGTTGATCTTTACAAATGTATTTTTGGTAGATCGATTTTGGCTTCGTATTTCGATAAAAACTTTCTACTAACAGAGTAAAGCAGCGAATAATCTAACTTAAGGAGATATTTGTCACCTGCGTCCGAACATCTTAAATAAAACAATTGTTTCATTTTCAGAGATTAATTGGCATTATTCTTATTTGTACAGATTTTCGACCAATATAATTCCAGGTCATCCTTCATTACTGATGTTTGAAAAATTAAATGCGTCCTTATTCTATATAATTAGCAAATCCACCTCATCTGCGTTATAATACTATATATTATTATTCATAGAATCAATAAATATTTCGGTCACTGTGAATTGTTTAAAGTTTCGGAGATAAAGTGGATCATTAATCCAACTATATTTTTGATAGATCCACTTTAGCTTCGTTATTTCAATACAAACTTTCTACTCATAGCCAGATTGGAATTTCTGCATTCTTCAAAGCTCATTCATAAAAAATATACTCTTATCATTCCATAATTTCTTCTCAACAATTTTCTTGATCGTTAATATTTCAATCAATTGTCGAATGATATATTTTCCTGTCTTATATTAATTACATTTTTAATTTTAAGTCAAATTCACCGCTTGTATACATGACCGGTCATTCTGCATTGTTTCAAGTTTCGGTGATAAAGCGTGTCTTTTTTCTATATATTATTTCGTAAACACGCAGAAAAGAGGGCTTATTGAATTTAATACTCACAGGAAATATTGAGGCACGAGAAGCAGAGGAAAACAGCAAATGATTTACCTAACATGCGTGTTTAAGTGATTAACCGAAATAGCAAAAAGACTAAATATAAGAAGTTATGGAGAGCCATGATCAACCACGCCCTCAATATGCATGACACATAGTAGATTCCATTCTTTATTTCATTAGCAATGTTCCACTAAATTTTGTTAATTTCAATTTTCTACGGGGATACATGTTTCTATTCTGTGTTAATTGATTACGTTACGAAACATTGTTTTTTTTTTCTAGTTGATGCGTACAATTTATGCCATTTGATTTATTAGTATTTTTGCCAGGTTAACATTAGAACGTGATGTGTGTTCACTATTTCCTATATTCTTTCGACTATTGTTTTTCAGAACAGTTTAGCAGACGATATATTTTTTCTTCCATCCGGCATTACTTGAAGTTTAGGAGGTCAAGTATTTTGATGTCCACTAATATTATGGACATCACACTTGCCCTCCTTCATTTCAAAGCAACCTGCTGCAGTCAAGGCTCCGGAAGTAAGGATTGTTCTACTTGTCCCACATGTTTCAACTTAACAATATCGTTTACATATTCTTACATAAAAAACATTTCAATAATCCAAATACTGTTTAAACTGTTATCACAGTCTATCTTGTGTTTAACTATTTTTAACATTTTTATTTATTGCTATTCCTGCGATTGTTTTTATATCATTGATGAAACGTGTTTTTTTTATTTTCCTATATATTTTGCTTGAAGCTTTAGAGTTCAAATATATCGATTTCCCAGAGAAGTACGGATCGACATTTTTGTGCTCTTCTATTTCAATGTAACTATTCGACTAATATCTTTTCCTATATTCTTTCGACTATTGTTTTTCAGAACAGTTTAGCAGACGATATATTTTTTCTTCCATCCGGCATTACTTGAAGTTTAGGAGGTCAAGTATTTTGATGTCCACTAATATTATGGACATCACACTTGCCCTCCTTCATTTCAAAGCAACCTGCAGCAGTCAAGGCTCCGGAATTAAGGATTGTTCTACTTGTCCCACATGTTTCAACTTAACAATATCGTTTACATATTCTTACATGAAAAACATTTCAATAATCCAAATACTGTTTAAACTGTTATCTCAGTCTATCTTGTGTTTAACGATTTTTAACATTTTTATTTATTGCTATTCCTGCGATTGTTTTTATATCATTGATGAAACGTGTTTTTTTTATTTTCCTATATATTTTGCTTGAAGCTTTAGAGTTCAAATATATCGATTTCCCAGAGAAGTACGGATCGACATTTTTGTGCTCTTCTATTTCAATGTAACTATTCGACTAATATCTTTTTCAGATTTCTTGCAGTCTCCAAATTTAACAAATGAAATTACAGTTTTAAAACGATTTTTAACACTGTTTATTAGTCAATTATTTTTCATCCTTTCTCCATGTTTTGAAGTGAAAAAAATAAATGGATATCTATCTATCTATCTATCTATCTATCTATCTATCTATCTATATATATATATATATATATATATATGTATATATATATATATATATATATATATATATACATGTAAACACCTAACTTATCAGCTATCCTCACCTCGACCAAATATCTAAATAATACAAACCAAACAGGTAATTACAAATGTAACAAAACTCGTTGTCTAATTTGCAAACACATAATAACAGACAGTGAATTTCTCGCACCCAACTCCAAAATCACAATACATCCACCCCGCCTCACTTGTGATAGCAATAATATAATTTACTACCTATTCTGCACAATATGACCTAATAGTGGATATATTGGCGAATCTGGAACTAACTTTAGGCTTCGTTTCAACAACCATAAACAAGACATACGACAAAATAATTCATATTCCCCAGTAGCAGAACACTTCAATAGACCACGACATTCGATAGATAATTGCAAATGTATATTGATAGACTCAAATTTTAGCACTACATACATACGAAGAAAAAAAGAGAAATACTGGATTTTAAAATTAAACACATATAAACTAGGGTTAAACAAAGACTTGGGTATTCTAAATAAGTATAAATATTTCAATAGTTAAAATATTTCTTCAAAAGATTTCTTTAGATATGGTAAAAAATCCTTTTTAAACAATGACCAAAACACCAGATGTCCGTTAAAGAATCAAACACAATCGCGTTCCACACCACGAGTCGTCCGAGTCTAAAAACAAACACACAAATACAGTAATTTAAGTACAACACACATACGAAGAAGAAAAAAGAAAAATACTGAATTCTAAAATTAGACACATATAAACTAGGGGTAAACAAACACGTGGATATTTTAAATCTACATAAATATTTCAACAGTTAAAAATATTTTAAGAAATATTTCTTCAGTTATGGTCAAAAAACATTTTAAACAACATTTAAGACACTATCATCAGTCTTCCGCCAAAAATTCAAACAAAGTCGCATTGCACATCACGTGACATGCACGCTTCACGACAAACGCTGTAAACAAACGCTGTAAACAAACACACAAAGACAGTATCTCATTTGATTTCTGAGGAAAGACCTAGGTTGTCTGAAATATTAAATAAATAAATATATACAAAAACACAGAAATAAATACTTTCATAAAAAACAATTTTGTTTAATTTATTTTATCCAGATATTATATACATAAAAAGAAAGTATACGTGGCCTCTCATTATGCTATATATATATATATTATATATATACATATATATATATATATATCATATACACATATATATTATATATACATATATATATATTATATATACATATACATATATATATATATATTATATATATATATTATATATACATATACATATATATATACTATATATATATATTATACATATACATATATATATATCATATACACATATATATTATATATACATATATATATATTATATATACATATACATATATATATATATTATATATATATATTATATATACATATATATATATATTATATATATATTATATATACATATATATATATATATTATATATATATATTATATATACATATATATTATATATACATATATATATATTATACATATATATATTATATATAGATATATATATATATTATACATATATATATATTATATATACATATATATTATATATACATATATATTATATATACATATATATATTATATATACATATATATTA
>OZ038520.1:29298902-29323902 GCA_964036315.1 Acanthosepion esculentum
ACCTTTCTACCTATATATTTTCAAACTTCATGCATTGTCTTCCATGTGATAATGTTTGTTTTCAACATGCCTTTTATTTTGCAGACTTCTTTTTCTTTTCTTAATATTTCATATTTAGCAGATACTTTGTTTATTTTCTTGTATACAGGAAAACATTTCTCTCTATAGATTTTATTTATTGTCTACTTTTCGATATTTTCAGGCGATATATTAACTGTGCATTGATTGAAGTTTTAAAAATGGAATATGTTTTTGACGCCATATATTTTCTCTTAAGGAAATTGCCTGCCTAGTATTTTCTCGACAATCCGTCATTGTTTGAAGTCTCGGAGATAAAACGTGCCTTTATTACATATATTATTTGTTGAACGCGTTTTCTCTTCGGTATTTCAGGACAAACTTTCTACCGATATATTTGCAAATTCAGTGATTGTCACATTTTCGATAATGTATAGTTTTCAACATTCCATTGTAGACATTTTAGTTCATATTTGTAATTTTGAGGTTGAAAAATTATTTAGTTTTCATGAATCTTGTAAATGTTTGTTTAAAATTGTAAAAACATTACTGAAATGAAGAAAACCTTTGTAACGATTATTGTCTGGACGGAAGACTTCAAATCCGTTATATTTTTCAGTCTGTAATTTCCTGCAAAATATGTGATGGTTATTTCCTTATTCTTCATAGTTTTAGAGTATTTAAGTTCATATTTGTCGTTCTAATGCAACATTTCAGCTATAACTTTCTTCACTTTCTTGAATTTTCTGATCTACCTATGAAAACATTAACCCATATTCGAAATATCTTAATTTTCCTTCTTTTAACATTCAATTTTGATCGATTTTATTAAGCGTTTTTTGCATTTCAGTAATATAAAAATGAAATATATATATTCCACGTATTTTTAGAAATGTCTTTTCAGTCTTTCTGGAGTGATATATTTCAAAATATTCTTGCATTGTTTGAAATTTCGAAGATTAAGAATTCATTCATTCCCTAAAAACACTACTGTTATTTGTATACTGTAATTCTAATTACAAAATTTTCTGGTTTCTCTAAACTTATTAAATTAAAATTTATTAATTTTTCATACGTTTTTCAGATACTTTAAATATATCTATTGTATTTAGTACACATTTTTGGTCGATATATTTTCAGGTGACCTACATTGATTGAGGTTTTAGAAATGGAATGTGACTTTACATTATATACTTTCTGTGAAGTACATTGTATTTCTAATATTTCAGTTCAAACTTTCGACTAAAATGAAATATTTTCATTATTCTATATACTTTCCAACAATTATATGTTTATATGAATTTCAAATCAAATTTCTTTTCTTTCAGGTTACGCGAGCGGCACTTATGAGCTCAGTTCGCGAGGAGATTCCGCGGATTTTCTTTGTGTTTTTAATTCTTCTTCTTCTTCTTCTTCTTCTTCTTCTTCTTCTTCTTCTTCTTCTTCTTCTTCTTCTTCTTCTTCTTCTTCTTCTTCTTCTTCTTCTTCTTCTTCTTCTTCTTCTACTACTACTACTACTACTACTACTACTATTATTATTATTATAAGAATAATCGAGCGGCAAAAAATGCATTTGAATGACCAAAGATGCATCCCAAAAGTTAAGTATACTATTAAGGAACAGAAAATCTTCGTGGGAAACAAAGAAAAGAATACCGATCTGTTACGTGATATCAGTCCTCATATATAGCAGTGGCTGGATAATCTCTTGAAAGGGGAATAAGAGACTTGAAACAACAGAAATGTGGTTCTACAGAAAGGTGCTGAGGATAACATGGACCAAACATGTGAGCAAAGACAATGTTTTATAGAAAATGGAAACAAACTTATACTCAACATAAGGAAGAGGCAGTTGAAATTTATCTGGTACATAATGAGTAAGGATGTCTTTTTAAATATTATACTCACATTTCAGAATGAGGGAAAGAGAGACAGGGGAAAACGGTGCGTAACATAATTGATGCGATTGAGTAAGTGGATGGTAGAACAGGTTTGGGAGAAATAATACAAAGATAAAATTTACTTTGAATTACAAGGGACAGGAGGATATGCAATTTCTAATTCCATGTCCATATATGTTTGTCAAATTCTCAAAGATATTTTCATTAGACACGATGGTCTTGAATATGAAATTATTATTATTATTATTATTATTATTATTATTATTATTATTATTATTATCACCATCATCATCAGCAGCAGCAAAAGCAGTAATAAGAGCTGTACTAAATGAAATTGTATGTGATTATCATTGTATATATTTTGTGATCACGGACCTTTCTCTGTATATTCGTAGACCGTCAGCAGTGACACAGTTTTGACAGTTTCAATTTTTTATTAACATTTTAAATTAATCCAATCTTATTTCTCGTGTATTTGTCACAATTACATGACTTACGTAATTTCCCGAGTTAAATTCACTTATTTTGCAAATGTTTCTTTTTGATTATTCATCATCCTCTTATTTGATGTTAAAGCCATGGCGACAAGCTAGCAGACATGATTTTTCTTCAATATCTGTCTATATTTCTGAGATGAGGTATTATGTACATTATTTACATTATTCGGACTATTGTCCTATATTCTTTGTCGCCATATTTATTACGACGTTTCGGCCGTTGTACGCTCCGGCCTTCTTCAAGTGGTTGGTATGTCGAACTGAAGCTTTATTTCGCTCACTGGGGTAGACTGTTCTAGTTCACGTGCCATATTTAATGGATGTCAGTTATCAGTTATCTCCTATTAATTTTCCTTCTGAAAGTTCTCCACTGCCTTAAGCGAGTATTGAACTCACACTCTTTCGGCCCTGTCACTGGATCCAACATTAAGTTCATAATACCTAGAAATTTATACACAGATGTCCTCAAGGACACATGGCACAGTGGATAAAGGCGTTGGTTAAAATAGTATACTAATTGCATTACGGAAATACTATCGTTAACCTTAGCTTAAAGAAAACGAAAATATAAGTACACTTTGAATTTTTCTACATTAAAAATCATATTTGCCATGGTCTAATACTTATCAATATTACGAAACTCAGATCAGATTTATTCAGCACAGGACTAAAATTGTAGATTATCCTATGAGAATCAAACTACCAATACTGTGTGGAATTAAGCTGTGATCCAATGTCGTATAACAGTCATCATTACTAAAATAACATTATCTTCTTTTGGCATATTTTAACCGAAATCATTTGCACAATTTCCCGTGAATGGTATGTATAAACCAGTGACACACGTAACAGAATTAAAGCAGTTGAGATAAACTAGTCGCTTTAGCTATGATTACATGGTTTTAACCCTGCAACGTATCTATAAAACGACCAGTAAGCATCAACTTTTCTTTTGTTTTTTATCACTTTCTTTACTTTGTTCCTTTTCTGCCGTAAGACGAAATGTGCCAATGAAATGTTATTTGCTTGTCTCAGAAAAGATTTCCTGCTTTCTTCGACATCCATTTTGATAAATAGAATATGATCAAGATCTCTCCAAAATACTAAAATAACTAAAAGGAATTTTAATTTCTACTTGCAATTATGAAATAACTATTATGTAGGAATCTTCAAAAATATGTAATACACACACACACACACACACATGTATATATATATAAGTATTACATGTTTTTGAAGATTTCCACACTCACACACACACTCACACACACACACACACACACACACACACACACATATATATATATATATATATATATATATATATATATATATATATATATATATATACGTACACTGCATATGTTTCAAAATATGTTTGGTTCATAATGTCATGGGTGTTAATGGTTCCATGTAACTCCTGCTCTTAATACCCCCGAGTCACTGGCTCGTCTGTTGTTTAATTGGCTGCCCCGGACAGTATTTTCTTTTGTGGGCTTGGCTAGCACTTTCAAAAGGCGAATGAGATATATTTCATAATTAACAACAATCTAGCACACAAAATGTTCAGACCCGTTGAGATGTTCATATATGTATTCGCGCGAGGACATAGAAATACTTGGTTTGGTACCCAAGCGCGCGTCAAGCCTACCGATGTAGACATGATGCCATATCTATATATGCAACCAGTCAAGTAGAGAGAAAATTATTGATTTGAGTCGTTCATTTGGTTCATGGCAAATTTTTCCTCCAATCATTTCTCATCAGCATATCCGAAATATGTTGATGATAGTGTAGAACTTTCACCACAATCAAATTTCTGTGAAATTAGTTCAGCAGTCTGTTCTGTTTGCTATCCGCTCTTCCTCAAGAGAAGATAAAGTTAATGGAAAAAGGCAAAGGTTATTACTGGACGCCCATAGCTGACAACTTACACAGTGGCGACCATCACAGGATGGCCGCTCATTACCAAATCCTGAGCAATTGTGTATTCTGTGGATGAAAAAGCAGTATTGTAATGGTGTTACAATGCTTTCCCCAAATTTAGACGTGGGCGCATAAACAAAGCCTACAGATTTCTTGCTAAAGCAACACACTTGTCACCTAATCCCGAATGTCTAGTTATTCAATATTGGAGTGGAAACATGTGCATCAAACATAAACCTCTCAGACTTGCATTCTGGGATATAAGAATCCACGATGAATCAATTTGAATACAGGAAGAATAACTGATATCATTTATAACACCCTAAGTATGTATAATATTCATATAACTGCTGTTAGTAAAATACGCCTTCTTGGAAAATTGGGGAAGTTTACATTATTTCCTGTTATTCGAAGGACAATAATATACGTTGCCAATATTTGATTCATTATAAGATATAAACTTTTAGATCCCAGTCATCTCTTTCAAAAGCCATCACGGATAACATTATGACACTCATCACTGAACTTCCCAATAGTAATTCTGTTGTTATTGTGAGCAGTTATGTCCCAACATAATATTCTTTCAAAGCCGAAAATAGAGCTTTCTATGATCGGTATAAATGTATCATTTCAAATATTCACCATCTTTGCAAAATTCTCATCATGAGTGATTTGAATGCTTTTTTGTATGCGATCATTGTGCGTGAACTGATGTGATTGGTCTTCGTGGTTTTGGTTCCGAGAATAGAAACCGTCTGCTTCATCTTGTAAAGTAATTGATCAAAGAATTACAAATATGGTTTTTCATCCTATTCGAACTGATTGATAAAGTCTATCCTGAAAATTAATATGCGTTTTACTTCTAGACTGGTTGCCATCGAAATCATTTGTCTCTACAGCAAACTGCTGAAAAAGTACATGAAATGAATTATGATTTTTAGATCTGTCACAGACCTTGTACTCCCATCAATAGCGATGCTCTGTGAGATGTCCTTAGAAAGCCACACATTTCTAATAAAACGTTGACTATTGTCATTCCTTTAGGCCGAGATATGGAAGCTTCTGTCATTGAATATGGGGAATGTTTTGTGCTCTTTACCATAGGAAATGGAACAAAACATCGATCCTGCCCTTTATTTGTTTTAAGAATTCATTTTGCTAAAATGATACATACATTGATTTAACTATACACCCGTTCTAAAATTTATATATTATTTATATATATATATATATATATATATATATATATATATATATATATATATATATATATATATAATGTGAGGTTAGAAAAGTTGTATTTTGTACCTACCGTTATTAGCCATATCTTAAACTATTTTCAGATGATATCACTTTCAAAGATTAAGTATTATTTTATTCGATTTATTTTAGGGAATATACGTATTTATTATTGTTTCCAAAGAAAGTAATTAATGATAATTTATCGGCATTCATGCATTATCTCAAATCGTTAGATGAGGTATTTTCATTGTTTTATGCAATATGCTAAATCTCTCTTATTTTGTTCCTTTAGTTCTCCAAATCTAACAGCCAATATGGTTTGAATATTCGAAGACGAAATTACTCTCCATTCCATTCATTTTCTCTTAAATCCATTTCCGCTTTTTTAATGAAAGGTAAAATTCTTGTTCATATATCTTTTGTCCTGACTTTAGATTCCTTAGATGTGATATGAGAAATAACGATTACTTTTCCATATATTTCCTGAAACGTTGCATATTAACACAATTGTCAATATACTATTTGAACTATCAATATACTTTTCGAACTTCATGAATTATTTGAGATTTGGGGGATGAAATAATGCTTTATTCTATATATATTCTGAAAAAGCTATTTCATCTCCATTATTTCGAAATAATAAAACTGCAGAAACATTTTTTTAATTTTTTTATAAATATATATACTTTGAAATTTTATTACCATTTTTCGTTTGTTTTTTTGGCAGAGATTTTGGCCATACATTTTTCAGCCATTCGACATTTGTTGAATTGGAATAAGATCACCCAGTGGAGCTATATAAATCCAATGTTACTCTTCTCTCTAGCCAGAGAGAATTTGTCCCTCAGCTTTAACAGCAGTCAGGATTTTTACCACTTGGTCGTTAGCCGAGAAAGTCAAGCAGAAGATGGAAGAAAAGAAAAGAAAAAAGATTAGGATGTCAAAACGAACAAAGACTATTACTTAATTAACTATACATAGCATGTTCAAGGCACACATCAGTGACACATGTAACTAAATTAAAGCAGTTCAGATAAACTAGTCGCTTTACTTGATTATATGCCATTAACCATATAACGCATCTATAAACGACGAGTAAGCATCCACTTAGTTTTTTCCCCATTCACTTTCTTTTACTTTGTTCATGTTCGGCCACAAGACGAAATGAGGCAACGAGGTGTTTTTTGTTTGACTCAGAAGAAATCTCATCCTTTCTACGGCATCCATTTTGCTACATTCTATACAATAGGTCCAAATAAATCTAAATCTCTCTAAAATGCTAAAATAATTAAACGAAATTTATTTTCTATATATAATCACTAGACGAGATTATTGGTCAGGGAATGAGCACAATTAGATTTCAATTATTATAATTATTGTTTGAAATTTCGGTAATTTAGTATATCTTCAAACTATAATTTCTGTAAATACTATTTTTGTTAATAAAATACGAACTTTCTACTGATATATATTTTCAGCTTTACATCAGAATTTGAAGGAAGGATCTTCATTATTTAATATATATTTTGGCTACGGTATAAATATTTCTTTACTACAATACTAATGTATATTTTATATACTTTCATGGAATTTCTACTTTGTCCAAAGTTATCTTTAATTTTTCTTGTACATTTTGGATCTATTGTTGTCATGTTTGTTGGTTTTAATACAACCCCAACGCCGATAAATACTTCAGTTTTTCATATTATGCGGAGATGAGACATACCTTATATTTTCACATCATTATTATCATTATTATTATTATTATTAATATTACTATTATTATTATTATTTAACTATTTAATTACAGATATATAATTTCTCTTCTGAACTCAAGGACGGACGACGCGTTTTTCAAAGCTCAAAAAAATAGTGGGTTTTAATTTAATTTTAATTTTAACTGAAAGAAACGTAAATATAATTTGCTATTATTATTTCTTTTATTATAGATGTTATGATTCTTATATTTATATACGTACTGATTTGTTATTTATTTTAACCTTTTCTGCAGTTACCGATATTTTCATGATTAGTATTTATTTTTGAACAACTCTTCTGACGATCGTTTCTCATTCTGTTTTTACTTACCTAACGTTATCATACTTGTCAACTTTGGCTTCATACGCGCATTTATTATACTGTTACGGTGTTCGTGCAGTCAAAAATTTATTGATGATTTTAATGTTATGAATAATGTATTTAAAATAGACCAGTATTATCAGCTTTGCTGTATGATAAGTGAATAATACTTATAGAACGTTCCTACATTTCTGTTTCTTCATAAAAATTGTCTAGTTTATTTTCCAGGTGTTTTTAACCTAATATATATTTGTTTACATAATATACATATATATATATATATATGTGTGTGTGTGTAATTTGGCAGCAACTTTTCTTTTAAACATGTTGTGTTGAATGTTAAAGTCAACATCGTCCAGCATATTTCCTTTTAGAAAATATGAGAAAATTCAAAGGAAAATATGCAGGACGATGTTGTCTTTAACATTCAACAAAACATGTTTAATACACACATATATATATATATATATATATATATATATATATATATATATATATATATATATATATATATATATATGTATGTATATATATATATATATATATATATATATATATATTATGAAATGGACAAAGTTCGACAATTATTTAAAGACATTTTTATGTTTAACATTCTTTTTATAGATACAAGTATATAAGTAAATGCTCTGTTTATAATAAACAGTATTAAATAACATTTACTGGCCTGAATGTCCGAGAAATATTCATAGATAATATTCGTCCTGTTATTTAATACTGTTTATTATAAACAGAGCATTTACTTAAATACTTGTATCTATAAAAAGAATGTTAAACATAAAAATGTCTTTAAATATATATATATATATATATATATATATATATATATATATATATATGATTCAAAAACATGTAATGTATATATTTACGTTATATATGTCAGAATCACTACACTGATATTATGTAACCCAGTGATACTGATATTATGTAACCCAGTACTTCCTACGGCATGGTCGAGACGTCGGCGACTAAACTGGTTCCCTCGGGCCAGGATCTTCTGGTGTCACGCGGGTGGTGCTAGACATTCAGAAAGATAAAATAAAGCAAAAGCTTTCAAAGAGCAGATGAATCTTCTAGTAGCCCTAACGTCCTCACAAAATTTGCAGGAACGTGGAAACATTCATGTATATATCCGCACGGAGAAATAGATATATTTGGCTTTGTATTCAAGCGCGCGTTAAGCATGTCGATCTAGACTGCGCGCAATACCTATATTTGCAACCAGTGAAGGAGATAGAAAAGTCTTATAACAAAAGTTTGAGGTGATTAACCATTTGATTTCTGAGCAATCGAATCTTCTGAGGAAAAAGGAGACTTATTAAGATGTTGAACTGTTTTCACAAATCGAGAAGCGGCCAAGGAAACATCGACTGAAAATTGCTTGCTAGTGCAATGAGCTTGTTAGCTAACCATAGCTGTCTTCGTTATTCAATATATAACTTATGTGCATGAAACGTAAACCTATCAAACTTGGATCCTGGCGTGTAAGAAATCACGTGGAAACAATTCTAATACAAACAGTTGAGCCATTTATTTTTTTAAACCACACTGCTCTATGCTCTGCGACATTTTAGATTTTGGCTCAGATTCTTGAGCAATAATTTTTTATTATTCTGACATTCCTTAATGTGTGTAACATTTGTATTTTGTAACAATAATCCAAGTATTGTTTTAACTATTACCTCAGTATTGCTTTTAACACATTTTTCCATTTCACTTTTCGATCTTTGTGCTTTGATAAAACTTTCTACGGATATATTTTCCGATATTCCTGCTTTATGCAGTTTAAGAAATCAAGTATTTCGATTTTCCACAGGCGTTATGGACATATATCTTGCTGTCCTTCATTTCAAGGCAACTATCTTCCTACAGCAGCAGAAGTTCGGACGGTAAGGATTGTTCCAAATGTCCAGCAGGTTTCAACTTAAACTTAACGATTCAACATTCCAAATGCTATTTTCACTATTATGCCAAACTTTCTTATTTTTAATGCAGGTTTTCTTAACCTTTCATTTTTCCGTATTCCTTCTTTTTAGCTTTCTGAGATGCAGTGTATTTTTCCTATATATTTCGGTCACTGTGAGTTGTTTGAAGTTTCGGAGATAAAGTGGATCATTAATCCAATTATATTTTTGATAGATCCACTTTAGCTTCGTTATTTCAATACAAACTTTCTACTCATAACCAGATTGGAATTTCTGCATTCTTCAAAGCTCATTCATAAAAAATATACTCTTATCATTCCATAATTTCTTCTCAACAATTTTCTTAATCGTTAATATTTCAATCAATTGTCGAATGATATATTTTCCTGTCTTATATTAATTACATTTTTAATTTTAAATCAAATTCACCGCTTGTATACATGACCGGTCATTCTGCATTGTTTCAAGTTTCGGTGATAAAGCGTGTCTTTTTTCTATATATTATTTCGTAAACACGCAGAAAAGAGGGCTTATTGAATTTAATACTCACAGGAAATATTGAGGCACGAGAAGCAGAGGAAAACAGCAAATGATTTACCTAACATGCGTGTTTAAGTGATTAACCGAAATAGCAAAAAGACTAAATATAAGAAGTTATGGAGAGCCATGATCAACCACGCCCTCAATATGCATGACACATAATACATTCCATTCTTTATTTCATTAGCAATGTTCCACTAAATTTTGTTAATTTCAATTTTCTACGGGGATACATGTTTCTATTCTGTGTTAATTGATTACGTTACGCAACATTGTTTTTTTTTCTAGTTGATGCGTACAATTTATGCCATTTGATTTATTAGTATTTCTGCCAGGTTAACATTAGAACGTGATGGGTGTTCACTATTTCCTATATTCTTTCGACTATTGTTTTTCAGAACAGTTTAGCAGACGATATATTTTTTCTTCCATCCGGCATTACTTGAAGTTTAGGAGGTCAAGTATTTTGATGTCCACTAATATTATGGACATCACACTTGCCCTCCTTCATTTCAAAGCAAACTGCAGCAGTCAAGGCTCCGGAAGTAAGGAATGTTCTACTTGTCCCACATGTTTCAACTTAACAATATCGTTTACATATTCTTACATAAAAAACATTTCAATAATCCAAATACTGTTTAAACTGTTATCACAGTCTATCTGTGTTTAACGATTTTTAACATTTTTATTTATTGCTATTCCTATGATTGTTTTTATATCATTGATAAAACGTGTTTTTTCCTATATATTTTGCTTGAAGCTTTAAAGTTCAAATATATCGATTTCCCAGAGAAGTATGGATCGACATTTTTGTGCTCTTCTATTTCAATGCAACTATTCGACCAATATCTTTTTCAGATTTCTTGCAGTCTCCAAATTTAACAAATAAAAGATTATTCCGCTTATTTTTTGCAATTTTCTTATCATTTTTGTAAACAAGAAAACATTTCAATAATCCAAATACTGTTTTAACTGTTATCTCAATTTTTTATTATAACACAGACTTTAAAATTTCGTTTTTCGCCATTGCTGCTTTTTTATGTTCAGAGATGAAATGAGATGTAATGAAAAACCGTAGGAAAAAGGAAATGCATGTTCGATTCTTACCGAGAACCTTTTAATTTTATATCCTTACTTCTTAAAATACCGCCCAGTATTCATATTTAAGATTTTTCTGGCAATATTTTGTTAAAGTCGCTATTCTCAAATATTTAATTATGCAATAGGGGAATTTCTAAGGATATACTATTATTGTAGAACTCGCGTGGATTTTATTATATCATTAACTTAAGAATTAAGATACCTCGGAATATTAAAATAAGAAAATCATTAAATTTTCACATGTTAAAACTAGTTAAATGCAGAATTAACAACCATCTAGCACATTAATTGCGCAGTAACTTTGACATAGTCATATATGTATCTTCGCGAGAGAATTGAAATGGTTCGGTGCACAGACCTGCGTTAATCCTACCGAGGTAGATTGAAGGCTCTCGCTCTGTCTCTCTATCTCTCTCTCTCTCTCTCTCTCTCTCTCTCTCTCTCTCTCTCTCTCTCTCTCTCTCTCTCTCTCTCCATATATATATATGTATATATAGTTGAGGAGATATAAAATTCCTATCAGAAAATACTGAGTTGTGGAATCATTTGGTTTCTGAGCAATCGAATCCTTTGATGAAAAATCAGGCCTACTTTCTCGGGAAAATCGGGACAAAATTATCGGCTTCAAATTGCTTGCTAAAGCATTGAGCTTGACAGCTTGGCCATGACTGTGTCTGATTACTCAAAATATCGCGGTCAACATATGTGCATAAAACGCTAACCACTCAATCTTGAATCCTGGAATGTCAGAACAATAATGTGCGGTGCCAATTTTAGTTTCATTATAAGAACTAAACTTACTAGGTCACTTTTATCTCTTCCAAAGACCATCTGGGATCATATTATGACACTCACTACTGAAATTGTCAATAGTACTTCTGTTGTCTTTGCGAGCTGTTACGCTCCGAAATTGAATTCCTTCGAAGCTGAAAATGTATGATCAGTTTAAAAATTTAATTTCAAATATTCACCATCATTCTAAAGTTGTCATCATGGGAGGTTTTAATGCACGTGTTGAATGCAATCATTGTGCGTGATTGGTCACATGATTTTGGTTCTATGGATGAAAAGAGTCTGAATTTCCTATAAAGTGTTTGATCAAATAATTACAAATCTGTTTTTCATCATATCTTAACTTATTGATAAAGTCTATCCTAAAAAATCAATATGGGTTTTCCTTCTAGACTGATTGCCATTGATATGATTTTTTATCTACAGCAAGTAATGAAAGAACTGAGATAGAAAGATCATCGAGAACACCTTAACTGGCCAGGTCATGTTATTCGCAGGAGTGATGAAAGGACACCGAAATCCCTAGTCGACAAACAATTGAATGACGGTTCTCGGAAAGTGGGAAGAGTCCTGTTAAGGAACATTGTCGAAATGAAGCACAACATAAATTCTATTTATATCTCAGCTATGTCTTTTGCGGCAGAGGCTTCTGATCGTGTCATGTATAGGAGTATGTGCCTAAAATGCATTACAACATTTCAGAGATCACTAATTGAATATCTATTTATGAGACAGCACTAAACATTGGTGTAACATTCAAGCAGTCTTCAAAAAGGATTACGTTTCTTGTCCCATATGTTGAATGTTTTGCGGGATTCTAGATAGCAAAATTCATTGAAGTACATATCGTTGATCGAAGTAAATATTATTGATCTTGTGATTTTAGAAGATCAATGATATGACATACTATTGAAGTCTCATAGGTCAAAGGGGGCTGGAGACTCCAATATAATATTTACACATTTATATATATATATATATATATATATATATATATATATATATATATATATATATATGCATGCTAAACATTATGGCCTGACGGTTGCATTTAAGCATGAAACAGACCGTCGCTGCTGAATTTTGACTTTAAATCTTTCATAATTTTATAATTTTTAGATGATACCATTTCTTTATGATTTTCTACTCTTTCTCTCTCTCTCTCTCCCTCCCTCCCTCTCTCTCTCCCTCTCTCTCTCTCTCCCCTATATATATAATTTATTTTAGGATATTACACCGAAAACATGCAAAAATCGTTGCACAATTGCAGTCGTTTTTCAATGCATATTAATGCATCTCATCAGACGATTGTAAATTACTAGCCTGTGAACGATTTATTTAGATTTAAAAACAAAGTGAAAACTCTTTTAATGAAAAAAAGGTGGGCTTATAAGGTTTGTGGGCCTTACTTTTATCAACCACTCAAATATGACTTATGTTAAACTTAAACTAAGCGAAGAAGCAAAAATTAAAAATTATTTTTTATAAACGGGTCATGACCCGTAGATTGGCAACTAACGGCAACCAAGCATAAACTTAAAGTGGATAAATATGGTTACATAAAATGCAGACAATGCAGTTTCATAAGAAATAAAAGTGATATAAAGAGGTAATTTAACAAAATGCTAAACAAGTTATATACGTATTTATTGTTGTTTCCATAGAAAATAATTAATGATAATTTATCGGCTTTTCTGTATTTGTTCACATCGTTGGATGAGGTATTTTCATTGTTTTATGCAATATGCTAAATCTCTCTTATTTTGTTCTTTTAGTTCTCCAAATCTAACAGCCAATATGTTTTGCGAACTTTCTATATATTTGAATATTCGAAGATGAAAATTTCCTCTATACCATTAATTTTCTCTTAAATCCTCATCCGCTTTGTATCGAGAGATAACATTTTTGTTCATATATCTTTTGTCCTGATATTGGTTTCCTGATATGGTAGAAAAAATTACAATTATTTTTCCATATGTTACCGAAAGAATTGCATATTAACACAAGTATCAATATAATGTTTGAATTTATTGATTTGTTTGAAATTTTAGGGATGAAGTAGTTCTTTATTATATATAAATTCTTAAAACGTTATTTCATTTCCGTTATTTCAAAACAACAATTCTAATTTTTAACTATTACCGCAATCTAGTTTTTAACACTTTTCGCTTTAGATATTCCAGCTTGTTTTTAAGTTTGAGATGAACAGTGATTTATTCCGTATTTTATGGTGAAGGTATTTCATTTCTGTTACTTCAATACAAAATTTCTACAGATATATTTTTCGATATTCTTGCATTGCTTGAAGTTTAGGAGATCGTCTTTCGATTTTCCACAGGCTTTATCGATGTCATACTTGTACTCCTTCATTTCAAGACAACTTCCTTCCAGCAGCCACCGAATTTCTGGCAGTAAGTCTTATTCCAAATATTCAACATATTTCAGCTTAAACATATCTTTTGCATTTTGTAACAAGAAAACATTTCAACAATCCAACTACTGTTGTCAGTATTATCTCAATTTATTTTTTTGAAATGTCATCTTCTGTTGGACGCATTTTGACAATGTGACTACAATACAAATTTCCTACAAATGTATTTTCTCCGACAATAGTATTAACACCAAATTTCTGATATAATGTATTTTCTGTATGTTGCATATTTTTCACATTATTATATTCATTATTAATTCATTTACTTTATATTCATTTTTAACAGAATTTCTTGACCTGATCTTATGTCTTCGGCCTTTAAGCATTGCTCGAAGTTTAGGTAATCAAATATTTTGATTTCCCAAATAAACCTGAAGCGACGTATTTCAGCTCCTTAATTTCAAGGCAGCTATTCCACCAAAAACCTTTACTGAATTACTGCAGTCTCTGAAGTTACAAATGAAAAATTTCTATATATACTTTGAAATTTTATTACCATTTTTCGTTTATTTTTTGGCAGAGTTTTTGGCCAAACATTTTCAGCCTTTCTACTTTTGTTGAATTGGAAAAGATGAAATGGGTTTATACTCTATATATATATAATCGAGTGGATCCATGCCGTCTTCGTCATTTCAATGAAATCTTCTACTGTGATAATTCAGGAGCCACAAAAATGGAAGTTATGTATGATGATAATCAGAAAAAAGAAAGTGAAGACTAGAATCATTATTGCATTTATAACTCTGAAACTTATTTAAATGCGTTTGATATTATACGACACAAAGAACTGTTAAAACTGCTAGGAAAGCTTGATTTATTTGGGAAAGATATTACAATTTTCCAGAATTTATACTGGGGGCAGTTGGCCATTGATAGAAATGAATTTAGTAAATATACAAACATAGAAAGAGGTGTAAGACAAGGTTGTGTCTTCTCATCCAAATTATTCCTGAGAGAATTAGAAATCCTACCAGTATTTATTTTTGCTAGACACAATCTTAACAACATAAAATATACAGATGACAATGGGTTAAAAGCATACGTAGAAAGATAACTACATGAATTCCTAATGAATGTACTAAAAGATATCGATTAGAAAGGATAAATACCAATTGTAAGTCAACAGAACATATAGTTCTCAGCAAAAGAAACAGCCTAGTATACGAGCTACGAATGGAAAATACAATAATTAAGCAAGTACAAAAATTAAATAACTAGCAATTATAGTTATAACAGCAGACGGAAAATGAAACACCGAAATCAGAAGATGGATTACAATAGATACATTCCAAAAATTAAGCAAAGTATTAAGAAATTAAGAAATTTCCTTAGAAATAAAGAAAACACTGCTAAACTGTTATGTGAACTTCGTATATGTCTGTGAATGCTTGAAAATTTCCTCACAGATGAAGATAATTGAGCCAACGGTAAGTTTTATGTCGAGAATCCCGGCGTTTGAACACGTGAGTGTCAAAGACGTTTTAAAGAAACTGGAAATAAAATGGACACTGTGAATTGTTTGAAGTTTCGGAGATAAAGTGGATCATTAATCCAATTATATTTTTGATAGATCCACTTTAGCTTCGTTATTTCAATACAAACTTTCTACTCATAACCAGATTGGAATTTCTGCATTCTTCAAAGCTCATTCATAAAAAATATACTCTTATCATTCCATAATTTCTTCTCGACAATTTTCTTGATCGTTAATATTTCAATCAATTGTCGAAGGATATATTTTCCTTTCTTATATTAATTACATTTTTAATTTTAAGTCAAATTCACCACTTGTATACATGATCGGTCATTCTGTATTGTTTCAAGTTTCGGTGATAAAGCGTGTCTTTTTTCTATATATTATCTATTAAACAAGCTTCCTAACCGTTATTTCATGACAACATCAACCTATTTATTTTCAAATTTCATGTATTTTCTATATTTCAAACTTTATTCATATATTTTGTGTTTTAACACATAACTTTGGTTATTTTTATTTTCCTTTCCAAATGTCACGTTTTTCTTTGTTTATATTTTTGTATTTAGCACACATTTTTCGGTTGATATATTTTCAGGTAACCTGTATTGTTTGGAAATTTAGAAATGGAATGTGTCTTTACGTCATATGTATTCTGCCTTTCTCGTATTTTTCGGCCATCCTGCATTAATTGAGGTCTCGTAAATAAAGCGTTTCTTTATTTCGTATATTATTTGATAGAGACGATTTCTCTCCAGTATTTCAGGGCAACATTTTGCCTATATATTTTCAAACCTGATGCATTATCTCCCTTGCGATAATGTATTGTTTTCAACATACCCTTTATTTTTCAGATTTTATAGTTCATATGTCTAGATTTTATATTAAATTGAGACTGTAAATATCTCTCATTTTCTAAAATGTTCTAAAATTCTGTTAAAACTTTTTTCTACATTTCAAACATTATTCGTAGATTTTATGCATTGATACTTATTCCTGTTTTTTTTACTGTTTCATTTTAAGTATTCTTTTTTTTTTTCAGATAAAGTGATTATTTCTCTTCTATTTAGCACACACTTTCGGCCGATATACTTTTAGGTACACTTCATTGTTTTAAGTTTTAGAAACTGAATGTGTCTTAAAGTCATATATATTCTCTTAAGGACTCTGACTTTCTAGTATTTTTCTAGTCGCCCTGCATTGTTTGAAGTCTTAAAGCATGCCTTTATTCCATATATTATTTGGTAGAAACGCTTCATCTCCGGTATTTCAGGACAAGTTTCTTACCTATATATTTTCAAATTTCATGTATTATCTCGTTTTCTTTAATTTTTTTATTTTCAATATGCTCTTCATTTTGTAGACTTCCTTATTCCTTTCCTAATATATTGTGTTTTTCAGGTATATTATTTAATTTCTTTTATTTAGCACACATGTTCAGCCGGTATATTTACAGGTCCTCATTAGTTTGCATTGATTGAAGTTTTAGAAGTAGAATGTGTCTTTACGTCATATATTTTCTTTTAATGATACTGCTCTTCTAGTATTTCCTTGGCCATCCTGATTTGTTTGAAATCTCGGAGATAAACTGTGTTTTTATTCTATATATTATTTGATAGACACGCTTTCTCTCCGGTATTTCAGGACAACCATTCTACCTATAAATATTTCAAATTTCAGTTTTCTTCAATGCATTATTTTCAATATGCTCTTTATTTTGCAGACTTTTTTGTTCATATTTTTGTTTTTTATATAAAATTGAGGCTGAATTCTTCACTGATCTTACGAAATTTTCTAAAAACAATTTCTATATTTCAAACATTATCCATATATATATGTCCTGTTTTTACACACATTTTATTTTTATTTTTCCTTTCCTAATATTTCATATTTTCAGAGACATTGACTATATTTCTTGTATTTAGTACATATTTTAGACCAAAATATTATCAGATACCCTGCACTGTTTGAAGTTTTAGAAATGTAATGTATCTTTACATTATATATTTTCTGTTATCGACATTGAATGTGTAGTATTTTTCCTACTTTCATGCATTGTTTGAAGTCTCGGAGATAAAGCATGCCTTTTTTGCATATATTATTTGCTTCATATACGTTTCATACCAAACTTTTACCTATATATTTCCAATTCTTTAATATTTTGTTTTTAACATGGCATTAATTTTACAGATTTCATAGTTCATATAAATTTTTTATATAAAATTGAAGCTGTTAATATATCTGACATTCTTGATTTTTCTATTAGTCTGTTTAAATATTTTTCTATATTTCAGAATTTATCTATATCTTTTGTGTTTTAACACACATTTTTATTTATTTTAGGGTTACCTTCTTAATATTTCATGTTTTTTAGATATTTGTTTATATTTTTGTATTTAGCTCACATCTTTTGGTTGATATATTTTCAGGTACTCTGCATTGTTTAGATATTTAGAAATGGAATGTGTCTTTACATGATATATTTCCTGTTAAGGACACTATCTTCCTAATATTTTCCCGACATTCAGCATTGTTTGAAGTCTCGGTGGTGAAGCGCGTCTTTTTTCCATATATTATCTGATAGACACGCTTCATCTTCGTTATTTCACTACAACCTTTCTACCTATATATTTTCAAAATTCATGCATTGTCTTCCTTACTATAATGTTTCTTTTCAACATGCCCTTTATTTTGCACACATCATGGTTTATATTTCTGGCTTTTATATATAATTTAGGCTGTAAATTTCTCTCATCATCATGAATTTTACTGTATGATTTTCAACATACCATTAACCACTTCTTACTTCATATTTGTAATTATGTGATTGAAAAATTGACTCTTCAAAAAGCCTGTTTAAAATTGTTGAAATTTACAGAAATGAAGCATGCCTTTGTAACATATATTTTCTTGTAGAATCAATTCAAATCCAATGTTTCAATACAAGGTTGAACATGAAATATATTTTCCCCCCAAATCTGTAATGATTATTTTTTATTCTCTATAATTTTAGAACATTTCAATTCACGTTTGCAGTTCTAATGCAACATTCCAGCTCTTTCTTCGACTTATTCATGTTCCATATATTTTTAGAACAACCTTTGTGAGCTGATATATTTCACAACTACATTTGTAAACTGGTATATTTCACAATGTTCCCGCAGGTTTCGAATTCATTTATTACGGATGTTCTCTAACAGACATACTATATTTCTGTTATTTCAATACAGCGTTTCCAATTATAGCTTTTTCTTGGATTTTCTAAACTTCTGAGATTAAAAGTTATTCCTAATTTTTAATATATTTTTCAGATAATTGATTCATCTTTCTTGTATTTCGGATCCATTTTAAAATTAATCCAATCTCACTCCTCATGTATATGTTACAGTTACATGATTTTCATCGTTTCTCGAGTTAAATTAACTTATTTTGCAATTTTATCTCTTTCTTTAATCATCACTCATTTATTTGCTGCTACGACCATCGAGATAATCTAGCAGATTTGATCTTTTTTCTTGCTTACATAAAATAGTCAGTGTGCATCTGATGATCAATACGAAATATTTTCTATATTGAAAATATTCTTCGTATATTTCGGTTTGTGCATTTATAATCAAATATTTGAATCATTTTTTCGAGTATTTCCCCGAGATGAAACGTTATTTGTATTATTTCATGTATTATTATTTTTTCTCTGGATTAAGAGTTTTGAGATTTACTCATTGTTTGAACTTTGCAATATAATATTTTTCATTAGGACTACTTCTGTTTTTCATATTTTTTAACCGAAATGATTTACACATTTCCCCAAGCAACGAGGTGTTTCTTGTTTGACTCAGAAGAATATCATCCTTTCTACAACATCCATTTTGCTACATTTTATACAATAGGTCCAAATATATCTAAATCTCTCTAAAATAATTAAAATGAATCTTAATTTCTATATACAATCATCAGACGAGATTATTGGAAGGAGCACAATCAGATTTCAATTCAGTATATCTTCAAATAATATATTTTCTGTAAATACTGTGTTTGTTATTTATGTACAGACTTTCTACTGATATATTTTTCAGCATTACTTCGAAATTTGTAGTTAAAAAAAGAAGGATTTTCATTATTTAATATATATTTTGGCTACGGTATAAATCTTTCTTTGGTACAATACCAATGCATGTTCTATATACTTTCATGGGATTCCTACACTGTCTGAAGTTATTTCATTTTCTTTTACGTTTTTGGATCTATTGCATCTTCGAAGCACCAAAATATAATAGCTTTAATTTTAACCGAAAGAAACGTAAATGTTGCTTAAAAGTAATATAATCATGAATATAATTCGTTATTATTTTATTATATATGTTATGATTATTATATTTATAGGTAATTATATATGTATAGATTTATTATTCGTTTCAACTTTTTCTGCAGTTGCCGGATTTTCTTAATTAATATTTAGTTATGAAGATTGTTTTTCTTTTGTCTTTATTTTGTCAACTTTGCCTTTTCTACTTGCATTTATTACGTCATTTCGGTGTTCGTACTGTCAGAAATGTAGTATGGATCATTTTAATATTATGCTATAAATAATGCCTTCATAATATACGAGAACTAAAAGGATGCTGCCTTTTCCCATTTATCAAACGTTCTTATATTTTTGTTTCTTCGGAAAAATGTCTTCTTTCGTTTTCTGGTATTTTTACTTACCCAACGCGATATATATATATATATATATATATATATATATATATATATATATATATATATATATATATATATATATATATATATATATATATATATATGTATGTATATAACGAGTGCTGCTGGTTCAATTTGACTCAGTAACACCTGCTGCCTGTTTGACTCATCGCCGACTATACTGCTTTTCTCTTGTGAGGGTGGCTAGACACTCATCAGGATAAAAAAACACCTTTCGAAGTGTGAATGAGCTTTCTTGCAGAATTAACAACCACCTAACACACAAAATGCTCAGGGACGTGGAAACATTCATATATGTATCCGCGCGAGGACATAGAAATTCTTAGTTTGGTGCCCAAGCGTGCGTTAAGAGAAAAAGTTAACTCAAAGAGACAAATATTATTGATGAAGACCCCATATCTGAGGCGTTATACAGTGACGACCATCAGTGTGTTCTTCGAATCCTCTGTGGATAAAAATGCGGTCCTGTTCATCTGCTTTCTGCAAATCGAGAAACGGTCGAGAAAACAAATCCAACAAATTGCTTGCTAAAGCAACAAGCTTTTCAGCTAAGAAACTGATTATTTCATATTGCGGCCGAAGTATGTGCAAAACCCCTCGCGGAAACAATTGCAATGCAACCAGTTCAGCCGATTTATTTTTTCGGCAATACTGCCTTGACTTTTCCGGACATATTCTTCTAAATTGTAGCACAAGTATTCGGTCGACAGATTTTTTTGGCCTTCCTACATTGATTAAAGTGCATATCGTTTGTATTTTGTAATAATAATACAAATATTGTTTTAACTATTACCTCAATCTTGTTTTTAAACAACTTTCTTTAACATTTTATTTTTCGATCTTCATGCTTTGTTTAAAGTTTCAGAGATGAACTGTGATTTATTCCATACATTTTATGGTGGACGCATTTCAATTCCGTTACTTTAATACAAATTTTATACAGACAAATTTTCCGATATTCCTGCACTGTTTGAAGTTTAGGGGATAAAGTATTTCAATTTTCCACAGGCGTTATGGACATCAATCTTGCTCTCCTTCATTTCAAGGCAACTATCTTCCTACAGCAGCAGAAGTTCTGACGGTAAAGATTATTCCAAATGTCCAGCAGGTTTCAACTTAAACTTAACGTTCTCATGTTGTTACAAGAAAACGTTTCAACAATCCAAATACTGTTTTTACTATTATCTCAGACTTTATTCTTAACACAGATTTTCAAGATTTTATATTTTGCAATTCCTGTCGTTGTTTTAGTGAAGAAATGTAGTTTTTGTTTGATTTTTTTTTTTGGTTTGTTTTTTTCATATATTTTGCTCTAAGTTTTGCAGTTTAGATATGTCGATTTCCCAGAGAAGTTCGAAGCAACATATTTGAGCTCGCTTATTTCAATGCATCTATTCGACGAACATTCCTGCAACCTCCAAAATACACAAATTAAAGATTTCTCCCTTCATACTTTGAATTTTTATTATCATTTTCTTGTATTTTATTTGTTTTTATTTTTTGAAACGCATTTTTGGCCAAGCAATTTTCAAAATTGAATAGAGATCTATATTCCATTTAAAATAAAATCGGAATCTATATTGCATCTCGCGTAAGTGGTTGGTATAACAGGGATTAGGAGATATAACAAAAAAAATTCAATGAGACCCACAAAACCACGCCCCAAAGGCTCACGACAGAGAAAAATTTGGGAAAGTAGGATATTCTTTATTACACATACACACACACACAAAATCATAAACACGTACACTTTTTTAATTCATGGACATTTTCTTTGTGGGGTGCACCTCCAAGACATAAGCGTTCATGGCTCTCCAAAATTTCCTGTCTTTTGTAGCACTTAATAAATTCTGTCTGTTCCTGTTCATTTATTCATGCTCCCTAAGTATGTTATGTCTTGATTTCTTGTGTCACTCTTGCCTTCAATCTATCATGTGAGTATCAGATTTTCCAATCCCACCTCATCATTACGTGCCCTATGTTAGGTTTAAGTTTCCTTTTTGTTGCAATTTTCTTTAAGACTTCGTCGCTTCTTATTCGTGTCATGGTATCGTCAGCGTCCTTCTGTAGAATCACATTTCTGTTGTTTCATATATCTTCGTCTTTGAAAAGATTGTCCAACATTCATTGCCATACAGGAGGACAGATATCACATACCAGTTCAGTACTCTTTTCTGTGTATTAATCTTTAGCTAACCCAATACGTCTTCGGATTTTATTGTCGCAATTCCGTCCTCTTCACAGATATTTAAATTTTTGTACTTATTTAATGTTGGTATCTCCGATTTGTAATTTGAATTTTGAGCAAATACTTTTGTAAACAACCGTGTATTCTGTCTTCTTCCAGTTTATATTAGAATTATTATTCTAGTTTTGTGATCCATATTTTTTCTTTTTATTTCAATAGAATGTTTCCTTCAACTTTTGTTAATTGAATCTTTTAAAGAAATACATGTTTCTCTTCTCTGTTGATTGATTACATTACTCAACATTCTTATTCGACTTTATGCGTGCAATTTGTCGCAACGGTCCGTCTTCGAATAAAATAGAGTTCGCATGCACAGAGGTAAACTGTTCTTAAATGCCAAAATAAATGAATTCATTATTTTTCTATTTTGAAGTTATCCTTCTGTCCGATATATTTTTCAGAATTTTTTGCATTGATTGAAGAATGGAAGACCAAGTATGTAGTTTTTCTATATAAGTTCTGGGCGATATTCATAATCTTTTACTTCAATACAAGATTATTACACAAAGATTATTCTGCTAATCTGCATTATGTGAATTTTCTATAATCCAAATATTGTGTGTTCTTTTAACTCTAAATTAAATACACCATTTTGGCCGATTCATTTTTCGGCAGACAGTCTATAATGAAGAACTATAAATAAATAAATATATATACGAAATATATATGTGCTTGTGTGTGTGCGTATTAACATTGATAAACGCACACACACACACACACACACACACACACACACACACATATATATATATATATATATATATATATATATATATATATATATATATATATATATATATATATATTAACATTAACTATTGTTTATATTTTCCTATTTTGACCACAGTTTGGCAGGTAATGTATTCTACAATCAGTTTGCATTGTTTGATGTCTCAGAAGAGAAATACCTTTCATTCATATATTTTTTGTTAGAGGTACATTTGATCTGATATTCCTTAAAACCTTTCTGGTTATTTATTAATTACTCATGTTAACATCGATCGAAGTGTGATGCATGTTCACTATTTCCTATATTCTTTCGACTATTGTTTTTCAGAACAGTTTAGCAGACGATATATTTTTTCATCCATCCGGCATTACTAGAAGTTTAGGAGATCAAATATTTCGATGTCCACGAACATTATGGATGTCACACTTGCGCTCCTTCATTTCAAAGCAACCTGCAGCAGTCAAGTCTCCGGAAGTAAGGATTGTTCTACTTGTCCCACATGTTTCAACTTAACAATATCGTTTGCATTTTCTTACAAAAAAAATATTTCGATAATCCAAATACTGTTTAAATTGTTATATCAGTTTATCTTGTCTTTAACACAAATATTTACATTTCCTTTTTTTATACATTTCTGGAATTATTTTTAAGTTGCAGTAATAAAATTTTTTTTTCCATGTATTTTGCTTGACGTTTTGGAATTCTAATATTTCGTTTTCCCGGAGAAGTACATATTTATGCTCGTCTATTTCAATTCAACCCATACATTTTACCAATTTACTGTAGTTTCTAAATTTCTTAAATAAAAGATTATGCCATATATTTTTGAAATTTTATTATGACTTTTAATACTGTTATTGGCCAATCATTTTTCAGCTTTTCTGCATCTTTTTGGAAAAGATGAAATAGATCTATACTCTACATACATATATTCTGATACATCTACACCATTTTTGCTATTTGAATAAAACGTTTTTGCCGTGATAATTGTTGACTGTGTCCGAACATCTTAAATGAAGAAATTATTTTCAGTGATTAATTGTAATTATTGTTACTTTTACAGACATTTTGGACAATATATTCCTATTTTTTATTGTCGTTCTTGCTTTGTTTAAACATTCGATGATTAAGTGCATTGTCTCATTGCACATATTTCATGTTTTATACACATTTTTGTTAATTTTTATTATTCCTTTCTTAGTATTTCATATTTTGCAGATACTTTGTTTATTTTCTTGTACTTAACACACATTTTCGGCCAATATATTTTCACGTACCCTGCATTGTTTGAAGTGTTAGAAATGTAATGTGTCTTTACGTCAGATATTCTCCGTTAAGGTCATTGCATTTCTAGAA
>OZ038520.1:29328902-29356402 GCA_964036315.1 Acanthosepion esculentum
TGTGGACATGGAAGTCAGCACTTAGAGGCGACAGTCTGTTTCATGCTAGTGCAATCGTCAGGCGCCTGACGATTGCACTAGCATGAAACAGACTGTCGACTCTAAGTGCTGACTTCCATGTCCACTTTTATATTTATATATATATATATATATATATATATATGGTGAGGCACCTAGTAGGATAAAAAGTAAAAAAGATACAAAATATTTCAAAGACCGGATGAACCTTCTTACAGTATTAACACAAAATGGGCTGAACGTTGATATATTCATATATAATTAAATTTCCCAGATTAATTCTGAAGATATGACAAATTTCATATATGTATTCGCGCGAGGACATAGAAATACTTGGTTTGGTGCCCAAGCGCGCGTCAAGCCTACCGATGTAGACATAGCGCCATAGTTATAAATTGGCTCCCTGGACAGTATTTTCTGTTATGGGCTAGGCTAGCATTGAGTAGGCTAGTGCAGACATTTCAAAAGGCGAATGGGATATCTTTCATAATTAACAACAATCTAGTACACAAAATGCGCATGCACGTTGAGATATTCATATATGTATTCGCGCGAGGACATAGAAATACTTGGTTTGGTGCCCAAGCGCGCGTCAAGCCTACCGATGTAGACATAGCGCCATAGTTATAAATTGGCTCCCTGGACAGTATTTTCTGTTATGGGCTAGGCTAGCATTGAGTAGGCTAGTGCAGACATTTCAAAAGGCGAATGGGATATCTTTCATAATTAACAACAATCTAGTACACAAAATGCGCATGCACGTTGAGATATTCATATATGTATTCGCGCGAGGACATAGAAATACTTGGTTTGGTGCCCAAGCGCGCGTCAAGCCTACCGATGTAGACATAGCGCCATAGTTATAAATTGGCTCCCTGACAGTATTTTCTGTTATGGGCTAGGCTAGCATTGAGTAGGATAGTGCAGACATTTCAAAAGGCGAATGGGATATCTTTCATAATTAACAACAATCTAGTACACAAAATGCGCATGCACGTTGAGATATTCATATATGTATTCGCGCGAGGACATAGAAATACTTGGTTTGGTGCCCAAGCGCGCGTCAAGCCTACCGATGTAGACATAGCGCCATAGTTATAAATTGGCTCCCTGGACAGTATTTTCTGTTATGGGCTAGGCTAGCATTGAGTAGGCTAGTGCAGACATTTCAAAAGGCGAATGGGATATCTTTCATAATTAACAACAATCTAGTACACAAAATGCGCATGCACGTTGAGATATTCATATATGTATTCGCGCGAGGACATAGAAATACTTGGTTTGGTGCCCAAGCGCGCGTCAAGCCTACCGATGTAGACATAGCGCCATAGTTATAAATTGGCTCCCTGGACAGTATTTTCTGTTATGGGCTAGGCTAGCATTGAGTAGGCTAGTGCAGACATTTCAAAAGGCGAATGGGATATCTTTCATAATTAACAACAATCTAGTACACAAAATGCGCATGCACGTTGAGATATTCATATATGTATTCGCGCGAGGACATAGAAATACTTGGTTTGGTGCCCAAGCGCGCGTCAAGCCTACCGATGTAGACATAGCGCCATAGTTATAAATTGGCTCCCTGGACAGTATTTTCTGTTATGGGCTAGGCTAGCATTGAGTAGGCTAGTGCAGACATTTCAAAAGGCGAATGGGATATCTTTCATAATTAACAACAATCTAGTACACAAAATGCGCATGCACGTTGAGATATTCATATATGTATTCGCGCGAGGACATAGAAATACTTGGTTTGGTGCCCAAGCGCGCGTCAAGCCTACCGATGTAGACATAGCGCCATAGTTATAAATTGGCTCCCTGGACAGTATTTTCTGTTATGGGCTAGGCTAGCATTGAGTAGGCTAGTGCAGACATTTCAAAAGGCGAATGGGATATCTTTCATAATTAACAACAATCTAGTACACAAAATGCGCATGCACGTTGAGATATTCATATATGTATTCGCGCGAGGACATAGAAATACTTGGTTTGGTGCCCAAGCGCGCGTCAAGCCTACCGATGTAGACATAGCGCCATAGTTATAAATTGGCTCCCTGGACAGTATTTTCTGTTATGGGCTAGGCTAGCATTGAGTAGGATAGTGCAGACATTTCAAAAGGCGAATGGGATATCTTTCATAATTAACAACAATCTAGTACACAAAATGCGCATGCACGTTGAGATATTCATATATGTATTCGCGCGAGGACATAGAAATACTTGGTTTGGTGCCCAAGCGCGCGTCAAGCCTACCGATGTAGACATAGCGCCATAGTTATAAATTGGCTCCCTGGACAGTATTTTCTGTTATGGGCTAGGCTAGCATTGAGTAGGATAGTGCAGACATTTCAAAAGGCGAATGGGATATCTTTCATAATTAACAACAATCTAGTACACAAAATGCGCATGCACGTTGAGATATTCATATATGTATTCGCGCGAGGACATAGAAATACTTGGTTTGGTGCCCAAGCGCGCGTCAAGCCTACCGATGTAGACATAGCGCCATAGTTATAAATTGGCTCCCTGGACAGTATTTTCTGTTATGGGCTAGGCTAGCATTGAGTAGGCTAGTGCAGACATTTCAAAAGGCGAATGGGATATATTTCATAATTAACAACAATCTAGTACACAAAATGCGCATGCACGTTGAGATATTCATATATGTATTCGCGCGAGGACATAGAAATACTTGGTTTGGTGCCCAAGCGCGCGTCAAGCCTACCGATGTAGACATAGCGCCATAGTTATAAATTGGCTCCCTGGACAGTATTTTCTGTTATGGGCTAGGCTAGCATTGAGTAGGATAGTGCAGACATTTCAAAAGGCGAATGGGATATCTTTCATAATTAACAACAATCTAGTACACAAAATGCGCATGCACGTTGAGATATTCATATATGTATTCGCGCGAGGACATAGAAATACTTGGTTTGGTGCCCAAGCGCGCGTCAAGCCTACCGATGTAGACATAGCGCCATAGTTATAAATTGGCTCCCTGGACAGTATTTTCTGTTATGGGCTAGGCTAGCATTGAGTAGGATAGTGCAGACATTTCAAAAGGCGAATGGGATATCTTTCATAATTAACAACAATCTAGTACACAAAATGCGCATGCACGTTGAGATATTCATATATGTATTCGCGCGAGGACATAGAAATACTTGGTTTGGTGCCCAAGCGCGCGTCAAGCCTACCGATGTAGACATAGCGCCATAGTTATAAATTGGCTCCCTGGACAGTATTTTCTGTTATGGGCTAGGCTAGCATTGAGTAGGATAGTGCAGACATTTCAAAAGGCGAATGGGATATCTTTCATAATTAACAACAATCTAGTACACAAAATGCGCATGCACGTTGAGATATTCATATATGTATTCGCGCGAGGACATAGAAATACTTGGTTTGGTGCCCAAGCGCGCGTCAAGCCTACCGATGTAGACATAGCGCCATAGTTATAAATTGGCTCCCTGGACAGTATTTTCTGTTATGGGCTAGGCTAGCATTGAGTAGGATAGTGCAGACATTTCAAAAGGCGAATGGGATATCTTTCATAATTAACAACAATCTAGTACACAAAATGCGCATGCACGTTGAGATATTCATATATGTATTCGCGCGAGGACATAGAAATACTTGGTTTGGTGCCCAAGCGCGCGTCAAGCCTACCGATGTAGACATAGCGCCATAGTTATAAATTGGCTCCCTGGACAGTATTTTCTGTTATGGGCTAGGCTAGCATTGAGTAGGCTAGTGCAGACATTTCAAAAGGCGAATGGGATATCTTTCATAATTAACAACAATCTAGTACACAAAATGCGCATGCACGTTGAGATATTCATATATGTATTCGCGCGAGGACATAGAAATACTTGGTTTGGTGCCCAAGCGCGCGTCAAGCCTACCGATGTAGACATAGCGCCATAGTTATAAATTGGCTCCCTGGACAGTATTTTCTGTTATGGGCTAGGCTAGCATTGAGTAGGCTAGTGCAGACATTTCAAAAGGCGAATGGGATATCTTTCATAATTAACAACAATCTAGTACACAAAATGCGCATGCACGTTGAGATATTCATATATGTATTCGCGCGAGGACATAGAAATACTTGGTTTGGTGCCCAAGCGCGCGTCAAGCCTACCGATGTAGACATAGCGCCATAGTTATAAATTGGCTCCCTGGACAGTATTTTCTGTTATGGGCTAGGCTAGCATTGAGTAGGATAGTGCAGACATTTCAAAAGGCGAATGGGATATCTTTCATAATTAACAACAATCTAGTACACAAAATGCGCATGCACGTTGAGATATTCATATATGTATTCGCGCGAGGACATAGAAATACTTGGTTTGGTGCCCAAGCGCGCGTCAAGCCTACCGATGTAGACATAGCGCCATAGTTATAAATTGGCTCCCTGGACAGTATTTTCTGTTATGGGCTAGGCTAGCATTGAGTAGGATAGTGCAGACATTTCAAAAGGCGAATGGGATATCTTTCATAATTAACAACAATCTAGTACACAAAATGCGCATGCACGTTGAGATATTCATATATGTATTCGCGCGAGGACATAGAAATACTTGGTTTGGTGCCCAAGCGCGCGTCAAGCCTACCGATGTAGACATAGCGCCATAGTTATAAATTGGCTCCCTGGACAGTATTTTCTGTTATGGGCTAGGATAGCATTGAGTAGGCTAGTGCAGACATTTCAAAAGGCGAATGGGATATATTTCATAATTAACAACAATCTAGTACACAAAATGCGCATGCACGTTGAGATATTCATATATGTATTCCCGCGAGGACATAGAAATACTTGGTTTGGTGCCCAAGCGCGCGTCAAGCCTACCGATGTAGACATAGCGCCATAGTTATAAATTGGCTCCCTGGACAGTATTTTCTGTTATGGGCTAGGCTAGCATTGAGTAGGATAGTGCAGACATTTCAAAAGGCGAATGGGATATCTTTCATAATTAACAACAATCTAGTACACAAAATGCGCATGCACGTTGAGATATTCATATATGTATTCGCGCGAGGACATAGAAATACTTGGTTTGGTGCCCAAGCGCGCGTCAAGCCTACCGATGTAGACATAGCGCCATAGTTATAAATTGGCTCCCTGGACAGTATTTTCTGTTATGGGCTAGGCTAGCATTGAGTAGGATAGTGCAGACATTTCAAAAGGCGAATGGGATATCTTTCATAATTAACAACAATCTAGTACACAAAATGCGCATGCACGTTGAGATATTCATATATGTATTCGCGCGAGGACATAGAAATACTTGGTTTGGTGCCCAAGCGCGCGTCAAGCCTACCGATGTAGACATAGCGCCATAGTTATAAATTGGCTCCCTGGACAGTATTTTCTGTTATGGGCTAGGCTAGCATTGAGTAGGATAGTGCAGACATTTCAAAAGGCGAATGGGATATCTTTCATAATTAACAACAATCTAGTACACAAAATGCGCATGCACGTTGAGATATTCATATATGTATTCGCGCGAGGACATAGAAATACTTGGTTTGGTGCCCAAGCGCGCGTCAAGCCTACCGATGTAGACATAGCGCCATAGTTATAAATTGGCTCCCTGGACAGTATTTTCTGTTATGGGCTAGGCTAGCATTGAGTAGGCTAGTGCAGACATTTCAAAAGGCGAATGGGATATCTTTCATAATTAACAACAATCTAGTACACAAAATGCGCATGCACGTTGAGATATTCATATATGTATTCGCGCGAGGACATAGAAATACTTGGTTTGGTGCCCAAGCGCGCGTCAAGCCTACCGATGTAGACATAGCGCCATAGTTATAAATTGGCTCCCTGGACAGTATTTTCTGTTATGGGCTAGGCTAGCATTGAGTAGGCTAGTGCAGACATTTCAAAAGGCGAATGGGATATCTTTCATAATTAACAACAATCTAGTACACAAAATGCGCATGCACGTTGAGATATTCATATATGTATTCGCGCGAGGACATAGAAATACTTGGTTTGGTGCCCAAGCGCGCGTCAAGCCTACCGATGTAGACATAGCGCCATAGTTATAAATTGGCTCCCTGGACAGTATTTTCTGTTATGGGCTAGGCTAGCATTGAGTAGGATAGTGCAGACATTTCAAAAGGCGAATGGGATATCTTTCATAATTAACAACAATCTAGTACACAAAATGCGCATGCACGTTGAGATATTCATATATGTATTCGCGCGAGGACATAGAAATACTTGGTTTGGTGCCCAAGCGCGCGTCAAGCCTACCGATGTAGACATAGCGCCATAGTTATAAATTGGCTCCCTGGACAGTATTTTCTGTTATGGGCTAGGCTAGCATTGAGTAGGATAGTGCAGACATTTCAAAAGGCGAATGGGATATCTTTCATAATTAACAACAATCTAGTACACAAAATGCGCATGCACGTTGAGATATTCATATATGTATTCGCGCGAGGACATAGAAATACTTGGTTTGGTGCACAAGCGCGCGTCAAGCCTACCGATGTAGACATAGCGCCATAGTTATAAATTGGCTCCCTGGACAGTATTTTCTGTTATGGGCTAGGCTAGCATTGAGTAGGCTAGTGCAGACATTTCAAAAGGCGAATGGGATATCTTTCATAATTAACAACAATCTAGTACACAAAATGCGCATGCACGTTGAGATATTCATATATGTATTCGCGCGAGGACATAGAAATACTTGGTTTGGTGCCCAAGCGCGCGTCAAGCCTACCGATGTAGACATAGCGCCATAGTTATAAATTGGCTCCCTGGACAGTATTTTCTGTTATGGGCTAGGCTAGCATTGAGTAGGCTAGTGCAGACATTTCAAAAGGCGAATGGGATATCTTTCATAATTAACAACAATCTAGTACACAAAATGCGCATGCACGTTGAGATATTCATATATGTATTCGCGCGAGGACATAGAAATACTTGGTTTGGTGCCCAAGCGCGCGTCAAGCCTACCGATGTAGACATAGCGCCATAGTTATAAATTGGCTCCCTGGACAGTATTTTCTGTTATGGGCTAGGCTAGCATTGAGTAGGATAGTGCAGACATTTCAAAAGGCGAATGGGATATCTTTCATAATTAACAACAATCTAGTACACAAAATGCGCATGCACGTTGAGATATTCATATATGTATTCGCGCGAGGACATAGAAATACTTGGTTTGGTTTGGTACCCAAGCGCGCTTCAAGCCTACCGATGTAGATTTGGCGCCATGCAACCAATCGAACAGAGAGAAAACACTTATAAGAGAAGCTTTGATTTGGGTGGTTCGTTTGGTTCATGGCAAATTTTTCATCCAATCATTTCTCATCAGTATTCCCAGAATATGTTGATGGTTGTGTAGAACCTTCACCACAATGAAATCTCTGTGAAATTAGTCTAGCAGCCTGTTCTGTTTGCTATCCGCTCTTCCTCAAGAGAAGATAAAGTTAATGGAAAAAGGCAAAGATTATTACTGGACGCCTATATTTGACAACTTACACAGTGGCGACCATCACAGGATGGCCGCTCATTACCAAATCCTGAGCAATTGTGTATTCTGTGGATGAAAAAGCAGTATTGTAATGGTGTTACAGTGCTTTCCCCAAATTTAGACGTGGGCGCATAAACAAAGCCTACAGATTTCTTGCTAAAGCAACACACTTGTCACCTAATCCCGAATGTCTAGTTATTCAATATTGGAGTGGAAACATGTGCATCAAACATAAACCTCTCAGACTTGCATTCTGGAATATAAGAATCCACGATGAATCAATTTGAATACAGGAAGAATAACTGATATCATTTATGACATCTATGATGAAGAATTATTCGTTTTATGATGGTGGAATGAAAAGTTCATAGAAGTGATGAAGGTGTGATGCTAGAGCAGTGAAATCTTGCGTGCATTCATTTCAACTCTTCTCGTTAATAATTTTCCTTCTACGTATATTGATATTTGACTGTTCAAAGAAGATTGATCCTGTTGGTTATAAAACGTCATCAGCAGCAGAAATGACGTCATCATCACTGTGATAATGGTACCCAGCCAAGTATTTTTCGTGTTGGAAAACAGATGATAGTCAAATCAGAAGAAAACCACAATCACGCACAGAAGTCATTGAAACACAGGACTTGTAATGGAACATTGTCCTGATGAAACAAGAGTCCTTCCTTTTGTTTTTTTAGGCGTTTGGTCGTTATCGCCCTTTTAAAACTGCTTCATCAAACTGGCATAGTAATTGATGATGTGGCCCTTTTGAAAATAGTCAATAAACACAATACCTTTGCCTACTTTAGAGAAGTGAGGCTGGAGTTTTTCCACTGAATGATTGTCGCCTTTTCTTTAGCTCAAAGTGATGAACCCAACACTCATCTTGAGTATATTTTCCCATGTTGTGATCAGTCTGTGTACTTTTGATCACGTGTGAGAAGACGTGAAACCCACCGAGCAAAAACCGTTGACATGCCAAGTTCATTGTGCAGAATATTCTCAATTCTCTCACGGGAAATGTCAATAGTACAGGTTATTTGATTTATAGTCAATTGCCTGTCATCTATCACCATGTTTTCCGCGATTCGATTTTCATTAAACATTTTCTGTTGAATTATATATTCAGTCATGTTAACATTTGTCAAAGTAGAGATGAAATTTATTTCACTATTTCCTATATTCTTCGGACTATTGTGTTTCAAATCAGTTCAGCGGACGATATATCTTTCGACATTCCTGCATTGTTTGAAGTTTAGAAGATCAAGTATTTCGATTTTCCACAGGCGTTATAGACATCAACCTTGCTCTCAAGGTAACTATCTTCCTACAGAAGCCTAAGTTCTAAGGATAAGGATTATTCTAAATGCCCATGTTTCAGCTTATATATATAGTTTGTATTTTCTTTAAACTGTTATCTCAACATTTCTTATTTTTAAAACAAATTTTCTTACGATCTCATTTTTCGATATTGCTGCTTGTTTGTAAATTTAAAATATGAAATGAGATTTATGACATTTTATGTCGGACACGCTTAAACTTTAATACAAATTAATTAGCTTTAATACAAATTTCTATTGTTTTAGATTTTTACGGTTTTAAATGTTTTGGCAAAATTGTTATATCGGAATTTCTTTCAGTATTTTATATAATTTTCAACTCGTTATTTTCATAATGCATTCATTTATTGCATTAATTTTAACAGAATTCCGTTGTCCTTGGCGTTTTGGCCAACATATGATTTCAGACATCCAGCATTGCATGAAAGTTAGATCAAATATACCGTATGGACCGACATATTTATACTTCTTTATTTTAATGAAACTTTTCGATCAATAAAGTTTCCAGATTTCCTGCAGTCTCTAAATTTAAAAAATGAAATGAAAATATATATTCCTTGCTGTTGTATTATGATTTTTTAAAACTGTATTTTTGGCAAATATTTTTCCGCTTTTCTTCATCTTTTGAAGTAGACAATAAGAAATGGATCTATATCCCATATATATATTCTGGCAGACCCATGCCAACTTTACTATTTCAATAAACCGTTTCTACTGACATATTTATCGACTGCGCTTGAACATCTCAAGTCTAATTTTCAGTCTTCCTACAGCATTTTATTTTCAGTGATATATCTCTTAACTGTCTGTTTCAGCGATGAATTTGATATTTTTTCTGTTATTAGTTGGTATATCTTTTTCCATCACTGTCATTTCAATATAATTTACCTACTAGTATATTTATCATTCACATTGTTTTGTTCGAAGATCCAAGATTAGGTATTCAATGTTTTGGCATCAGGGTGTTAACGTTCTAGTTTTGACTCAAATTTTCCACAGATATATTTTTTCCAACCGCCCTGCATTGTTTGAAGTCGCATAACTTTATTTAATATATTATTTGACATTTCAGGTATTTCAGGACAACCTTTCTACCTATATATTTTCAAACTTCATGCATTGTCTTCCATGTGATAATGTTTGTTTTCAACATGCCTTTTATTTTGCAGACTTCTTTTTCTTTTCTTAATATTTCATATTTAGCAGATACTTTGTTTATTTTCTTGTATACAGGAAAACATTTCTCTCTATAGATTTTATTTATTGTCTACTTTTCGATATTTTCAGGCGATATATTAACTGTGCATTGATTGAAGTTTTAAAAATGGAATATGTTTTTGACGCCATATATTTTCTCTTAAGGAAATTGCCTTCCTAGTATTTTCTCGACAATCCGTCATTGTTTGAAGTCTCGGAGATAAAACGTGCCTTTATTACATATATTATTTGTTGAACGCGTTTTCTCTTCGGTATTTCAGGACAAACTTTCTACCGATATATTTGCAAATTCAGTGATTGTCACATTTTCGATAATGTATAGTTTTCAACATTCCATTGTAGACATTTTAGTTCATATTTGTAATTTTGAGGTTGAAAAATTATTTAGTTTTCATGAATCTTGTAAATGTTTGTTTAAAATTGTAAAAAAATTACTGAAATGAAGAAACCGTTTGTAACGATTATTGTCTGGACGGGAGACTTCAAATCCGTTATATTTTTCAGTCTGTAATTTCCTGCAAAATATGTGATGGTTATTTCCTTATTCTTCATAGTTTTAGAGTATTTAAGTTCATATTTGTCGTTCTAATGCAACATTTCAGCTATAACTTTCTTCACTTTCTTGAATTTTCTGATCTACCTATGAAAACATTAACCCATATTCGAATATCTTAATTTTCCTTCTTTTAACATTCAATTTTGATCGATTTTATTAAGCGTTTTTTGCATTTCAGTAATATAAAAATGAAAATATTCTTGCATTGTTTGAAATTTCGAAGATTAAGAATTCATTCATTCCCTAAAAACACTACTGTTATTTGTATACTGTAATTCTAATTACAAAATTTTCTGGTTTCTCTAAACTTATTAAATTAAAATTTATTAATTTTTCATACGTTTTTCAGATACTTTAAATATATCTATTGTATTTAGTACACATTTTTGGTCGATATATTTTCAGGTGACCTACATTGATTGAGGTTTTAGAAATGGAATGTGACTTTACATTATATACTTTCTGTGAAGGACATTGTTTTTCTAATATTTCAGTTCAAACTTTCGACTATAATGAAATATCTTCATTATTCTATATACTTTCCAACGATTATATGTTTATATGAATTTCAAATCAAATTTCTTTTCTTTCAGGTTACGCGAGCGGCACTTATGAGCTCAGTTCGCGAGGAGATTCCGCGGATTTTCTTTGTGTTTTTAATGATTCTTCTTCTTCTTCTTCTTCTTCTTCTTCTTCTTCTTCTTCTTCTTCTTCTTCTTCTTCTTCTTCTTCTTCTACTACTACTACTACTACTACTACTACTACTATTATTATTATTATAAGAATAATCGAGCGGCAAAAAACGCATTTGAATGACCAAAGATGCATCCCAAAAGTTAAGCATACTATTAAGGAACAGAAAATCTTCGTGGGAAACAAAGAAAAGAATACCGATCTGTTACGTGATATCAATCCTCATATATAGCAGTGGCTGGATAAGCTCTTGAAAGGGGAATAAGAGACTTGAAACAACAGAAATGTGGTTCTACAGAAAGGTGCTGAGGATAACATGGACCAAACATGTGAACAAAGACAATGTTTTATAGAAAATGGAAACAAAAAGGTAACTTATACTCAACATCAGGAAGAGGCAGTTGAAATTTATCTGGTACATAATGAGTAAGGATGTCTTTTTAAATATTATACTCACATTTCAGAATGAGGGAAAGAGAGACAGGGGAAAACGGTGCGTAACATAATTGATGCGATTGAGTAAGTGGATGGTAGAACAGGGTTTGGGAGAAATAATACAAAGATAAAATTTACTTTGAATTACAAGGGACAGGAGGATATGCAATTTCTAATTCCATTTCCATATATGTTTGTCAAATTCTCAAAGATATTTTCATTAGACACGATGGTCTTGAATATGAAATTATTATTATTATTATTATTATTATTATTATTATTATTATTATTATTATTATTATTATTATCATCATCATCATCAACAGCAGAAGCAGCAAAAGCAGTAATAAGAGCTGTACTAAATGAAATTGTATGTGATTATCATTGTATATATTTTGTGATCACGGACCTTTCTCTGTATATTCGTAGACCGCCAGCAGTGACACAGTTTTGACAGTTTCAATTTTTTATTAACATTTTAAATTAATCCAATCTTATTTCTCGTGTATTTGTCACAATTACATGACTTACGTAATTTCCCGAGTTAAATTCACTTATTTTGCAAATGTTTCTTTTTGATTATTCATCATCCTTTTATTTGATGTTAAAGCCATGGCGACAAGCTAGCAGACATGATTTTTCTTCAATATCTGTCTATATTTCTGAGATGAGGTATTATGTACATTATTTACATTATTCGGACTATTGTCCTATATTCTTTGTCGCCATATTTATTACGACGTTTCGGCCGTTGTACGCTCCGGCCTTCTTCAAGTGGTTGGAATCTCGAACTGAACCCTTTATTTCGCTCACTGGGGTGGACTGTTCTAGTTCCACGTGCCATATTTAATGGGTGTCAGTTATCAGTTATCTCCTGTTAATTTTCCCTCTGAAAGTTCTCCACTGCCTTAACCGGGTATTGAACTCACACTCTTTCAGTCCTGTCACTGGATCCAACATTAAGTTTATAATACCCAGAAATTTATACACAGATATTCTCAAGGACACATGGCACAGTGGACAAAGGCATTGGTTAAAATAGTATACTAATTGCATTACGGAAATACTATCGTTAACCTTAGCTTAGTTGTAAGAAAACGAAAATATAGGTACACTTAGAATTTTTTTACATTAAAAATCATATTTGCCATGGTCTAATACTTATCAATATTACGAAACTCAGATCAGATTTATTCAGCACAGGACTAAAATTGTAGATTATCCTATGAGAATCAAACTACCAATACTGTGTGGAATTAAGCTGTGATCCAATGTCGTATAACAGCCATCATTACTAAAATAACATTATCTTCTTTTGGCATATTTTATCCGAAATCATTTGCACAATTTCCCGTGAATGGTATGTATAAATCAGTGACACATGTAACAGAATTAAAGCAGTTGAGATAAACTAGTCGCTTTAGCTATGATTACATGGTTTTAACCCTGCAACGTATCTATAAAACGACCAGTAAGCATCAACTTTTCTTTTGTTTTTTATCACTTTCTTTACTTTGTTCCTTTTCTGCCGTAAGACGAAATGTGCCAATGAAATGTTATTTGCTTGTCTCAGAAAAGATTTCCTGCTTTCTTCGACATCCATTTTGATAAATAGAATATGATCAAGATCTCTCCAAAATACTAAAATAACTAAAAGGAATTTTAATTTCTACTTGCAATTATGAAATAACTATTATGTAGGAATCTTCAAAAATATGTAATACACACACACACACACACACACACACACACACACATGTATATATATATATATGTATTACATGTTTTTGAAGATTTCCATACTCACACACGCATTCACACACACACACACACACACACACACACACACATATATATATATATATATATATATATATATATATATATATATATATATATATACGTACACTGCATATGTTTCAAAATATGTTTGGTTCATAATGTCATGGGTGTTAATGGTTCCATGTAACTCCTGCTCTTAATACCCCCGAGACACTGGCTCGTCTGTTGTTTAATTGGCTGCCCCGGACAGTATTTTCTTTTGTGGGCTTGGCTAGCACTTTCAAAAGGCGAATGAGATATATTTCATAATTAACAACAATCTAGCACACAAAATGTTCAGACCCGTTGAGATGTTCATATATGTATTCGCGCGAGGACATAGAAATACTTGGTTTGGTACCCAAGCGCGCGTCAAGCCTACCGATGTAGACATGATGCAATATCTATGTATGCAACCAGTCAAGTAGAGAGAAAATTATTGATTTGAGTCGTTCATTTGGTTCATGGCAAATTTTTCCTCCAATCATTTCTCATCAGCATATCCGAAATATGTTGATGATAGTGTAGAACTTTCACCACAATCAAATTTCTGTGAAATTAGTTCAGCAGTCTGTTCTGTTTGCTATCCGCTCTTCCCCAAAGGGAAGATAAAGTTAATGGAAAAAGGCAAAGGTTATTACTGGACGCCCATAGCTGACAACTTACACAGTGGCGACCATCACAGGATGGCCGCTCATTGCCAAATCCTGAGCAATTGTGTATTCTGTGGATGAAAAAGCAGTATTGTAATGGTGTTACAATGCTTTCCCCAAATTTAGACGTGGGCGCATAAACAAAGCCTACAGATTTCTTGCTAAAGCAACACACTTGTCACCTAATCCCGAATGTCTAGTTATTCAATATTGGAGTGGAAACATGTGCATCAAACATAAACCTATCAGACTTGCATTCTGGAATATAAGAATCCACGATGAATCAATTTGAATACAGGAAGAATAACTGATATCATTTATAACACCCTAAGTATGTATAATATTCATATAACTGCTCTTAGTAAAATACACCTTCTTGGAAAATTGGGGAAGTTTACATTATTTCCTGTTATTCGAAGGACAATAATATACGTTGCCAATATTTGATTCATTATAAGATATAAACTTTTAGATCCCAGTCATCTCTTTCAAAAGCCATCACGGATAACATTATGACACTCATCACTGAACTTCCCAATAGTAATTCTGTTGTTTTTGTGAGCAGTTATGTCCCAACATAATATTCTTTCAAAGCCGAAAATAGAGCTTTCTATGATCGGTATAAATGTATCATTTCAAATATTCACCATCTTTGCAAAATTCTCATCATGAGTGATTTGAATGCTTTTTTGTATGCGATCATTGTGCGTGAACTGATGTGATTGGTCTTCGTGGTTTTGGTTCCGAGAATAGAAACCGTCTGCTTCATCTTGTAAAGTAATTGATCAAAGAATTACAAATATGGTTTTTCATCCTATTCGAACTGATTGATAAAGTCTATCCTGAAAATTAATATGCGTTTTACTTCTAGACTGGTTGCCATCGAAATCATTTGTCTCTACAGCAAGTTGCTGAAAAAGTACATGAAATGAATTATGATTTTTAGATCTGTCACAGACCTTGTACTCCCATCAATAGCGATGCTCTGTGAGATGTCCTTAGAAAGCCACACATTTCTAATAAAACGTTGACTATTGTCATTCCTTTAGGTCGAGATATGGAAGCTTCTGTCATCGAATATGGGGAATGTTTTGAGCTCTTTACCATAAGAAATGGAACAAAACATCGATCCTGCCCTTTATTTGTTTTAAGAATTCATTTTGCTAAAATGATACATACATTGATTTAACTATACACCCGTTCTAAAATTTATATATTATTTTATATATATATATATATATATATATAATGTGAGGTTAGAAAAGTTGTATTTTGTACCTACCGTTATTAGCCATATCTTAAACTATTTTCAGATGATATCACTTTCAAAGATTAAGTATTCTTTTATTCGATTTATTTTAGGGAATATACGTATTTATTATTGTTTCCAAAGAAAGTAATTAATGATAATTTATCGGCATTCATGCATTATCTCAAATCTTTAGATGAGGTATTTTCATTGTTTTATGCAATATGCTAAATCTCTCTTATTTTGTTCCTTTAGTTCTCCAAATCTAACAGCCAATATGGTTTGAATATTCGAAGACGAAATTACTCTCCATTCCATTCATTTTCTCTTAAATCCATTTCCGCTTTTTTAATGAAAGGTAAAATTCTTGTTCATATATCTTTTGTCCTGACTTTAGATTCCTTAGATGTGATATGAGAAATAACGATTACTTTTCCATATATTTCCTGAAACGTTGCATATTAACACATTTGTCAATATACTATTTGAACTATCAATATACTTTTCGAACTTCATGAATTATTTGAGATTTGGGGGATGAAATAATGCTTTATTCTATATATATTCAGAAAAAGCTATTTCATCTCCATTATTTCGAAATAATAAAACTGCAGAGACATTTTTTAAATTTTTTTATAAATATATATACTTTGAAATTTTATTACCATTTTTCGTTTGTTTTTTGGCAGAGATTTAATTAATTTTTTATAAATATATATTCCGTCTAATAAATTATCAAAATATTTTTTACGTTTTTCTCAGTCTTCCTACATTGTTTAAATTTTAGGAGATCAATGTGTCTTTATTCTATTTATTTTCTCGTTTACACACTATATCTCAATGGATTAATGTGCATCGCTTATATGTTGTATTACTTTCATTAATACAAGTATTCGCTATTGCTTCCATACAAATTACGAATAATATTTCAGCCTTCCAGCATCAGCTCCGATCGTAGGCGATGCATTTTCGTTTTTTTTTTATTTAATTTTCTGATTATTTCTCTGTCTTATTTTCTTTGAGCTGGTGGATTTTGATCGTTCATGTATAGGAGTATGTGCATAAAATGCGCTACAACATTTCAGAAATCCCGAACTGAATATCTATATATTATGAGACAGAGCACTAAACATTGGTGTAACATTCAAGCAGTCTTCACAAAGAGTGATCTTTCCCGTCCTATATGTTGAATGCTATGTGGGGCGCAAGTTATCCTTAAAAGTCATCGAAATCAAAATCTCAAGTTAGATCATCAATGGCGAAATATACTGATGAAAGTCCAATATATGTTGAGACTCCAATATATCAACACACTCTTGTTTCCGTGCAAAGTAATTAATAATAATTTATCGGCCTTCCGGCATTAGCTCAAATCGTTAAAAAAGTTATGCTCATTGTTTTATATATGTTAACTCTATCTTTTATTTTGTTTCCTTAGTTCTCCAATCGATATGTTTTTCGATTTGCATACATATATATATATATATATATATATATATATATATATATATATATATATATATATATATATATATGCAAATTTGGAATATTCGAAGATGAAGTTTTCCTCCATTCCATCCATTTTCTCGTAAATCTATTTCCGTTTTTTTAGTTAAAGATAAGATTTCTGATCATTTAGTTTCCCGAAATGTGATAAGAGAAATGACGATTATTTTTTTCATCTATTTTTCTGAAGGTTTTCAGGCCAGTATACTATTCAAATATCCTGAATTGATTGAAATTTGGGAGATGAATTAGCTTTTATTCCATATATGCGGGAAAAGCTATTCCATCTCCCTTATTTCGAAACAATGGTTCTACTGAAACATATTTCAAATCCATTTCATTTTTCAATTTTTTATAGAATATATTCCGTCTAATAACTTATTAAATCATTTCTTAAGTTTTTCTCGTCTAACACATTTCTCGCTCTTCCTTCATTGTTTGAAGTTTAGGAGATCAATGTGTCTTTATTCTATATATTTTCTGGTCTAGACACTTCATCTCCATTTCAATACGAACACTGATGATGAATATTTTATCAGCAACACTGTTTCCAGATATATTCTTCTAGATTGTAGCACAAGTTTTTCGTCAATACATTTTTCGGATTTAATGCAAATATTGTTTGAACTATTACCTAAATATATATTTTAACAGCTATTTTAGCTTTCCGTTTTTCAGGTATCTGCTGTGATTTATTCCGTATATTTAATGGTAGTTGTGTTTCAATTCTGTTACTTCAATACAAACTTTCTATCGTTATTTTTTAACTTTTTTACATTTGAAGTTTAGATCAAGTATTTCTATTTTTAACTATTACCTTATTTTCTGATTTTTAACAGAGATTTCCTTAATATTTCATTCCTCCTGTTTTTTAAGTGTCAGATGAAATGTGTCTTTTCATATACATTGCTTGAAGTGCTGGAGATCAAATATGTCGATTTCGCAATGAAGATCGGAGCGACATATTTGAGCTCCTGTGTTTCAAGGCAACTATTCAACGAATTCAACTAATTGCAACTGCCAAACTTGCAAATAGACAAATTAAAGATTATTCCATTTATTCTTCAAAAGTTTATTATTATTTTCTTGTTTTTTGCTTATTTTCTTTTTTCTTTTTGGGACCCTTTTTTGTCAATTTTGTTGTCTGTTATATTTAACAAGATATGTTTAGATAATTATCTGCTGTCCCAATACAATATATATGTGTGTGTGTGTGTTTCTGTGTGTGTGTGTGTGTGTGTATTAATTAAATATTGCTTCTATTTTCTTATTTTGTCAGCTAATGGATATCGCGATTAGATTTCATTGTTTGAAGTATCGGAGAGGAAATTTCTTGCAGTTCATATATTTTTGCTGGAGGTACCACCGACCTGATATTCCTTAAAACCTTTCAACTGATTTATTGTTTCAATCAGGTTAAAGTTGATTGAAGTTTGGACGTGATGTATGTTCACTATTTCCTATATTCTTTCTACGATTGTTTTTCAGAACAGTTTAGCAGACGATATATTTTTTCTTCCATCCGGCATTACTTGAAGTTTAGGAGGTCAAGTATTTTGATGTCCACTAATATTATGGACATCACACTTGCCCTCCTTCATTTCAAAGCAAACTGCAGCAGTCAAGGCTCCGGAAGTAAGGATTGTTCTACTTGTCCCACATGTTTCAACTTAACAATATCGGTTACATATTCTTACATGAAAAACATTTCAATAATCCAAATACTGTTTAAACTGTTATCTTTCTTAACACAGATTTTTACCGTTTATGTTTTGCCGTTTTATTTTAAGTTTCAGAGATAAATTAAATTTATGTTATATACTTTCTGTGGGACACGCTTAAATTCTCTTACTTTATTACAAATGTTTTGGTGAGACTGTTATAAAGGAATTTCTGATTTCAAGATTTTATATAATTTTCAAGCCGTTCTGTTCATAATGAAGTCATTTACTATATTCATTTTAATAGAATTGCATTGTAAACTTTTCAGCCAATGCATGTTTCTGGACATCCAGCATTGCTTGAAATTTAGGAGGCCAAATATTTCGTTGTCTCGGAGCAGTACGGACCGAGCTATTTGGGGTCCTTTATTTTAATGCAAATTTTCAAACGATACGGTCTCTGGGTTTCCTGCAGTTATCATATTTTACGAATAAAAATATTCCAAAATATTCAGTGGATTTTTATAATCGTTTTTAACAGTTTTTTGGCGAGTCCTTGTGTATTTTTGAAAAGGAAAACATTGATTCCTCTATATTCGATATACATATATTCTGAATGATTCACGCCATCTTTGCTATTTTAAGATTTTCTGGTTTGAAGATTGCGTTGAAGAATAAAACAATGTCGCCGCTTGGTGTTGACCTCAGTGCCCACTTATATATATATATATATATATATATATATATATATATATATATATATATACATATATATACATATATATATATATATATATATATATATATATATATATATATATATATATATATATATATATATATATATACAGATATATATGTAGTTAAAATCTTAAGTTAACAAAATTAGCTAAAATCTTAAAATTTAAAACTGAAGGACTCATGAAAAAATTGACAGACTAAAGATAATATAATAATAATACCAAATCCGACACTTACAGTTTTATGCAATACCAATCATCAACCAGAACTGATATACATTCATACATACACACACGCCCACACACACACACACACACACATATATATATATATATATATATACATATATATATATATATATATATATACATATATATACATATATATATATATATATATATATATATATATATATATATATATATATATATATATATATATTGTTATTGCTTAACAGCAGCCGTTTCCGGCGTGAATGTTTCAATTCAATTTTTATGGCATTTTTATTGATTTTTATAAGTCAACTCTTTGCTGTCATCCAACCCTTTTAGTGCAAATAATTTTTTGTTTTTATCTGTATTAGTTATTTGTGATATATATATATATATATATATATATATATATATATATATATATATATATATATATACGCACATACATCACTATAAATCTCTTGATTATAACCTAAATACAAACCGTTTGCTAAATTGTTGGGCCTGAACGATTTCCATTATTTAATTAAAATAAAAAATATAACAAAATAATATATATTTAATTCTAATAAAGATAGCTTTGTCTGATTCGTTTCCTTTTACTTTTTAATACATTTCTAATTAAATAGAATATTTTTTCTTCCACTATATTCTCTAATATGGAAAGGGGAAAAAACACGCAGATAAAAAAATCTCTATTACAGCCATTTTCATCCTGCCATTTGTTTTGACTTATCTATCGAAAGAACTAGGACTCCCTCTCGTGCGCCATCTGTCTGCCCTTACATGCGTCTCACCGATCAGAGGTTATCCATCTGTTATACAGAGGTTCCCTTTCAAATTTGTTCCCCACTTCTACTTTAAAATGGAATGTTTGTCGATTGTTGAAGCAGCACACCCACTGCAATGAAAATTAGAATCGTGTCAGTCAGACTGTATGTAGTAAAGAGCAAAAGATTAATTATTCCGAGGTAATTTTGAGACGAGTAGTTTATAATCACCCTTTGAAGTTTTGCACGTTTCCCCTCTACTTTTTTCTTTTTCTTTCGTTTTTCTATTGTAATTATAAATATTGGAATACTTATTTTTAGTATTTTCGAATTATAAAGCAGCCTCTTTAGAGGCAAAAGGTCCGTGACTTCGAATTTCACTGAGGGCTCATTTACATATAGCCGCACTGTCTATTTACTTTCCTAATACTCTTGCGATAAATTATTTTTTACGGCTTATCAACACTTTGTGAGTTCTTTCAAGCTGAAATATATTTTGCAGTGTAAGAATTTTTTTTCACGTGAATATTGCATTAACAACATTGGAGAAATAACAATGTTTTTTCCAAATAGAAGTCCTACTATTTAACCCATAGCTGGGAAGGAGGAAATTGATTCATACCTTTCCTAATAGATATTTCCCCGTAAGTGAATGTCGCGAACTCAGCTCACCGATTCTCATTCCGAGCCGCTCTGGATGAATTGTCACCTAAATTACGCAAAAATAAAATAACACTGATATTCTCATTTTAACAGATATAATTACCAAAATTACACAAAATATCTTGAAATACGAAAGAACAAATTTATTCAATAAAATTACCATTGGCTTCAATCACGGTCTCCAGGTGACTTCGGAATCTCCTGCAACTCTTCTGGGGGTCTCCTTGTTGAAGTTGGTCAATGCTGCCAAAATCTCTGCCTTCAGTTCATCTTTGGTGCTACAAGAACTTTTCTTGGTTTCTCGCTCAACACACATAATAAAGGAGGTTGCGGACTGAGGAGTTCGGTGGGTACATGTAAGAGGTGATGTGGTCGAAAAAATTGTCTAACAGCCATCACTGGCTTCTCCTGATTGTGTGGCATGGTGCAGAGTCATGTTACCAATGTAATGTCTTCCAGCAACCACCCTCTTCACCGCTTGATATAGGCATCCGTACTGAACAAGCATCCGTACTGACCAACAAATTCAGGAGTTCTTTCCTTATCAGAACGATCAATGTAAGTTTTCCTAGCTGCCGTACCTTCGTACTCACCATTAGACTCATCCAACTCTTTCCTAATCCTCTGCACTGTCCTCAGGTTTACACCCATCACTCTGAAATATCCGTATTGGAACTTCGGGTGCGATTGCCAAGCTGTACAGAATGCCGTTTCCAAATTTCTGGCGGAGTGAATTTTGTCATGGTGCTCTTTTTCTCACAGACGGTGCCTAACCGATCCTATTATACTGAACAGTCGACAAAATAAAAACAAACAACGCACCCTGTATTATACCACCCTCGCATCCACATAACTGCGATAAAAAAGTACTAAACTGAATAAAATTGAAATAAAAAGTAATCAAAATAAATAAACAATAATCATTTGATGTAAACAACAGATGAATACATCTGTTGTTTACATCAAATGTTATGGCTAGACTCTCACTGAAGTTTGACAAAAAATCATAGTATTATTGATGATTTTAGTAATGCCGTTATCAGTTTCAATTCTTCCTCGGCGTTACAATTGTTTCAAACTCTTTGCAAAGCACATTTACACTGTTCCATGCATGTCCATAATAATGGACGTATTATTATTATTATTACTTTCTTTGATTTCTATTGTATGGACATTTCCTTCCGGGTCCCAGAGACCTAAGGTCAGAAATGGCTTAATGACATTTTCCAAGGATCATTTTTGTAAAATTCACACACATTTTACATAGATAAATCTCTTCGTAATGTGTGAGATGTACTTGTGAGTACAATTATTATTATTATTAGTAGTAGTAGTAGTAGTAGTAGTAGTAGTAGTAGTAGTAGTAGTATTTCTAGTTTTCCTGTTTTGCAACTAGATACAATCCTTTACCATGTATTTGACCTAAATTAAAAGAAGGCTTCTTAAAAGGTTATTGTGTATATTACATTAAAAGTGTATTTTTTCTGATCATGTGTGTGGTGATCTTGAGTACTATCTTTTGTATCTCAAATTGTGATGGATTTTCTGACTTTTTTTTATGTGTACATCTGTATTTTTGTCATTCCTTGTACTTCTATTATTATTATTGGTATTATTATTATTATTATTATTAGTAGTAGTAGTAGTAGTAGTAGTAGTAGTAGTAGTAGTAGTAGTAGTAGTAGTAGTAGTAGCAGCAGCATTAGTAATAGTAGTTGTGTTTTTACATGTCGGGTATTAGTTTGCTTTCATTAGATGTCGAATAACAGCATGTGTCATCAAATTTTAAATGTCTCCTCAGTTCTTACTGATTTTAATAATGCTGTTGTCTGTTCCAATTCTTCCTCAAAATTGCATAATAATATTTGCATAAGATAATAATAATGATGTTATATAACATGATGTTACATGTTATATTTAGACGGTCCCAAAGAAGCCAATAATTATAGGTGCATTATTGTGATTGTCATCATTATTATTATCTTTATTGTTATTATTTCTATCTTCTTTTTTCTTTGCTTTCCTACGTGAGGGTAGGTATTTGCGGATGTTAGTGGTCAGCAGACAAACGGCGGAAGGTAACTGATTGTAAAGTTCCTGCCTTGGTAACTACGTTATAATTATCTCTCCAGAAATGCATTTCTGCGGAGAGCAAGTAACATAAGGGCCTAGTGTCCGGCCATCCGGTCTGTTGGCTAGCAGCCAGCATTTATCCCCACTCCCAGCCGAGACCTTCTTTTAAGATCCCCTCCAGGGATTGGGGTGATGCGTTCTTTCCTTCTTGCCTTTTCAAAGGTATATGGGTCTTCCCCTAGGGGATAGAATAAGACCCTTATATTTCTACTGTGCGTTTATGTTGTAGCGATGGAAAAGATTGGATTGGACCGAATTTGAATCTATATGTATAATACGAGATGACATTATAAAGAACGCAGATGGAGTTTTAGCGAGACTTTTAATCTATAAGGTAAGTGAATATGATAATATATGCGCATGTGTAGAAGCGACTAAAACTCTTACAATAATTTGTGCCTAGTTCTCTGTAGCTGCTTTCCGTAGTGGACCCATTTGTGTATTAAAATTCGTTTTTGTTTATTCGTCTATATGCATGTGTGTGTGTGAATGCATTCACTTGACAATGTGTATGGTTCACCTATATATATAGCTTGAATTATATAAATGCGCATATCAATACGCAAATATAAAAATATACATACATATGTTTACGAATGAATGCATGCACACACACTCACATATATATATATATATATATCACAAATTCATATATATAATCACACACATATATGCATGTATAGTTCCACATATAATATATACGCAGTTGAAAATAAATAAATGTAATATATAAATATGTGTATGTACTCTATACTCAACATATGCACCGATTAAAATATCATATGTATGCGTGTAAGTAGGCATGTAACACTTTCAGTTATGTTTAACGCAAAATCGCATTAAAAAGACACTTTGTGAGAATCGAATTCACTATAACCATCATGCGCTAATTATTTTCTCATCTCAGTGAAGGTCAATACACCATGTCTGAAATTACTGCACTCACAGTGGTTTACGGTAAGTTTTTGCTACTCATCTCTCTTTGGCAAGCAGCAGGGCATATGTGTGTATCTGTATTTTAATTTATGTGTAATAATGTAAATGGGAAAATGTATGAATCCACTTCTCATCATGTTCCGTGCCATCACCAGATATCTTAATAAAATGTCTTGTCCCTGTCATGCTACAATCATTAATGCAGGAAATAGAGAATGTGTATGCATACGGACAAACCACTCTATCATTATTCGCATTTCCTTTTATTTAGTTAGTTTTTAGGCAGGTTCAGGAAAGTCAGAATGAGTAGCAACTGAAATATTATGATAAAAGTTATAAAGAATTAGAATTAACTAAGAATACAATGGATTATCTTCCATATCTAGTAGATTAAAAATGGATTAAAGCTGCCCAATCCGCACTTCCCAGTCTGGACAGTGTCCAAAGTCACTTACTTGGTCATATAGAAGATATATTTTCCACCCTGCACGTCGCAAGCCTATCTCTACTCTACTGCTATTTTCATGGCAGTTTTTTCCCAATTTCTCAAGAACCTATGTTTTGAGGAATAGCCTGGAGAGTCTTCAAGCGCTACAATGTTCACCCCTTTAAGTCAAGTCAATTGTTACCTATCTTCTATACACTCATTATCTACACTTTCTACCCCACCTCATACATATATATCTCACACCTCGTTAAGTAACCTCTACGTTGAGTGGATCTTGAGCCTTATATAAGGTGAACTCTATAAAAGAAAAATAGCTAGCTAGCAATAACAGAAAAATACTATTACCTTTATTATCAGTATTAACAGAAGCCAATAAGATATACTTTGAACATTTTAATATTTTTCCCAAGTGCTTATACTTTCATCTCAATATTTTGAATTGTGAATATATAATAATTTGTCTATCGTTTCTGGTAGGTGTGTGTTCGTATATAATATGAGAACGATTACGTACAAGACGCATTTCTATAATTATATACTTTCTGTGAAAACTATAACTTGGCGATTAAATACTCACAAGTAAAAATGACTAAATAGTCATTCGTGCATATTTGTTTACAATTCTCAAATACCAAGTAACTTTTATTGAATTAATTTTATAATCAGATGAAGAATTTTCTTATTCTGCCTGCATGAATTATTTCAGCTATTTTTGCGGTTACGTTGCATGATTTTTTGCATTAGTAGATATATGCAATCTAGTGTAACTGTTATCGGTTAAGAAAAGGATTTAGCAAACCTAGTTTGAAATTTTGCTGTTGCTACGTATCTTAATAAAAAAATTTCTCTTGCAGACCCAGATGGTTGACGTGAAAGACAATTTGTGAATAAGCACATGGTCAAACTACACATCAAGTACGTCTCAGGTAACTTTAAAAATAAAAGTGAAAAATGTTAATCATTGTCAATCATAACAATAGCTAATGAGAATTTATTTATGATTCTTTACCTCTACCATATTAACAAGTGAATTCTTCACTGATTCTATGTCCATCCTGGAGGTAAACAAACAATTGACATATCCATTAAGGCCATTTGCAACTGCTTAAACTGTCCTTAAAGTTAACGGGCAAATACTAAATAAAACAGAGTCGAAAGCGACAATTTAATTCAGTTAATTTAACTTAAACTGTTTAAAAATTTGTGTGATGTTAAGTAAACCAAGTTTACGATAAATTTAACTATGGCTTTGGGAGAGATTGATGTTTTGGTTAGAGAGAGAAATTTTCACTATTTCCTTATCAAAAGATAGATAGATTGATAGATAGTTTTAAAAATGACAATGAGTGGATTATGTAAAGATGAACTCCTCCTTCTATGTGCCGTGAGCCTTCAGGTTGTTGGCGTTCATGGCTCTCCACAATTTCCTGTCCTATGTAGTTCTTAATGTTTTTTGGGTTTTGTTATCTCTCTTTAGGTTATGCGCTATGCTATCCCCTTTGTCTTCAATCTGTCCTCTGAGTATCAAATTTTCCAAGCCCTCTTTCTTCGTTATGTACCCTATAATTTTAACTGTTTTTTCCTATAAGTGTCCTTTTTACCATTTTCTCTAAAACTTCGTCGTTGCTCACATGTTCGGTCAATGGTAATCTCAGTATCCTTCGGTAGAACCACATTTATTTTGCTGCATGTCTCTTATTCATCTGTGAGGAGATTTTCCAGCATTCACTGCGACATAGGAAGACTGATATTACCTAACAGTTCAATACTTTTTTATTTGTTTCTAACGAAATTTAAAATTAAATAACCTACGTATATATAAATAGAAAATTATGGTACATAAGCTGGTAATATTGGTAATCATGATTTTGTGTGCATAAAGATATCTAACATCAACGTAAAATAGTCAACACTTATTACTAAATTTAAAAGAAACTTGTATGATCAAAAGAATGATCTTCCCCTATATATTGTCATATACACAACGTACTAGACACTTTGCTTCCTGTATGAGTATCTAGATTTATATGTATTCTTTGCGTGTATGCATATGTGTTAGCAGACAATGTATTTGAGAGTTTGCTTTACATGAGCGCATCTAGTGTAGGCACCTCATTTTCAACATTTTTTGCAACTCGATTTACCTCGCCTTTCATACATCAATAAACCTATATTCGTGTGGCGTTATGGTATACGTGTTTGTGTCTGAGACCGTTGAATATATATTTGCCAAGTAGAAACTAGAAGATTAGAAAGACACGCACACGTTCACACACAGACACGTATACACAAACACACACACACACGCATACGAACACACACACACACACACACACACATATATATATATATATATATATATATATATATATAGTAAAAGAGAGAGTGATGTACGTAACGATGAGGTGTTGGATAGTATATCCATTATCTTCGTAGAGAACTGAATAAACGGACATTATTGGAATTATGGCCTTGGATTTATGCTGGTTTCATACTAATAACATAGACAAACAAAAGACAGGAATCCATTTTTCATTGTCATTTGACCAATCAGCATTTGTCTTAATCGAAATTCCTGACACTCGATAGCAACATTCATTGATAGAGAAACGAATCAGTAACCAAGAAATTAAATAAACTACTCCCTCAATAAATACCTTATATGCTCAGTTATTATCAGATTTGAACTCTCCTACATTCGTTGACAATTCTGACATACCATATTATTATCTGCATCGGGTAAGGAGCTAAAATCAACTTAAAATAACGTGTGAAATATTTACCAAAATATGGGTAAATATGAACTAATAAAAATCTAACAGTAATTATAGATAGAGAGATAGATAGATAGATAGATAGATAGATAGATAGATAGATAGATAGATAGATAGATAGATAGATAGATGAGAGACAAACAGAGATAAAATTATAAATATATGCAATTATGTGAAGACGGG
>OZ038520.1:29361402-29373902 GCA_964036315.1 Acanthosepion esculentum
ACCTAAGTGATATATAATCTCCTATATGACAATGAATGCTAGAATGATGAAGAAGAGATTTTAAGCAACAGAGATATGGTTTTACTGACGAATGTTGAGTATACCATGAAAAGAAACAATGAGTATTGAAGAAATTTAAAGGAGAAAAGTAACTACAAGAAGCCTTATACACATATCATTTCTGGAACCCATAATGAGTTCTTGGATAATTTAACAACCACAAAATATAGTGAAGGGAAGAGAAGCAAACAAACATCGATTAATCTAATTAATGAGTTTGTGTAAATGGATAACAGATTAAGGAGAAGGAGAAATGGTCAAGGGTAATAAGTTACTTAGAATAACAAAAGACAAGAAATTGTAGAGAATCATTATCCCACAAATTATCAAGGGACACGAGACATAAAAGAAGTAGTAATAACTTCTATTACAGAATAAAGTATATAAAATAGCTGCCTTTTATCCAAAGTAATCAAACAGTAAATGTTTGAAACAAAATAATCTTATATATCCTTCAAACATGTGTACCACTTTTACTTCACGTCACAGAAGCTAAGTAATTATAGCCTATTAAAAGCAAAAGGACAAGAGTCAAATTTATATTACAACTGAGGATTGCCATTTTGTGTGCGGTAACATTACCGCTAAGACACCTCGGAAAACCATAAATAAGACTAATAAAGTACATCAAACTGCGACGTCCTCTCTCCCTCATTTCAGCCTTGTTTTTACTCTTTCCAATATTATCAGTAAATTTACAAACCTGATAATAATTCGCACTTTGAGAATACATCGTTTTGCACTAAACATAAATTCTGGTTATAAGCTCAACGGGAGACATGTAACTTGGTTGTGTGGTAAGTGGGATCCCTGTCCGTTAACCAGCCACTTTATGCTTCCGGAATACGCCTGTCTTTGCGGTAGACATCGTACAGTAGCCAGACAGCCTTAGGAATCGTCTCGATCGAGAGTAATCATGGACTTTATAAAATCCACTCACTTTAATCTTAGTTTTGTAAATAGGGAATCACTTAATCGAAGTCAAAACGCCTCGATTCCATCTTAATTACGACATTTCATCCCCCACTGATGTGTCAGGCAACATCAGCCCTAATCTTAGATTAAGTTAATCTTCCTTTTAGTGAGTGTCCCGGGGTTCTTTAATTGGCTCTCAAACGAATAACTAAATCTCTGTTTCTCCTCCCCTTCCTACTCACTCCTTTGCTCGCTCTTCCTTTCTCCCCTGCCAGCTGCTTCTCAACCCCCATTATAAATACTTCACCATTCCGTGTTTCTCTGTTCTCCTCTCTTTCTCCCTATCCTCTTGCACACACGCAAACTCACTCACACAAACACACACATGCTAGAGCGCAATCTCACTTCTCCTTCTCTCTCCTTTTCACTTTTTATCTGCCTATCTGACAACATCCTTCTGTTACAATTTTGCTAAGAGTTTAAATGTTTCTTTTGTCTGAGTCACATACAACTACTTTCACTTTCACTTTCTATTTTATTTCCTTACTATATACAGACACGCACACATGTACACACACACACACACACACACACACACACACGTGTGTGTGTGTGTATACATATATATATATATGAATGTCTGTACAAAACCTGGATTATGCCTTTCTGTATATCTTAACTTGCCTTGTAGTTGAAATAGTTGCGTATTTCCCAATGGAACCGTTGATAAAACCTTCAATTTCGAACATCAATTTTAGGACGAATTGATCCAACACTATCTTCATCACTGCCTCAGCTTTATGCCGCAGCTTGTTATTCATCGATTGTTGATACTGTGACTTACATAACGACAGAAATGGCTGCAATTTGTTTTCTCGCATCAACTATCCGCATTAAAGTCTAGCTAAAATTCAAGAGCAACACCTTCAAACTTAAATGGTCGATACTAAATCTTCTTTTTAAAATTTCCATAAGAAACTTTAGGCTTTGTAAATATCTCTATAAACTCATATAATGTGTATACTTGATTGTTCAAATTGACATAATTGCAGAGCATCAATTACGGGTCAAAATCCCTATACTATTGATGATCATTTAGACAATCTTGTAAATCATTTTCATATCACAAGCAGTTTTTTTCTAGATATTTTATGACCTTAACTTAATTTAGCACAGAACCACAAGCGTGAACATGCCAGTAAAAATCGAATTACAAAAGCCTGTCTATGAGTCATGTTTGTTAACTATTACTTTCCAGTAAGTAACTGTCTGCCTCGATATATGTACGTTAAATGCATGCAAAAGTTTCCAGTAAAAAAAACTATTTCCAACTGTTTTCAGCTGTCTCTAGTCTTTACAAAACGTACTGTCATCTTTCGCATGTACCTAAATATCTCTTTATCTGTTTATTATTTGATTATATCTGTTTATATTTGTCTGGTCATATCAATTTATCTATCATTCTTTCTTGCTTGCCTTTTTCTTAAATTGTTATTATTTCTGCCTACATAGATTTTTTCTACTGCGAAACATTTTTCTACATTATCATCCAAAGTATATTTTATCTGTTTTAATTTTGTTTGTGAGCTTAAATTACAAATTGTTTTCCATTAAAAAGTTGCGCATCTTCTCGAAATATCCATCTACACTTCATTCTCTCTCAAGCCCCTCCTTTCCGCAATCACTCTTTAACAATTATCTCTCTCTATTTCTCTTTGATAAACATATCAGAACCATTTTTTCCTTTCTCTCATCTTCTTTAGTACTCATCACTTTATTTAACACTCTCTTCCACTCTCTAATAAACCCTCTTCATGCTTTTTATACTCATTCCTCTGTATTAGACATTAGCCTCACCTCTCTTTAATATAACTCTTCTGTATTACATCATTACTTCTCTTTCTCTAACATTAATCTCTCTCTCTCTTTCTTATAGTTTATATCATGAAATAAAATTTAATATTTGTTCTTCCTTCATATTTTACCCAGAGGGATTATTGATTTAGTAATTTTTTTCAACTCTTTTGTCAGATTTTCATATTTCGTTCATCTATCCGACTTTAACTCTGATTTTGTAGTTTTTAAAGATTATAACTTTTAACTACTCACTCAGCGTTCTACATATGTTTTATCTTTCTTCCTCTCTCTTTTTTACTGGCCCCTCACTTTTACCCTCTCACCTACTAAAAGTCTCTCTCTTTCGCTTTCTCTCCGTCTCCCTCTCTCCGCTTCATTTTCTGTTTCTTCTCTCTCCTTTCGCTCTTATTTACTTATTCCATCTTAATGTCTCTATCTATCTTTTTGGGATATTTTTTTATCTTTTATTCATTTTCAGCTGAGAAAAAAAATAAAAGTTTCCATCATGCGCACAACCCTTTCCAATTTAATCCCTGTGTTTGATGATATTTCTTGTTATTTATTTTTGTTTCATTTAGGAAGAAAGTTATTCTACATGGTCCGTCTATGTGACGAGAGGAAATTGGGGGGTTACGTGAGGTCAGTGGAAGAATGGTGTTAAGAAATCTTAGCACACAAAAGGTAGTTGGAAGAAAACAACTCATAAATAAAATGCAAGATGCAAAAATAGGGAATATGGTTGTAAGAAAGAAAACATTATCAACACTGAAGAGAAGAGAAAGAAAGAAAGAAAGAAAGAATGAAAGAAATCAAGAAAGAAAGAAAGAAAGAAAGAAAGAAAGAAAGAAAGAAAGAAAGAATCAATCAATCAATCAATCAATCACTCAGTCAATCAAACAGAATAAAAAGATCCAGTCAAGCAAAAAATTACTAGAGAAGTTAAATTTTCATTATGGGATCGGAAATAAATTTTCATAATATTTACTGGGTTTAACATAATAAATAACAAGACTATACCAGAATAGTAGAGGGAGAAAACTTATGCTACACTAATTTTCTAAAGAGCCTACTAACTTTAAGATCAGCATTCGAAATCTTGATCTTTTATCTGAGTTCGAACCTCGAATATCGATTGGAAATACGAGGCAATTATAATATTTACTAATTTTATATGCGCTTATTCTAACGAGGGAATGACGGTAAGAAGTTTACATTAATTTAATCTGACTACCTTGAAAGTTAGCATTCCAAATTCTTTTACTTAACTTCAAACAACGACCTTTGACTGATGGAGAAGAAACAAGGACCATCTCAACAAACAAATATAGTAATTTAATTGATCAAATACTTTGTCATGCTCAATAACATCGATTCCACATTCATTTCATCATCTGTAATTTAATATTGTACTTGTTCTAACTATCCCAGTAACTTTCCGTTAGTAATATTAAGTGCTGGCTAGAATTTTGACATTTTTTTTAATAATTTTGAATCATGAAATTGTTTATCTGACAATACTAGCAACCTAAATTAAGTGGATTGGAGGATTTTTCTACATATTTAATAAAAAGTGTGGTTGAAATAAGAATGTCATGTGTGAATTTTTCTGGAAGAAAGAATAACCGATCAGATTCTTAACCGACGCCTTCATCATCGTCAATGACATCGATTCTACAGTCATTTAATCATCTTTTACGATTTAATATTCTACATTTTCTGCCTATCTCTCCTTGTATACTTCTAAGTAATATCAATCTTATAGGGATACAGGGACAGATAAGGAGATTGTAGAGCTTTCGTCACCCAAGGAAATACACCATATTGTCTACTTATCTATAATTTAAACACGAGGACCAACAATTGACGCCAGTGAAAAAATAAAGTACTATGAGCAGTTTGTGATAGATAGATAGATAGATAGATAGATAGATAGATAGATAGATAGATAGATAGATAGATAATTGGGAGGAGTTTCCTTAATATTTAAAAAGTCGTTGAAATAATAATGTGGCAGGTAGATTTTCTCGAAAAAGAATAATCGTTCCAAACAATCTATATGATATTCAAAGATATAAAGATATATTTGAACAAACCAAAATAGAAATGCAAGCTTTTAAAAATGATTACTATAAACATGGTTCACTCATGGTCATGAAGGAAAGGGAAGAGTACTGTTATTTGACATGCAAATAATTTTCTTGAACAACGTTATTCATAAATAACTGAGTTTGAAAATTCTTTGTGGACAGATATCCTGACAATCTCATCAAATTAAAACCCGCTCACACTGAATTTATCTTAAACAAAAAAAATATAAATACATTTTCCCTCAGCCTGAACTAAAATGCTGAATATTGGCATCAAATGTGCTTTTTCAATCAGCCTGTTCCTTACAATATCAGATATTTGTACATGGAAATCAAATATTTATGTTGATGAATATTTACAAGATGCAACGTTTGCTACAAACGTTGTTATTCGAACTCAAATTTTCCGAAGTTTCTTAATACATCCTGGTCAAGTTGCGCCCACCTAACACAGGTGACACGTTTTATTTTGACTTTGGTATATGTGACATTGACCGCCCATCCAAACATTTTCACGACATTAAGGAAACCATTGCCGATCGGACCCAGAACATCCACTGATCGCGATTAGAAAAAGTTCCCCCAGGGATGCCCCGAGCTTTGTGCACCTAGTGGGACTCAACTCAAACCTTAAGTGAAACACTCGAAAGACCAAAGCATCTTTGTAGGTGAATTATTTTTCACCCTACAACTCCTTTCTCAAAGATGTGACGTCGCAAGCCTCTCGCTGCTTTATCACTATTTCCATGGAAAGTGTCCAGATGAACTACACTCCTACACCAGTCCTAATCTTTATGGCTAAAACCCGTCATTCATGCACATTGTAGCGAATCACCTTTATTCCATTCGTATTTCTTCATTTATTGAATTATTGATTCGTTTTTACCGCTTATCAACCCTTTGAACGTTATTTAAAGCCAGAAAATATTTTAGATTGTAAGATAACAATTTTGAAATAATAATAATTTACTAATAAAAGTCTTACTAATTAATCCATAGCTGGTGTGAGAAGATGTGTATTCCTACATTTCCAAAGGGTATTTGCACATAAATGAATATAGCTAACCCAATTGGAATTGGAAATCGGTTCCCGATTAACAATTCGGAGCCATTATCCATTAGCAAACCTGCACCTCCAAGGTATTTGGTATTCCCATGTTGTCACCCATCGACGTTGCTTAACTTCGGTGATCGTGTACGGTAACCGGTGTTTCAACCGGCGATATGGTCGTAAACCTTCGTGTTCCTTTGATGAGATGTAAGTTCCACTCGAGCAGTTCCATCCCACGAACTCCCAGGAGAATTTTTTCCCTGATCATTATATCGTAACCTGTTCATATCTAGGATTAACCGTTCATGAAATTGTTTATCTGAGAATACTAGCAACCTAAATTAAGTGGATTGGAGGATTTTTCTACATATTTAATAAAAAGTGTGGTTGAAATAAGAATGTCATGTGTGAATTTTTCTGGAAGAAAGAATAACCGATCAGATTCTTAACCGACGCCTTCATCATCGTCAATGACATCGATTCTACAGTCATTTAATCATCTTTTACGATTTAATATTCTACATTTTCTGCCTATCTCTCCTTGTATACTTCTAAGTAATATCAATCTTATAGGGATACAGGGACAGATAAGGAGATTGTAGAGCTTTCGTCACCCAAGGAAATACACCATATTGTCTACTTATCTATAATTTAAACACGAGGACCAACAATTGACGCCAGTGAAAAAATAAAGTACTATGAGCAGTTTGTGATAGATAGATAGATAGATAGATAGATAGATAGATAGATAGATAGATAGATAGATAGATAGATAGATAGATAGATAGATAATTGGGAGGAGTTTCCTTAATATTTAAAAAGTCGTTGAAATAATAATGTGGCAGGTAGATTTTCTCGAAAAAGAATAATCGTTCCAAACAATCTATATGATATTCAAAGATATAAAGATATATTTGAACAAACCAAAATAGAAATGCAAGCTTTTAAAAATGATTACTATAAACATGGTTCACTCATGGTCATGAAGGAAAGAGAAGAGTACTGTTATTTGACATGCAAATAATTTTCTTGAACAACGTTATTCATAAATAACTGAGTTTGAAAATTCTTTGTGGACAGATATCCTGACAATCTCATCAAATTAAAACCCGCTCACACTGAATTTATCATAACAAAAAAAATATAAATACATTTTCCCTCAGCCTGAACTAAAATGCTGAATATTGGCATCAAATGTGCTTTTTCAATCAGCCTGTTCCTTACAATATCAGATATTTGTACATGGAAATCAAATATTTATGTTGATGAATATTTACAAGATGCAACGTTTGCTACAAACGTTGTTATTCGAACTCAAATTTTCCGAAGTTTCTTAATACATCCTGGTCAAGTTGCGCCCACCTAACACAGGTGACACGTTTTATTTTGACTTTGGTATATGTGACATTGACCGCCCATCCAAACATTTTCACGACATTAAGGAAACCATTGCCGATCGGACCCAGAACATCCACTGATCGCGATTAGAAAAAGTTCCCCCAGGGATGCCCCGAGCTTTGTGCACTTATTGATTCGTTTTTACGGCTTATCAACCCTTTGCACGTTATTTAAAGCCAGAAAATAATTTAGATTGTAAGATAACAATTTTGAAATAATAATAATTTACTAATAAAAGTCTTACTAATTAACCCATAGCTGGTGTGAGAAGATGTGTATTCCTACATTTCCAAAGGGTATTTGCACATAAATGAATATAGCTAACCCAATTGGAATTGGAAATCGGTTCCAGATTAACAATTCGGAGCCATTATCCATTAGCAAACCTGCACCTCCAAGGTATTTGGTATTCCCATGTTGTCACCCATCGACGTTGCTTAACTTCGGTGATCGTGTACGGTAACCGGTGTTTCAACCGGCGATATGGTCGTAAACCTTCGTGTTCCTTTGATGAGATGTAAGTTCCACTCGAGCAGTTCCATCCCACGAACTCCCAGGATAATTTTTTCCCTGATCATTATATCGTAACCTGTTCATATCTAGGATTAACCGTTATCATCTGCACGTATCCGCATAATCTGTGTCTCTTACTCTGTAACCCTCTACATCGAGTGTCTCTCGCGCTTTATACAGGGTGTAAAAAACGTTGCTAAAAGCTGTAGCTGAAAATTCCACATTTGTCAAATAACATCAGCGTACCTGTTCTTCGCTTAACAATATATATATATATATATATATATATATATATATATATATATATATATATATATATATATATATAATGTATAACATTTCTTATCATATTTTTAATTAAGAATTTAATTTAGATGATAAATTAATGTTCTAATATTTTCATGGAATTCATTATCCATTTTCTGTGGAACATCTAACAGTCAAAGAATTCCATTTCCAGCAAAACGACCATTCGCTTGAGTCCCACGTGGAAAGAAAAGTAACTTTCAAAATATTTTTATGTTTTTAAAAGGTAAGTTTTAACCAATTCATCAATATTAATGCTTGAATACCGTCGGTCATATATAACATTTAACCTATTCTGATCACAATTCTTGAACTTGACATCAGCATGGGTGGAACGACAGACTTCATCCTTCTGTGACTACTACTGTCTCGCTACTACAACTGAATGAGTAAAATAGTGTAAAGTAAACCTTATTACTTTTCATTTGTATATATCTTTATATTACCATAATATTTCTATTAAAGTGACCAATACAGTTATTACTTTTTCTATATTTGAAGCTTACAAAATGCTGTCAAAGTTTTCAAACTAAAAGCACCTTCATGAATAATTATTTTTATTAATTCTTTCTGTTTTAATTAAATGCCTCTATTTCCAAATTAATCAAAGAAAATATTAATAGAAATTGACCTAGTGGATTTCATTAATTGTATTTTTGTTCTTTTCAAAAGAAAATACTTTTTATTTAAATATTTTCTCTGCGTATTTAATTTCTTTTGCATTTGTTTAACTTGAAAGAAAAATGTTAAAAAACGTTAAAAAGTTTAAAGAAAAACAAATATTCTTAGAAATAAAAAAAGCTTATTTATCACCGATTCCTGTTTGTAATATTGCATTAAAACACATCATTTCTAAACTTACAAACAATTTTAAAGTATTGGTTAAAGCAAAAACCATTTCATTTTTGTTTTAAAGGTGGAAAGAAAATAGGTTGGAAAGTGGAAAAAGTTTCTATCATCTTGAAGCTTCAGCATAATACATCATGGACGACCAGTATGTCAAGAGTACAAACTAGCCTGGATGGCAAGGAAAGGAACTCGAACAAAAGCGACATTCCAATGGAACATCCCAAAAGCAACAAACATCCCACTGGATAATGCTGATGGCAGATACTCTGATTCAGATTCAATTCATTTCCCTAAATGAACACTTTTACAAACACAAGGTCTGTCACATGATTTACATGTGGCTGATAACATTAATGTATTTGTAACTGAAATAAACCGAGTTATATATGAAATGATTAGTTTTTTTCATTAAATCCTACAGTATTGCTATAGTGTGCGCTGAAAATATTTCTGATGTACTTGTTATGCTCTTGGTAGTGTACAAGGTAACATTTTTCAACTTGTGCAATGTTGTGGAGGTCTAAAAGGAATGTTAATGTAGCGTTTCAAAACAACGTTACGATATAATGTTACAATACAATATTACAATATAACGTTGCGGGTACTTTGTGAGAAGTCCACAAAAACGTTAAACGCTAATGTGACGTTACAAAACAATGCTACAATATACCGTTGCGAGTACTTTGTGGGATGTCTACAGAAAACGTTAATGTAACGTTACTAGAAAACGTTTATTCAACCTCCGTGTAAATTTGCAGTAATGTAGCAATTCCATATACTCTTTAAATATCGTCTATGGAATGGATCCCAAGTACCATGGTGACTGACACTTTCCATGATAGAAATCTGAAATTATATTGACAACGTTTTGGTCCAGAAAACTTCATGACAAACTCTCAATGAAAAAATATATTTCAACCAGAACGAAAAAGTTTTTGAATTATTTTCAATAAATATTTTGAGCTTTTTTTCTAATGTCGTTCCGGACATATTTTCCTGTCTAAATAAAGTTCTGCCAAGAGAGATTTGTAATGGAAAGCAAAAATAATGAATCAACAGTCATTATATTATGCACACGGTTGAAAAAAAACACAACGAATCTGTAGACTTTTCAGAAATCAAACATTTTCAGAAATCTCAGGAAGTTTTCAGATGGAGGGAATCATAGCACTCCATATATTCTTCTATTTTATTATCTGTAAATTATAATAATTTGGTGAAAAATATAGGCGAATGGTTTCTCATTGCCTCCTTCATGTTTTTGAATTTAGAATTTTCCTTCTTTTAGACTATCTGCAATCCAAGAATAGAGAGACCCAATCTGCCCTGTTATTTGACCCAATTCTGAGAAAAAAAATGGATTCATAATATTACCAAGAGCATTAGTTTGAAAGTGAATGCAACACACCCGGCTCGCCAATTCCACTTTCCGCTAACAATAACGCTACATAAATCCTTAAAACGTCTGTGAAAATACGTAGTTCCTAAACTACTACTTATTTCTTGAAATAAACTAATCTTGCTGAGGAGTTTTGTATTAATAGAAGAACATGACCACTGAAATACACTAAATCAGTTTGCTGATGTCAGCTTCTCTCTTTGTTTATCATTTTCGTTAGAGATGAATGAAGTTTCTTCATTCAGTTAAATTGCTTAATCGTCATATTGGCTAGAGAGATCCATATGAAAACTATTTTAGAGACATTGATGCCAATTTGGCATTACCTGATTTCTTCCATTCTTTCTGACTACAGACAGTAGACTGCACAAATACCTGAATATCGAACCACATAACCGATTTACTATCTCTAAATCATCCGCTCTTATACACGTTTAAATTCATGTGCTTTCTTTTCATTGGGATACATCAAATATTAATGTTCACTTTATAAGGTCAAACCACGCTGCGGGATATATTATTGCATTCATCTTACAAGAGTCGGGAAAAATAAAATCAGAAGTTCTCTGTGTATTTAATCCAAGCAGTTTCGACTAATAAAACTGGCATATTCGCTTATGATCACTTTCTAATAAGATCGTGAGGCATGAATAACCAGAGCGGAGTGAAAAGAATAAATTATTGACAACTCTAAGAAAACTTTAGAAAAAAATGAAAACCATGATTGTAACTATAGTGGCAGTTTGTAACATTCAATATTACACATTCGAAATGATTACTGCGTAATAATTAAGGCGTAAATCGAAATTATCCCTGTGTAATAACAATGCTTTACTTACTAGGTTTTCCAATATGTTCATTTTTTAAAACTAAACAATGGAAGACCGGTTTTTCGCTAGAAGATTTTTGCAGACACTTAATAAAATAAGAAAAAATATGAAAAAGAAAGAAAGAAATAAGCAAGAAAGAAAGACGCAAGACGCAAGAAAGAAGCAAGAAAGGATGAAAGACAGAAAGACGCAAGAAGAAAGAAAGGATGAAAGAAAGACGTAAAGACGCAAGAAAGAAAGAAAAGTTGAAAGAAAGACAGAAAGACGAAAGAAAGACAGTCAGATGCAAGAAAGAAAGGATGAAATGAAAGAAAGAAAGACGCAAGAAAGAAAGAAAAAAGGATGAAATGAAAGAAAGAAAGACGCAAGAAAGAAAGACGCAATAAAGAAAGGATGAAATGAAAGAAAGAAAGAAAGACGCAAGAAAGAAAGAAAGGCGCAAGAAAGAAAGAAAGAAAGAAAGAAAGAAAGGATGAAATGAAAGAAAGAAAGACGCAAGAAAGTAAGAAAGGACGAAAGAAAGAAAGACGAGAGAAAGAAAAAAAGAAAGAAAGAAGGGATGAAAGAAAGAAAGACGCAAGAAAGAAAGAAAGAGAGAAAGAAAGCAAGAAAGACGCAAGAAAGAAAGTAGCAAAGAAAGAAAGACACAAGAAAGAAAGAAAGAAAGAAAGGATGAAATGAAAGAAAGAAAGAAAGGATGAAATGAAAGAAAGAAAGACGCAAGAAAGAAAGAATGAAAAAAAGAGGCAAGAAAGAAAGAAAGGATGAAATGAAAGAAAGAAAGACGCAAGAAAAAAGAAAGAAAGGGGGAAAGAAAGAAAGACGCAAGAAAGGAAGAAAGGAGAAATGAAAGAAAGACGCAAGAAAGAAAGAAAGAAAGAAAGAAAGAAAGAAAAAAGGAAAGAAAGAAAGAAAGGATGAAATGAAAGAAAGAAAGACGCAAGAAAGAATGAAATGAAAGAAAGAAAGAAAGATGCAAGAAAGAAAGAAAGGATGAAAGAAAGAGGGAAAGACGAAAGAAACAAAGAAAGAAAGACGAAAGAAAGAAAGAAAGAAAGAAAGAAAGAAAGAAAGAAAGAATGAAGGAAAGGACGAAAAGAAAGAAATAAAGAAAGGATGAAATGAAAGAAAGACGCAAGAAAGTAAGAAAGAAAGAAAGAAAGAAAGAAAGAAACGATGAAATGAAAAAAAGAAAGACGCAAGAAAGAAAGAAAGACACAAGAAAGAAAGGATGA
>OZ038520.1:29378902-29438902 GCA_964036315.1 Acanthosepion esculentum
AAAGAAAGAATGAAATGTAAGAAAGAGAGACGCAAGAAAGAAAGAAAGAAAGAATGAAAGAAAGAAAGACGCAAGAAAGAAAGAAAGAAAGAAAGAAAGAAAGACGAAAGAAACGATGAAAGAAAAAAAGAAAGGATGAAATGAAAGAAGGAAAGCCGCCAGAAAGAAAGAAAGAAAGAAAGAAAGAAAGAAAGAAAGAAAGAAAGGAAGAAAGACGCAATAAGAAAGAAAGGATGAAAGAAACACAGAAAGACGAAAGAAAGAAAGAAAGACGCAAGAAAGAAAGAAAGAAAGAAAGAAAGAAAGAAAGAAAGAAAGAAAGAAAGAAAGAAAGAAAGAAAGGTTGAAGAGAAAGAAAGAAAGACGCATGAAAGAAAGAAAGGATGAAATGAAAGAAAGAAAGACGCAAGAAAGAAAGAATGACAGAAAGAAAGAATGACAGAAAGAAAGACGCAAGAAAGTAAGAAAGGATGAAAGAAAGAATGACAGAAAGAAAGACGCAAGAAAGAATGAAATGAAAGAAAGAAAGAAAGACGAAAGATAGAAAGAAAGACGCAAGAAAGAAAGAAAGACGCAAGAAAGAAAGAAAGAAAGAAAGAGAGAAAGGATGAAATGAAAGAAAGAAAGGATGAAATGAAAGAAAGACGCAAGAAAGAAAGAAAGAAAGAAAGAAAGACGCAAGAAAGAAAGAAAGAATGAAAGAAAAAAGTCACAAGAAAGAAAGAAAGAAAGAAATAAATAAATAAAAGAAAGAAATAAAAGAAAGAAAGACGCAAGAAAGAAAGAAAGAAAGAAAGAAAGAAAGAAAGAAAGAAAGAAAGAAAGAAAGAAAGAAAGAAAGGATGAAATGAAAGAAAGAAAGACGCAGGAAAGAAAGAAAGAAAGAAAGAAAGAAAGAAAGAAAGAAAGAAAGAAAGAAAGAAAGAAAGAAAGAAAAAGAAAGAAAGGATGAAATGAAAGAAAGAAAGACGCAAGAAAGAAAGAAAGAAAGGATGAAAGAAAGAAAGACGCATGAAAGAAAGAAAGAAAGAAAGAAAGAAAGAAAGAAAGAGAGAAAGAAAGAAAGGAAGAAAGGAAGGATGAAATGAAAGAAAGACGCAAGAAAGAAAGATAGACGCAAGAAAGAAAGAAAGAAAGAAAGAAAGAAAGAAAGAAAGAAAGAAAGAAAGGATGAAATGAAAGAAAGAAAGGATGAAATGAAAGAAAGAAAGACGCAAGAAAGAAAGAAAGAAAGAAAGAAAGAAAGAAAGAAAGAATGAAAGAAAGAAAGAAAGAAAGAAAGAAAGAAAGGATGAAATGAAAGAAGTAAAGACGCAACAAAGAAAGAAAGAAAGAAAGGATGAAATGAAAGAAAGAAAGACGCAAGAAAGAAAGAAAGGATGAAAGAAAGACAGAAAGACGAAAGAAAGAAAGAAAGAAAGACGCAAGAAAGAAAGAAAGAAAGAATGGATGAAGTGAAAGAAAGAAAGACGCAAGAAAGAAAGAAAGAAAGAATCGATGAAATGAAAGAAAGAAAGACGCAAGAAAGAAAGAAAGGAAGAATGAGAGAAAGAAAGATGCAAGAAAGAAAGAAAGGATGAAATGAAAGAAAGAAAGTCGCAAGAAAGAAAGAAAGAAAGAAAGAAAGAAAGAAAGAAAGAAAGACGCAAGAAAAAAGAAAGAAAGGATGAAATGAAAGAAAGTAAGACGCAAGAAAGAAAGAAAGAAAGAAAGAAAGAAAGAAAGAAAGAAAGGATGAAACGAAAGAAAGAAAGACGCAAGAAAGAAAGGATGAAATGAAAGAAAGAAAGAAAGAAAGAAAGAAAGAAAGAAAGAAAGAAAGACGGAAAAACTAATAATACAAACAGAAAGAGAAAACACAAAAGTAAAAAACAAACTAAAGAAAGAATATGAAAAGAAAGGGAGACGAAAGACAAACAGAAAGAAAAATGAAAAACAAAGAAAAAAGGAAGATACAAAAGAAAACAGAAAAATCAGAAAGAAGGAAAAAGAACGACGAAAAAGAAAAAGAAAAGTAAAGAAAGAAAGATCGCTAGCCAGTGAATGATTCTGTGGCACACCTTTGCACCAGGTCATTTGCAAATAAAGTTCGCCGCAGTCTGGTTCTTAATACAAACTTTGCATTTACAATCAGGCTAAATACCTCCCGGACGCGCTATTTATATGCGTATCTATGCATCGCACATATTGTAAAATGGCTGAAAGGACTGTTTTTCTTTCGGTATCAAAATACCCATATTTCCGTTTTGACAACGAGCCACAAAGACATTATCCAACTCTGGATCAACATATTCTCGGCTCCCTCGCGCAGTTATTATCGTTCTTAATTATTTGACCTCCATAACAGGTCGTGAGAGTGGTCATAAAAAACAATAGAGCTCACCCGCAAAGGTTAAGCAAATATTTCCTAAGCATTGTGCGTCTACTGGCAACTCTCTAATCTAAACTCTATTACAACAGTTCCTTTACAAAAAAGCCATTCGCTGAGAGGCTTTTGTCGAGAAATCTTGCCTATATTAACTTTCTGATAATTACCTCCTCTTTTATACGTCTTCTGTTGCATGCTGGCTAACAAATTCTAGCGGACCAGTTAGCTTCTGTAGTGAACTTGATATTTTATGCCGGTCCCAATACCTTACACCATACGAAGATAAATTTACTAAATAATAAAACTTACCGTAGAGCAATGGTTAACAAGTTAAGTTTGCAGACAATTACAGTGTAGTGAATTTGATTCTCATTAGGCATGTGCACAGTACAAGTGACTTTGTCGTAGTTTAAACTAAGCTTAGTAAATACCCCACCCTACCTGTCTCACAAATCATTACAGATGCAGTTAATTTGATCCTCATTGGGTACTGTACACATGTCACTTAGTAACAGACTCGTTAAGAAACAAACAACTGGATACGTTAACGTCACAGACTTCTCCCTAACAGGGATCATCGTGTTATATGCTTTTGTACCAAACTAAATTAGGTTAGCGTTGTGGTGTAATAGATAACGGCTCAGAATGAGAAATCGGAGAGCAGAGTTCGGATTTCAGTTGGGTTCGTTACATTCACTTACGTGTAATGTACATATCAGATAAAATCGAGATTAATATTTCTCATGATTGAGTAATTTATACATCGTGGACTACTTTATACATAGAAAAGTATTTTATATATATACGAACATACGGAAATAGACAATTAATCACATACTAGAGTTAGGACTTTCATTCTGTAGTTCACATTTTTATATAATATATTACAGTAAATACTTTCAAAACGTTTTTCTTACCTTTTCTTTCTCATATATGATTTATATGATATGCTGCTCTATATGCATAATGTTATACAATGTTATACGGCGAAACACATAGCATTTTGATATTTACTCTAGCTTTCTTACCGATGTTCGATGAACATCAATACGCATTTCTATACACACACACACACACACACACACACACACTTAGATAGATAGATAGATACGTATGTGTATGTAACAATAATTTGTTTCCTGAATCATAATTATATATATATGTGTGTGTGTGTGTGTGTGTGTGTGTGTGTGTGTGTGTGTGTGTGTGTGTCTGAGAGAGAGTGAGAGAAAGAAAGGTAGTGATGGTTAGCAAGCTATTTATTAATAGAGTAATTAGATAATTTTCTATTCTATCTTCTCTTGTACCTGGCTAAGTTAAGATAAGGTATTTTATAAATATCATAGTGTATTAGTTTCGAATCGAATCACATGGAACATATAGTAAATTTGTATTTCAAGTGGTGTTTTATACTAGCCAAGTTTAGTAAATATTAATGGGCGTTACTCCATTTAGTAGCTAGTTTCACAAATTATTATTATTATAGCGAGTTGAAGGCTCAGCGTGATGCATTGTTTAGCAATTTTTATAACCTTGTTTCTCACTAAGCGGAGCTAAGCAAATATTAATGTTTCTCACATGAAAAAACAGTTAGAAAGCTAATCATATTAACCATTACTGCTAGAGTGATCCTGATTTTCAAAAAGTGCACAAGATGCTAAATATATGTGTTTGTGGAGGGATATATTATGTATGCATTATGTAAGTCTCTATATACAGTTATGTTCTGCATATATATGTGTGTGTGTGAGAGAGAGAGAGAGCGTGCGTGCGTGCGTGCGTGCGTGTGCACATAATATGATTTAGCAATGTAGATAGTGAAAAGGTTTTCGGTTCACCCTATTCTGATCGTCGAAATACTGATTTTGAGAAATGAGACTCAGCCCCTCCACGTATATATATATAAATATGTACACACGCACACACACACACACACACACACACACATATATATATATATATATATATATATTATATATATATATATATATAGAGAGAGAGAGAGAGAGAATGAGATTTATACGGTAAACTTAAAGTCGTTTACAAGATAAGTCTGTTGAAATTTTCTTCATCTGTTATATATATATATATATATATATATGAACATAGAGAGAAAGAGAGAGAGACAGAAGTAAACAGAAAATTATGTTATGAATATAGACACGCATATATATTTATAACATATGCTTTTGTGTGTGTGTTATTTTATGTTTTGTGCTTTAAACTGGAAGGTGCAGTAAGTTAATCTGCACGTGCAAAAAATAAATAAATATACTGTAATAAAGCCAAATAATAACTATTCAGACCCGCTTACATACTGCATAACTGACGAAAGCTGAGCTTCACATGTCAATTTGTGCTTAACGTAGACATCTTGGCGCCGTAAAAAATTGATAACCTTTTGCCTTTTTGACTAATATTCGTCTTCTGCCAAATTTCAGTCATACAACAACTACATATTTTTCTTTAAAAAAAGTTTTTTAGTGAGCCTTATGAACAACTGTACTGGTTTAGACGCTTACAGTTAAGACATGGTGAACAATCTAGTCACGTTTGTCTATTGCTAGTGAGTTTTATTATCAAGAGCTTGTCTATCATCATAGCCTCGTGATAGACTAAACCAAACTAACTTTATGATGCTAGGGATGGCTCAAATTGATAGAAGTCAAAAATAAAAACATTCATACATTTTAGGTGTTCATCCAACATCGTTATGCACACTACAAATATTTATTTCTTAGATGTTTATGCAATCCATCAGATCACACAGAGGATTCATTAAACAAATATGTCAAAGCTTTCATTTTTCTTATAGTGACACAATAGATATTAAAATTATATATTGAAAATAATTACATATTACATTGTAGATATTTTTACTATAGTAATTTAATAGAACTCATTTTAATATATTTAAAATTATTTTACTACAGAAATATTTGCAAAACTTTTTACTACTCACATTTATTGCAATGTTTGTACAAGCTGTTTACGTATAATATAATTAGAAAGGGTCACCTCGGCGTGGTGCGATGGTCAGCATGCTTGTCTCGACAAGTTACGACTGAAAAGTGAGTTCGATTCTCACTAGGTGCTCCATACTTTCGGCCTTGTGCCATATTTAAGCTACACTTAGAAAATAGCCATATAATTAGAAAGACATTTTAAATAAATACATCAAAACTTACATTCACTCGAATGATTATATATTGTAACAAAGTAAAGCATAATAATAAAGTAAATAATATCTGTAAAGGAATTCATTGCAATTTATTGCAAATTATCATACAAAGTGGAAAAGCAATAAACGACGGAACAAGGAGAAATATCAATGGAGAGATAAATAAACACTTCTAATATGATAGGGTTTATATGTACAATGTGAATGGCTTGACTATAGAAATGCATTAAAATCAAAAAGTATTACTGAAAGAATATGGCTGTTATTGCTAGAATGCACCGTTTTGTTTTTGTTTTTGGGGGGAGTGATTGTTTTGTTTTGTTTTTTATTTGTTCACATATTTAAAAGTTTGCAAATTGAAAGCTTGTAAAATGTCTGTAATTTTTTTTCAGATATCTTGTTTTACAATATACAAGAAATAAAACACAAAGAAATTATCGTGGCTAACATAAGTGAAAACTCTATATTAGATTCGATTATTACCAGAATCACGTCGTCTCCGTATAACTGTCAGCTCATTAATATGCAGTTTAGGAAGGTAACTGTTTATGAGAAGGGGTGAGAATGTTATTTCACTTGGAGCTTCTTGTTCGTGGTTTAGCTAATGGGTTTGTCTATCTTATGCTTGAGAAGGCAGCGTTCAGCATACGCTTGATGTTTACTCAGGGATATGGACATTCTGGATCATTCTGAAATTAGGAAAACTTTAGCGAGGGATAAGTGTCAATCATAGAAAATGAACTGCATCTGTTCCCTAATGAACCAATTCGTGGTTATTTTAGGAATTATCCCCACCAACTCAACTACCCGCCTTGTGAGGCACGGTTTTGTATCATTTGCTCGCGCGGTGTCATTTATATGCGGTACAGGAGTGTGATGCGCCATTTAATACAGTCGACAAGCAGCCCCGTTCCGGAGATACGCAGTGACTAACAGATGAGAAAATTATGAAGATACCGGTGAATATTAAAACAATAAAATGATGATAGTGATTTGGATGAGTGAAAAGGATTTCAATTTACAAGCCTCTAAGCCAGTGTAAAACATTACTCACCCACAGAGAATAGACGGAATATATCGCTTGAGGGGGAAAAAGTTGTGATTACTTAATCATGTTAGTTCCGTTTAAACGAAGCAATGTGAGAGACTAAATTAACAACAGCAAAACAATAATAATAACCTGCTGAAATACTCCAGTATAATCCTATAAGAAATAACTATATAAAGGCGAGGACTGATGGAACAGTAAATATAGGTTGTATCTGAATAAAGTTGTGACAGTTAACAATATTCTAAGCGACTGTAACAGGCTGACCAACAATGAATAAACAAGAAGTGATATCTCTTGGAAACCAAACAAACGACGATATTTTCATTCAGCAGATCAATAATATATCAACAGACTAGAATCTGTCCTAAATAAGAAAATTCATAAAACTGTCAGCGATTTTGAGATTCAAATGGACTCACCCAATCAAGGCCAGAATTCTAGAATTATGTTGAAAGAAGAACATGTTAGATAGATGATTTTGCTGCAGACCTGAGAGTAAATCTAAAGGAAAGGAAAATGCTAAATATCTTGGTCATACCAGAGAATGGTGGAACATGATGATGGAATTTGTAACAACCGTTATCAGAGATTTGGCAACGGTTTCGAATAACGAAAGAAAATGGCCGTTGAAAAGAAAAATCAGGAGAAAAGTTGAAATAATTCAGACGACATCTTTATTAAAAAAAAAACAACTAGAATACTGAGTAGAAATCTAGAATATTGAAGAAACTTTCTGTCACTTGATGAAAGTTTCGTGTCCACTCCAAAAGTATAACAAGTATGAAAATATAAAATTATAATCATTACTAAAATAAATTCATGAGGAGATTGCTAGAGTATTGAGTAGAATTTATAGCCACCAGATGAATTTAAGTCAAAAAATGTTGGATTAGCGATAATGTCAGTAGACAGCGATGTGAAACGAGGAAAAATATGTCAATGTAAAATACTGGGTTCGAATGTAATTGTTGTTTAAAAAGAACAATCATGATTAAAAAAGATTTAACATCTTTTTTAAGCCATTAACAGGATTGACAATCTTATTAAATATATAAATATAGTTAAAGAAGTATGATACAAGTGTTTCATAAATACTATCTTTGGTATCAAGTGTTACATAAACTACTGGTAAATAAATAAATAATTTGTAATAAAAGTTTATAAATAAATAACCTCGAATGTATTTCTTTAGTGAAGTAATGTGTAATACATTTGTGTGATAAAATCGTTTTCAATTTATTTCTATATATGCTTTTAGTATATACTATATAGTTCACCATTAAAAACAATAAATGTTTTAATAAATCCTATGTATGATATCACAGGCTATATATATATATATATATATATATATGTGTGTGTGTGTGTGTGTGTGTGTGTGTGTGTGTGTGTGTGTGTGTGTGTGTTTAGAGAGAGAGAAAAGAGAGATAATAAGTAATAAATTTTCAATGTAATTCTATAGTAAAATGATTTCCAGTGTTATTCTACACTAAACTAAATTAAAATATATTTTCAGAGTAATCAGTGAATATTTAATGTATTTACTTAACCAAATATTTAATACATTTGCTTAAATAAACATATCTAAAGTTAAATAAATATTCATAATAAAATATATATAATGCATTTTTATAAGCTAATATTTTATACATTACCTGTTAAAATAATATATATATATATATATATATATATATATATATATATATATATATATATATATATATATATATATATATATATATATATGTATGTATTATATATATATAAAGGATCTGGTGCCATAAAAGATCAGTAAAAACTAATTAGTTTTAAAATCGATAATATTTGACACGTGCATAAATTAGGAACTAACCTAAAATATTTGATACAACTATTAAAAATTTCAAGCTACACAATATCGTTCTCATAATTCTACATCGGATTTGCATGTGCACTGACAAGTCATAACGAAGGCGACAAGTGTTATCAAATGTTTAGATTCGACCTCGTAGATTGTGAAAACAACGAAAATTATAATTGCTTTCAATTTTACAAATTACAATAGTCCTACATTATTAATTCAGTATAATTTTATTTATTGCAACTTTGTGAGTTAGACCCTCGGGAAAAGGTGAAAAAGCAAGAGGGAGGTGAGGGAAAAAAGGAAGGTATAATTTAATAGATATACAAAGATAAATATCAGTCAGATGAACCGGGTAGTTAGGTGTTCCTTTAATTGGTAGCACCCGTAAGCCGGAAAGAGTTTGTGGTAAAAGAAGAGTAACAACTATCTTTTCTTAAATGAGATTCTGCAGACATTTTCAAGGACGACAAGTAATTAATATCCATTTAATCATGACATTTTACATTAATTGCATTCAGGAAAGTAAAAGATGCAAGTTTTAATTTTATTAACGCAAATGTTTTACGCAACATAGATAGATAGATAGATAGATAGATAGATAGATAGATAGATAGACAGAAATATTTTTTCGTAAACTATTTGATATCCACTATTTCAATTAGCGACTAATTATTGCAAAAAATGGCATTACAAAAGCAATTTACGCTGTCTCCTGCTATATTTAAATGGGAATGATTACTTTGGGGTTTTTCTGGGTTGACGCCCTTTTGCCCCTAAGCCCCGTAAACACATTTTGTCGATATGTGTGGTGAATCAGAAATGGCATCATTATTTTTTGCTCTTTTTATTCTTTACATACTCTTCTCTTTCAACCAGAGAGAGAAAACTACTCAGGTAATTCATTATTTACCGAGGTTTATTTTATTCATTTCGGGACATTGTTCCTCTTTGGGATAGTTGTTCGCAAAAGCACGCTGGGACTTCCTTGCGTCTCTTTAATGATTCGTTTGCAAAGAAGGAAAACACACTCACTTGTCACTACTTCAACTGTCAACAGTGTCAAAAGATAATTCAAGCTGTCTTCTACTACATACTTGAATTTTTATGAGTAACCGGTGGATTCAATAAGCAATACGGAATTTTCCACTCTAAGTGAGTAACCGCAGTACCCGGATGTCGGAGAAATGGAGACACATATAGAATGTCCTAGCGTACAAATTATGAAAACACATCTGGATTATATAAAAGACACCATAGAAGGTTATCCTAAAAATGTCCATTACGGATAGGAAATGTAAGACTTATTTCCTCTAGCGAAAAATTGGCTTCAATTTTGATAATGCAATAAATTATTAAGGAAATATATATCCATTTCTTTCTATCTATCTATCTATCTATCTACCCAACTACTTACCCAACTACCTACCTACTATCTATCTATCTATCTATCTATCTATCTACCCAACTACTTACCCAACTACTTACCCAACTACCTACCTACTATCTATCTATCTATCTATCTATCTACCCAACTACTTACCCAACTACCTACCTACTATCTATCTATCTATCTATCTACCCAACTACTTACCCAACTACCTAACTACTATCTATCTATCTATCTATCTACCCAACTACTTACCCAACTACCTACCTACTATCTATCTATCTATCTATCTACCCAACTACTTACCCAACTACCTACCTACTATCTATCTATCTATCTATCTATCCACCTACCTACTATCTATCTCTCTATTTCTCTCTCTCTCTCTCTCTCTCTCTCTCTATATATATATATATATATATATATATATATATATATATATATATATATATCTGTCTGTCTGTCAGTTTTTCGATATCTTTCTAACTACTTACCTATTTCAGTTCCTTTATATCTATATTTCTATCAATATATTTACTAATCGGTTGACTGATATTAAACTATTTCTTTATCTTACAGTATTTGGTAAATTTTATTTTAAAATGTAAAAAGGCGTCCTTACAATTATCTCAAAGATTTTGTATGAGAGTGTACATTTCTGTTTTGTGTGCCTATTTTAAAAATATAAAAAGAAACCTAAATTATATAGTAAATATACATTGCTCAGTCTGGTACAAAGCTACAACACCCCGTGATGATCGAAATCTTTGACCATCCCAATATGTCCTCTGTTAGAACACTTCCCAGCTATTTAAATTTCTGCCCCTGCTTGATTTTAGTGTCCCCGACCTGTAAATCGTATTTTCTTTTTTCTGATGACCATACATTGTCTTGTAGTTTATGCTTAGTCCATTATCTCATTCGCTACCTCCTGTAGGAGGTTTTACAATTTCCTTTTCGTGTCTGCTCTAAGCACAGTGTCATCTGCGTATCTTATGTAGTTAAGATTGTGGCCGCCACTGATGAATCCTGGTAGGCTTTCCAATTCTCTCAGAAATGCCTCGCTGTAGAGGTTGAATAGGTCCGGTGAGAAGACACATCCTTGCCTTATGCCCCTTTCTATTTTTGTATATTGGCTGAACTCAGTTTTTATCTTTATGCAAGCGGTTTGTTACTTCGTGATAACAAATTAAGTTTCCTTTCTATTAGCATTTTATCAACTGTATATAATAACGTGTCATTTCTAAAACGGAAATAAAATGTCTTCGTAAATTCTCACATTTTTACTTCACTCTACGGCGATAACCTAACGATCGTCACCCGTTCATTTCAATAAAATGTTCGAAAGACAATCGAGACAAGATAGAGAAGACAGAAATTGGGGCGTTGTCAAATCAGTATTCAATTATCTACTGAAGAAGGAATTGATACAATTTGAATTAATAACAAAGTAACACCTGTATATGTTGCTTTATCCATCAACTTTATTTTATAAAGCCTTTATTTTGACTGAATTCGCCGAAGTTTAAGGTCTTTGTCGTTACTTTTGCTTGCTACGTCGCTTCACAAAATCGTCAAATTTCTATTTGATTTCAATAGAAAAACAACACACAGATAGATATGGTAATTGCTAACTCGACTAAAGATTAAAGTGACTGGGTGTAATAACTTTTCATGGATAAACAGTCAAATAAAAGGACACACTGGCACTTTAGATTCAGTAGAAAAGCTTCTTTCTCTATTACCAACCTTGACAGGGCCCAATAAACAGGAATGAAAATATTCATAGTTACTCATCAAAAGTACACAGACACATGCACACGCACACGTGTGTATGTGTGCGCGTGTGTTTAATGCAAACTTTAAAGAATTATGTTATCTGTATTGAACTACGTTTAAAACTGTCTCGGTTTCAGGTTACAACACAATGTAAAGTTTGCATTGCAAACGAATTTTACTCTGTATATGAGCGACAAAAGAAATTATGGCGGTCAGAAAGGATTGGAACAAGTCTAGCGAAAGCAAGATGGCGGCATTATTGCAAAAGATTACGAACGTGAAGGTGGTAGTGACTACCTATTACGATTCTCTTTTCACCTGTGAATGAATACAAATGTATCACTTAGGAGTTTTTGCGACGACACATGTATACATTAGAGCCCCACGTATCGTGCTTAAGAATTTATTAACTGAATACGGATCAACAGTAGAATGGACATGAGTCAAGTATGACATGTTTTTCAGCGACGAACTGACTGATACACTCATTCAACCACTCACTCGCTCGTTCATGCAATTTTATTTCCACCTACCTTTTTGCATGCTAATCTATTTTTCTTTTTTTTATTAATATTTATAGTATTTTACACCATAAAATTTAACTCTTGTTTTCTCCTTTTTTTCTACATTTATCCCCCTCCTCTTCCTATTCTTTTTCTTTCTTTCTTTTCTTTCTTATTTCCTCGTCATCTTCATTATTTAGTTTTTTATACGTTGCCCTTTTCTATTTTTTCTTTGTGTTTCTTTCTTCTTTATTTATTTATCTATTTATATAGTGATTTATTTAATCATACTTTCCTTTTCTAACACTCTTCTTCTCTCTTTCTTATTTCCTTGTCCTTTTAATTCATCACCATTTCTTTCTTTATTCATTACTTTTCCTCCTCCTGCTTCTTTTTCTTCTTCATTATTGTTACAACTTCCTTCTACTTTCCCTCTGTTTTTATTTCCTCTTGAATTTTTTCGTCAACAGTTTTATCTCTTTTGCTCTCTTTCTAACTGATTTCCTCTTTTGATTCTCTTAAATCGTTATTTTATTCACTTAGTCTACTTAAAAATGTGTTTTTTTATTTATTTATATCACGACTTTATCTTTCTTATTTCCTAACTTTCTTTTCATTTTTAAACTTCATCGAGGTTTTATTAAACTCTTTCTTATCCTTCTTTCTCCACTGATCTTTTTGTTCTCGTTAAAAAAAATCAATTTGTCTTTGTTATTTTTATGCAAAAGTGATCGCCTATCTCCTTTCTCTCTCTTCTCTTTTTTCTTGCCTCATTCTTACTCTCTTTTGCATAATGATCAGAATGACATACACGCATAAACGCACACTAGTGCAACTGCGCCTTCGCACATTCACATGAACGTACATGCACACACACACACACATACACACGCACACACGCATACACACATACACGCACGCACGCAAACAAGCAAGCGCACACACACACATTAACAAGCTGGCTGTGGAATCTTTGATCTGCGCCATTCGATATTATGTTCAACTGAACATTTTGCTCGCGTAGATCTAAGTAACGATTATCTTTTGAAGAATGTAAATGCATTTGAATATTAATATGCAAAACAAGGAAAAATAATTAACATCCAGTGGTTGTATTTTCTTAATTAACGATGCCTTTAAAAGAACCACAGCTTAATGCGGGACTGATAGGGAAAGAATTAAAGTATGATTTAATCTAGTGGCAGTTGATGCTTCCTTGATTTGAATTTGAATGCGTAACTGCATTCGAAATAGGAAGAAAGTGAGAAGTAAATCATGGGGAGAAAGATACACTGAGTAAAAGCATAAAGCGAAATTTCTAAAGTGGCAGAGGTAGTTGTTGGCGGAGGTAGGAAATATTTATTCCTTTATTTTTTTACAAAAATATAAATGATTAGATCAGCCAGAACAAGATATTGCTGATAGAGGTAAGGATAGTGATTCAGTTAGGGAGTTCACCAGAGTAAAGGTCACCATTATCATTACGAGAGGCAGCAAAGAACCAACAAGGCTACTCTCGTCTGTAGATGACAGCATTGTGTTCAAGCGCTCTCATTTATTAGACCAATATTCTTGATGCTTGAGTGAGTGCTGGAAGATCGACTATAGTTAGTGATAGATGTTGTTAGAAAATAAGGATTTTCACTCTTTCATTTTTAAAAAGTTTCTTTTAAAAATATTAGACATGACTGGAAGGTTTCACCGTACACGATCATTGCATGAGGAAATATAATTTCTTTATTAAATTCCTATTTTGGCCATATTTTATTTTGCGATAGTTTATTATTTATCTGCGGATATCCTACAACAAAAAAGTAATTATTTTTTTAAAAAAAAGAACAATCTGATTAAAAATGTATAGTAATATGAACATCTTCATCAATGTTATTTCGAGTGGCATTTCATATATATACTAAGACAAAAAAAATATATGAAGTTTTCTATAGAATCACTACGAAAGATTATAATACTTTAATTAGAAAAAAATTAACTAAAAATTATAGAAAGGTAGATAATAATTTAGTTAACTTGGTTAATGGAATGAATGAAACTAGCAAAAATATTATGGCAAAACTTAAAATTAGTGACAGAGTTAGCAAACTCTGTACAAAAGAATCTTATATCAAGAACCATAAACCGGACTTTGAAATTAATCTTCCCACCAGGATCATCAACCCTACTAAGCCGTTAATTGGTAAAATTAGTAAAAATATCCTCGAAAGAGTCAACAAACTAATTAAGTACAAAGGTTTAACACCACTGATGTCATTAATTGCTTTTATAATATAAAAGATAAAACTAATTGTTCTTTGATCCAGTTTGATATCGCGGATTACTACCCATCCATTTCAAGGGAACTCTTTACATTAGATTTGGAATTCGCCAACAAGTACTCTGATCTATCAAAGGATGAACTGGATAATATTATGAACGCTAAAAAATCTGTCCTTATCCATAACAAAGAACAATGGATAAAAAATAATTCAGGTGACCAATTTGATATTGCAATGCGATCGTTAGACTCTGCTGAGTCATCCGACCTTGTTGGTTTATTCATTTTATATAACTTTACTGCCCACCATGACATCAACATAGAGGATATAGGGTTATATAATGATGATGGTCTTATGGTACTGAAAATTGTACAAATTTCAAAATTGAAAAAATCAGAAAATCAATCCACTGGAAGTTTAAAAAATCTAAACCTGAAACTTATAATCAACGCAAATTTAAAAATAGCAAACATTCTCGATGCAACACTAGACTTAGTTAATAATATATACCAACCATACATGAAAACTAATGCCATTTTATTATATATCCACCCAAAATCTAATCACCCTCCATCTATAATCAAACACATACCCTCCTCCATAGAATATAGAATTAGTAATAACTCTTGCAGTGAAGATGTATTTTATAAACATAGCAATTTCTACAACAATTCCTTAAAAATGGTGGTTATAAATGCCATGACATTAAATACAGAAAACATAATAGTCATAGCAGAAAAAAAATAGAAATAAAAAAATCATTTGGTGCACACACACACACACACACACACACATTTAACCAAATGGTTGAAACTAAGTTAGGACAGAAGGTTTTCAATATAATTAAGAAAGATTTCCCCAGTAATAATCCTTTAAGCAAGATTTTTAATAAAGAATACACTTAAATTAAATTACAGTTGTACAGATAATCTAGAAAAAAATATTAAAAAACATAATAATAAAATTATAAATCAACAGTTAAACTAAAGTAATAATCGTTATTTCAAAACAGAAAACAATACTGATAATAAATTGTGTAATTGAAGAAATCCTAACGAATGTCCATTAAAAAATAGGTGTTTTACTGATTCTTTTGTTTACCAGTGTACCATTTCATCTAGAGAAAATTTAACTGTTAAGAAATTTTATATTAGCAGTACAAAAATTCGTTAATCTGAGGTCGTATCAGCACATATCTTCTTTCAAAAACAATGCCCACCGTAACCGAACATTCCTTTCTAAATATGTTTAGCATTTAAAATAAATTAATAAAACTTCTATGGTAAAATAGAAAAACGAGAATCTGTAAATCCTTATATGACCCATGCGCTTGTGTTTACAAGAAAAGTTGCATATTATAAAGTTTCCTAAAAATTAAATTCTGCTAAACCAAAGAAATTAATTAACGATATTATGTAGGCATTGCATAAATTTTACATTAAAATATAGCTAAATGAATTTTTCATAAATATTTTACGTATTACAATTACATAGTCATTATTTTATAAGTATATAATTCTTGAAGAATTCTTAAAAATAACTTTTTGTTCAAGGTAACTCTATGTCTACTTCACCAAATCTGAGTTCTGTTTGGATACATTATTGTTCGCCACTGACTTGTCTAGAGTGTCAATTTATCAAGACATGAATTAATAATGAATTAATAATCCACGTCCTTCCATCCTCTGACCATATCTTTCTCTTATTTTTTATTTTAACTTACATCTGAGTTTAATTAGTTAATCCAGACATGCCCACGACTATATTTTTTAATTCTGACATCAGGCTCCCCACCACGTTTTTAACTTTCAAAAGAGGTAATGATTTGTTTTAAAAATTCCCAAATAAATCATTTTTATTATATATTATCTTCCATCGCCCGAAGAGGAATGATTATAGAAATAAATATGAAAGTTTTGTGTAGCGAGGTAAAATGTTTTTATTCTAATCTATTATAATAAAAATATTTTAATAAGATAGATAGATAGATAGATAGATAGATAAAAACAGACTGTATACACATGATATAGCTTTTATGATGAAAAATCTGAGTTATAATAAAGTTCAGAATTAGAAATCTATTTTTTAAATAATTTTTTACATCATGATATATAAGGCTATAATGGAAAATTTTATATATAAAAATAATTATATATATATATATATATATATATATATATATATATATATAAGGCAGTATGTGTGTGTGTATATATATATATATGTGTGTGCGTGTGTAACGAATGCACGGCCGCAATTTTCGACGGATTTGCACCAAATTTTACATGTACATGCTCCAAGTTAGCGGGAAGGCCAAGACCGACTTTGCATTTTCCAACTCCCATCGATAAATAATCAATTTTTTCATGCTTCTACGGCAGTTTTCATGTAGTTTGCGGCCATTTTCTTCTGGCCAGAGTGAGAGCCTATAGCTGTCTGCCACGAATAGGCAGGAATATTCTATTGGCCAACGTGAGAGCCAACAGCTGACTGACACGAATGTTAACTAGCATGCTAGCTTGCAAAAAACATCGATAGCTGCATTCGTCACAAGTGGGAAAAATTTAAACCTGCATGGCACTTTACTTCAATTGGCTCATTCGCTTGCTTAAACTCAACGTTGATTCTGATTCCGCAGAAATGGGTTGGGTGTGAAAATGTATTTGTTGTTAACATTCTTTTTTCATTCGGTTTTTCCAGTTACGAGTCCTTTTTTGAAGCTGCTCGTTTTGTGTTCATTTTGTTTAGTTCTTTTTCGTAACAGATTTAATGTTTAGTATAGAGCTTAGAAAAAATTCGCAGTGTGAGATAGGCAAGAAGTAAGGCATGTAGCATCATCAGCACGGCAAAGGGCACTCCTTTAAAGGCAAAGAAGGGCAAAAATATTTTAAGTCAAGTGATAGCGATTGCTATATGAGTCGTACGATTTTTGAATCAAGCACTGGCAACGCCGGGCCATGCTGCTAGTACACACATATATATATATATATATATATATATATATATATATATATATATATATATATATATATAAGGGTTAGACAAAATAATAAATTGACTAATAAGTTGTTGGACATCCATTTCCTTCTAAAACTGATTTGATTCTATATGGAATGGAATCAAATAAGTTTTTAATTGTTTCCAGTGGAATTTTATCATATTCTTCAATAAAAATTTCGAAAAGTAGATTTAGCGACGATAGGGGAGGAAATCTGTTCCTCTCTCTGCTCTAGAACTCCCCATAATGGTTCAATTATGTTGAGATCAGGTGAGTGTGCTGCCATGGAGGATGTTTCTGATGCTCATCAAACTATGGTTTCACTTTTTTTGCAGTGATGATAATGCACCCATACGGTGTATTATCATTTTGGAATATGGCACTTTCTGGCAAGAGTATGGTAGCCATTGTGAGGACATTGTCATTGAGAATGTCGAATATTTATCTGTAGTAATTCTACGGTTAAGATTGATGATAGGACCAGAAGAATAACAGGAAATTGTCGCCTAAATCATTATTGAGCTGCCTCCATGTTTGATTATCGGGAATATACAATCCGGATCCTAGGCTTCACATGGTGTTCTCCATACATAAACGCGCCCGTTTGTACGAAATAACGTGAAAGAAGATTCATCTGACAAAATAACGTTTTTCTATTCCTTGAATGTTCAATTCTTGTAATCATCACACCATATTTTTTCGCAACTTGGCGTTAGACTTTGTAATCAGAGGTTTAAGAATCGTATCCTTTCCATAAATACCAGCTTAGTGGAGCTCCCGACGTACTGTGCTTGTAGAAACTGTATTGGTTAGGTGAGTAATGAGTTCTGATGTCACTTTTGATGCAGTAGTTTGATGATAGTTTTACCACAGTTCATTTTAAAGCTCGTAAGTCTCTTTCGGTCAACTTTGATTTCCATCCATTATTACTCTTTGCTGATAATGTTTTGCATTGTTTTGTGTAAGCTGTTATAAGAGTAGAAACTGTAGCACGTGACATATTCAATAATTCAGACGTTTTGGTTACAGATGCTCCTGCTAATCGGGTACAATCTATTTGTCCTCTTTGAAAATCCGACAGGTCGGGCATTTTACTCTTTTACCTGAAGATACATAATGACTTAATTAAGTGGAAAAGCAAGGTTAAAGATTAAAGTGCTGAGTAGTTACCTTTTATGCCGATTTGATTTTAACAAATGCCTGGAAATGCCGGAATTGTAAAATTGCGTTTTTTGCAAGCTGTTCACATTATTCTGTCTAACTCCTGGAGATATATATAAATATAATATATATATATATATATATATATATATATATATATATATATATATATATATATATATATATACATTAGATTGTTCTCCAGAATTAATTTTCTAATTTTAGATTATCTTAACTTTAAATATCCTAAATATTTCATTTTGCAACTTTAACTCGAATCTATTACACGCAAATGAGTATTTAGGTTTATTGTTCTCATGCTATATCGGAGAAACAGTCGATCGGCTTGATTACACTCGGACACATTAACCAATGTTGAAATAATTTTAACACATGACGATAAAAATTCAAACAAAATCTTTAAATATCTAGCTAAAAATACAGCGGTGTTTTCATTAACACTGCGACTTTGTTCCAAATACTTTTCTCTTGCAAGAAATGGGGGTTTATATCTGTTTCCACATATGCAAATGGAAAGCAGTCGATCAGGTTCATCTTAGTCAGCCTCTTTAAACTATACTGAAATAATTTAAATTATCAACATAAAATAATGTTTTACAATCCCCTCAATGAACATCACTTTCTATGCATTGCACATAAATTGTTTTTATAATTAAGTCATTATTTCTTGAATTTTCGTCTCTGTATTTGTGTTATTTTAACGAAAGTTAAAGTAACTTTATTTTCCAATAAAGTGTCGCGTATTTTAAAGCATACCCTCTATTGTTGTTTATTTTATCGATTTAATGAAAAAAACATTTATCTACATTTTGACGTGTTCTTTATAGTTTCCTTTTTATGATCGAATCAGTTATCTGAACAGAATTCAACTCTCCCAATAAACACACACATACGCAGGTACACGTGTGTGTGTATGTGTGTGTGTGTCTGTGTCTGTGTCTCTGTGTGTGTATGTGAATGCGTGTATCCTGCCAAAGGTCGTGGAATATGTCCCTTCTATCGTGTAGGACCTAATTTAATTCAGTAAAATGAAACAATTATAATTCACATCGATTCTACAAATGATTGGTTGACATCTGGAGAGAATTTGACATATTGTCTTGATAGCTGTTAACAGCTTCCTGATAATGTTCTTGTGTGCAAATACACCTCTGTACAACGTCCCATATCTGCTCGAGTGGGCGCTTTCCAGGGCAAATATACTGATCACATCATTTGTTATAAATATTTAGAATGCTTCTCAAACCAGTCCTGACCATTGGTGACACAGTGAATAATCTAGCTAACATAATTCATCGTTGTTTGTATACATGGAGTTAATGAATGAATGGAGGTAAATGGTCACTTAGTAATGCAACATAAATAGTCACCGGTCAATGACATGCTTACGCGTGGATGTCATATGTCCATACAATTTCAGAAATGGAAGGTCCAGTCGATCTAACACCGAATTCTATTAAGTCATGTTACCTTGCTATGAACAGTCAAACTAGAATTCGCACTGGCGTATCAAATGCCAGAGCATAATTGATGTAAGTCTGGGTATTTTCATGGCAATATATGGTTGCCCCAATTAGCATTACCTTTATATACTGCTAAATGTTATTACGTTGGACATGTGCAAAACCAAGCACACTTTCTAGAAGAACTGACAACGGAGAATGGTGCATAGTGTACTATGAAATCACAGAGCAGATATCAGTGACTTTAGCCTCCAACCTTGAAGACGTTAGATAAACGTCTCCGGAAAGACATTGTCTGATTTCAGAGCTGTCGTTCTCAAGGCAAGATAACTCAGTCTGCCCTGGTATTTAGTTTATAGCCAGAGAAAAATGGATTCATGCTTTTTCAAAAGTCATTAGTACAAAGTTAACGAAACACGAATTTAAACATTGAATCGACAGGAATTTCAAAACAATGTGCACCAATTCCATTTTACGCGTCGATAATTGTAACGTTACCTGCATATGTCACGAGTATAAACATATATATATATATATATATATATATGTATCGGGTGGGTTACACTTGTGAAACGAACTCACTACCCTAACGAACTAATTTGCGAATCAGGCTTGCTTATCATTACACCACGGTAGTCGCCCGTAAGACTACATATTTATGAACATTTTTGCATTTACGAACTAATGTATGTGTCTATGTATGTATTCAGGCATGTATGTATGAATATAAATGGCACGAAAATGAAAGGCGGATGAAAATACTTCAGGCCCAGTGGGTGGTGTGGGTGACAAGTAGAAACGGAAGTAAGGTGGGGTAGTGAATTCGCTAAGCGCAAGCATGAGAAGCGACAAGAGAAATTGATATATCAAATCGAGAGAGTGGTTTGGTCGATATGCTCTACACAGATATGTTTGGACTTTTGCTCGATATCTACTAAGCTTAGATTAGTAAGGCACAAGACTATGCTTGGCTGGGAGTAAAAATGTCAGCAACTGAAATGTTGGCTTTTAACTTTGAATCGAACATTAACTACGAAGATTAACTGGTTGATTATAATTTTAAATTTTTGGTGTTTTCATTGGTTTAGTTTAAGCTAAATAAATAAGGAAAACATATCATAAATTCTCTCCCTTCGTCTCTCTCTCCCTCTCTCTATGTGTATATATAAGTGTGTGTGTGTGTGTATGTGTGTAAAACGTGAGTATGTATATATATACATATATATATATATGTATTTGTATACATCTAAAGTAAACAAATAATATAAAATGTTTAAAACTTACCATCCAGACTCATGCGCATACAAACAGAAATATGATTTAAGTTAATAAATTCAATTTAATTATCTAACCTCCTGCTAAGCGGATATTATCTGTGAAACTCATATTCGTGAAGATAACTTTAGAACATTTTATTTTATCATATATTTATTATCCTTTTTTTTACTATTAGTGCTCTTTTTCTTAAAATTCCAGAAACACACTGGTCGACCGTTTTTATTTTATTTTACATATTCATTTATTTTTTAAGGGGATACTTAATTCTTGTTAATATATATATATATATATATATATATATATATATATATATATATATATATATATATATATGCAGACACAGCGTGGTGAATATATTCTTCCTGGCCAAAAAGGGAATCAAAAATAAATTATATTTTGGCATTTAGTTATATTTTTGAGACGAGAATTGTGCCAAGAGTTTTTAGCACCACTTCGTTTATTTATATGTATATAATACTCTTTATAGTTATAAATGTGCAATAACAGCTAAAACGTGTTTGTCGTGTTATATTAACTTACAATTAAAGGATTCTTTCTATAGCTTCTAAACTACAAACATTATTTTCATTATGAGATATATTTTATGCATTAGGTTGGTGCAAAAATAATGTCGTTTTTTGACGTTCAACTTCATGTGAGAAAACGACATTATTTTTGCACCAACCTAATATTATCGTTGTATGCGTTATTTTTAATATTGTTGGGTCAACAAAATGCAATTCCTTCATAAAAGGTCAAAGGTGTTCAAGTCTTTTAAATACTAACATAAATGTTAACCTTGTACCTAAGCTTTCAATTTTGCAATTTTGTTAGATTATGTTCTTGTATATAAGATTGAGAAATAAAATCACTACGAAACTTCTAACAATCTGATCGAAAATATATTGGGTTAAATGATGTTCTACAAACAACAACAGTAAAGACAACAGCGTTAAAAATATATGGAATAATAAAATCATTCACCTCAGAACTGCCGAAATGTTTAACTAAATTCTTGGATCACATTCTAAGTTATTTTTCCATATTTATAATTAATGAATTTCTGAATGCATTTTTAATAATAAATATTGATTAACAGCAAGGATGTTGTTTGTAGTTGCTTTTATCCTTTCTCGATGTAAATAATGTATGAAGGCAATAAACTGAAAAATATTTAAAACTCAAGAAGATTCAATCGTCTGGTCATCAAATATTAATTAACTTCAAGGACGCGTTTAACAGTTGCTTTCATCTTTTTTATACGTTGATAGTTTTGTGAGGATGATTGTAATAAACATAAAATATAAACAAAATCAAGGAAACTTGAGTGATTGTTAATGTAATATTCATTATCTACCTGATTGTTTCTTCAGAATTGTTTTATTCCTTTCTATATGTAGATAAATTTGAAAGGATAATAGCAGTAACCATATTAAGAAAATTTGATAGGATTATAATGGCAAAATGAAGTATATATGTATATATTGTTATAAATAACTGTATATATAAGATATAGCGGATGAAGTAACAGTTAGAAGCATGTAGAACTGAAACAGCAATTTGTGTTCAAAATCAGACTGCAGTATTCTGTATTGATTTCGCGCTAATGGTTCTATCCAGTTTTAGGTGATTAACATGACAGTAAGGGCCAATTGAAAGCAATCTATCTTAGGTGTCGGGTTACACACTGTTCCTGTAAAAATTCACAATTGCTGCAAACAATGATTGGATCTCTATGCATCGTTCGAGAAATGGGGACAAAAATCACCGCCTTACGTGTATCGTGTGACACAGGAATCGACTTTTTTGCTATATATATTAGACAGGGATTTATAACATCAAACGTGTAATGGATAATCAAAAGCTTTTACATATAGATGTATAAAATGTCTGCGTATATATCCGTATATAGATATTTATGTTTAGATGTATACATATGCGTGTATGTGCATGTAAAAACAGTGTTCGTGCATGTGTGAGTGTACGTGTGACTTATATGTGTTATCTTTACAACTTTAAAACCGATACAAAAATAATTTTAATGGAAAGCATCAGTGTAGATAGAACTAAGTAAAAACAGTTCTGAAGGATTTTACTGCATCAAGATATTTCTATTTCTGATAGGTAGACATAGTAAGTCGCCACATCACGCCAGATGCAACTTATCTGATTTTGCCTAAAAGTATGTAAAATATATTTAATTTGCTTTATAACGATGGCTGAAACTCAAATTCCAGATTTTTTTGCTCGTGCTTGAAACAGATCTATTTTTTTTTCCTTTCATGTAGTAAGACACGTCAAAATGTATAATGCTGATTATTTCAGTGTAAAATTTCTGTTCGCAGGCACATAAGTAAGTAAATATACTTATATAACATGTAGATCAGTACACAAATGGACGGATGAAAATAGATAGATAGATAGATAGATAGATAGATAGATAGATAGATAGATAGATAGATAGATAGACAGACATATATACTGAAACAGACTGAAATAATGAGATAGATGGATTTTCGCAGATATATATATATATATATATATATATATATACACACATGTTTGTATGTATGTGTGTGTGTGTGTACGTGCGTCTATGTTTATTACTGGTTCTGTTTTGGTTATGATGTTTGCAATTTTTTTGTAAAAATTGCAAATTTGTTTTACTTTTTAATGTTTTTATTTCTAGGAAAATACTAACGCCATTCTTCATGCAATTTAGACTTTCAGCCATCTTCTATCGCAGTGGTTCTCAAGCGGCGCGGTACGCCACATACAGATACAGCGAAAGAGGATAGAAAGGGGAGGAGGAAGAGGATAGCAGGTGAGAGGGAAAGATTGAAAGACAATCAAAGATTTAGAAACAGTTTCAGTTTCAAAAATTCATATACCAAAAAAAATTGCTTTCAAAATTTAAAATATTATTATGGATTACGTGTAATTGCCTGCGTGAGTTCCAGTATAAATAGTTATAAATAATTATTGACCGATATTATCATTGTGATATGTTTGCATTATATCAAGTATTAAGAATATAGTAACTAGGGTTTGCAAATTGAAGGAGAGAGTCATCAATGATAATGTTCTGACTTCGGATCCGCCGTTATCTCTCGATTTATTTTATTTTTAAATGTTCTTATCATCACATACAATTTAGTAAGATGCGATCAAATTTTCCTTCTGAAAATGCGGCCCAGAGAAAAAAAAGAAGGTTAGGGACCACTGTACTATGGCATTCTTAATAAAGTTAAACGGTCCTGTTTGGCAAACATTTAAAAAATTATAGCATCTAATTGACTTAAGTATTTAATTGCAGAAATTCAACTACTTTCTTATGAAAAAAAATTTCTTCGATGAGTGGAGATATAATACTTTTTTAATTTCCACCCCTAAAAAATATTATATTGAATGTAAATTTTTATCTGCGAATGTGACGATTATTATAGGTTAGTGATAATACAATTTTATATCTGACTTTACTTATGCGTGACAAGAAAGGAATATCTGCATCTAAACGTATCTGTTTCTCTGGGTGTTTATATGTGCGTAAGTGTCTATTTACATGATATTACATTGACGCAGTGATAGGTGTTTTCAATCATGTGGAATATTTATTAATCTGAAGCTTCAAAACATTATAAATTTTCAAGTATCAAGGGAAAAATAATATTTTCCAATGAAATGTGTTTGAAGTGTTGATTCATTGAACTAGTATATATACAAAGTCACAGTAGATTAATGGATAGCGACTCGGATTGAGGAGAGCCGAATTCGAATGCTAGTCGAGTTTATTGCATCTATTTCCGTGGAAAGGTATCAATCTATCTCTTATCCTATATATTACACGACAGATAGATTTTATGAGTAAAATTGAAGGACAGACAGCTGGGCCCTGTTGCAACCATACTAGGAGAAGGAAAACTGAATTCAAACCACCTGCTGTCTTATATGTCTGCATATTTAACTTCTAAGAGGAGGGACGGGATAGCATCAACATCCCCAAAATGAAGCACTGTTCTGACTTGAATGTCACCAAGAAGCACAATTGTAAGATGGAGGGAAATGGTGAGCACAGGAGCGCGAATTGATTAAAGCATTTTGCAAAAGAAATGTTTTACGTTTGTGCAATCAATACCTCTCCTTAGATCACATAGATCAAACATTATACAGTGAAACTTTAGTACAGAGACATATTGATCCCACAGTGTTGTACGTATTTATATAGTTATATGTTTAGTTTGCGTTAGTTTACTTATTTTTCTAAGTATTCATTCGTTTAAGACAATATATATATATATACCTATATATATATATATATATATATATATATATATATATATATATATATATATATATATACATACAGAGGTATATGCGTATATGCGTGTATACATACGCGAATGAGTGAATACGTGCATGCGTTTGCATGTGCATATGTGAGTGCAAATTTTCCACTGAATAAGTTCCCTATGAATTGACAGATAATCTTATAATAGAATCAGTTTCATGGAATAAATGCCTGCATATTTTACACTAGCATCAATGATTGGTGTTCCAACCTAGGTAACAAAACAGTATTTCGAATGTACAATGCATTCTTTCTAAAATCTACCCGCACCATTTTTCTTCGTAGCAGGCTAAGCAAGGCTTGGTGAATATTTATCTGAATATATCAGCATACAAATATACTTGTGTGTGTGTGTGTGTATATATATATATATATATATATATATATATATATATATATATATATATATATATATATATGCGTGTGTGTGTGTGTGTGTGTGTGCTTGCCTGCGCGCACACGCGTATGTGTGTGTGGCTATTCGCTGGAATACCTTTGTAAGTAAATGTTCCTGAATTTTTATAACACGTATTTTTTTTTTCAATTTTTCATGTTATTTGTTTATTTATTTACTTTAACCCAACCGTATGTTAAGGAAGTATAAGGAGAAATCTTCCTTTTTCAAACCACTTGAATTTGCTTCTTTTCCCACCTTTTTTTTAATGCATTAGGAGTTTCCCGACAAAGCCAACACATATTATGTTTCCTCCTATAAAAGAATTCACTCTTAGTCCTTTACTATACACTCATTCCAACCAAGGGCTCCTCAATATTCTGCGTTCACAGCTGGCGGCTGCGTAGGCTGTACCTTGGAGCCTTCGCTTTTTTATTTATCTTGAGTACCGATGCATATCATATCTTGAAGGTTCTTGAAAGCACTTGAATAAGTTATGTTTAAAGTATACAAATATAACTCAAGCAGTGCCAATGATACGCTTTTAATATGAGACCCTATGACTTAGTGCAAGATAAACTTTTTAACGATGTCACAACGTTTCCTGTTAATGTTACTGTTTTTAAAAAGTCGGTGTGCAATATTGAATCCCAAGCTATTGTAAGGTGAGCAAACGAATCAGCTTCAAAAGCTTTAAATATTGTAATAGCGCTAAATATTATTGCTTAAGTGGGTTATCACTTACAGCAACGATACATAAAAGCACTTAGTCTAAGCAAATTAAGACCTCATTTTCTTTTACAATTAATCCTCGTTTCACAGTCATTTGATGAACTTCGGTTAAAGTTCGTCTTATGCAGATAAAGGGAAAGAGCATAAGATTTATGGTGAACAAAGCATTAGTGGCACAAACACCTGTTTCCTCAAGACATGGGAAAGATCGATTTTATCGATTTTTCCTGTTTAAAGTAAAATCAATTATTGTCTAAAAAGTCACGATAGAAATACCTAAAATTAATCTCAAATCAATATTTTTCAGGATGTTTATAAGAATGTTATAGTCAATTTAAAGCTGTGAGGATTTTATTCTGATATTTTACGGCAACGTTTCGATTTAATTTTCTCGTTAATCCGCTTAGAATTTGGGATTATTTTCCCTTTGTCTTTTTTTTTGCCTTACTCAATTCTCTTTTCTTCTTTTCTTTCTGTCCATAAATCTAACTTTCGCACTCCCCATGTAAAACTCTCTGTATAAATTCCTCTCCAACTCACTACACACACAAATATACACACACACACACACACACACACACACACACACACACACACACACACACACACGCATATATATATATATATATATATATATATATATATATATATATATATATATATATATATATACCCACGAACAAAATTATGGGGCAGGTATATAAAAGTTAGAAATATGATTCAAATTTGTACATATATTAGCTGAAAATAGGGGTTCTTGAATTGATGTTTCCTTGGCATTTATGGGTACCAATAATGATCGGTGTTCATTTTTACTTATTTAGTATAAGTAGCAAAATCATTTATTCGAAACCTAATCTGCAGTACTAAAATTTAATCTGGAGTGCTAAATCTTTTCTAATTTTTTAGTAACAAGTTTAGTATCAATTTATAAGCGCTTCTTCTTTGTTGAAAATGTCTCCAAGAAAAACATTCCTGAAACTAACAGGTCTAAAATTATTGCATTTTTCAAAGAAGGGTTATTCCAAGTCAAAATTGCGAGAAAAGTGAAATGCTCAAGAATCGATGTACAAACAACCATCATTAAAAGATATAACAAAACCAATTCTTTCAAAAATTTTCAAGGCCGGAAAAGCAGTATATCGTCCCTTGTTGGAAGATAGACTGCTAAAGAGGGTATCTCTAGCTGATACGAAAAACTCTTCTAACGTGACTGCTGAATTTCGAGAGGTAACAAACAAAGTGATATCGACTCGTACAGCGTAAAGAAGGTTAGTAGAAGCTGACCTCAAAGTATGTAAAGCTAGAAAAAACTATTGGTCTGAAGTTAATAAGAAAAATAGACTTTCTTTTGCAAAAGAGCATTAAAATTGAATGGTTGAGAATTGGGCCAAAGTTATCTGGTCTGATGAAAGCAACTTTGAAGTAAGTTCCTTTATTAGTTGAAACTAATTTATTGAGCATATTTGATTTTATTACTCCTATTAATATTGTATTTTTATTGGATAGATAATTATCCCTAAAATTTTTATTATATATATAAATAAATATGTGTATGTATATATATATATATATATATATATATATATATATATATATATATATATATATATATATATACATATGTGTGTGTGTGTGTGTGTGTGTGTGTGTGTGTGTGTGTGCATTTGTCTCACACTCACCTGTCTTTTTCAATTCTCAGAATTTCAGATAACACTAGAATGGCAAGTTAAGTCCATCAAAGAAACTAAAAGGTGAGGATTACTCGTCCTAATAATTGGTCGAATATTAATATTTTACTTCATAATATTAAAGCAAAATAATAAGGTCAAAGAACTCACTATCTAAAATGTATCGATCGAAATAAAGATATTGATTACAGTGGAAATAATCAATTGCATAATGATTTTAATTTATCTCATTACATCAAGCAATAACAGAAAATCTATCAAACCTCTTGGCTAAAGCGTAATTATCGGAACAAGAAAAATAAGATTACTAATCGTAATGATTAATCAACTACTTTTTCTTTTTCAATTTTAAATCTGACCTTTGTTAGAATGATTGAAATAATATTTAGTAAGAAAGTAAAATTGATATAGAATTTTTAAGTAGGTATATTACCAAACTTTCATGGACCTGTCTAAATGAGAGAGTTCATTGATACGATCATAATGTTTCTTATATTCTGACAAAAATATGACATAAGTGAGGAGGTTATGGCTAATAAATTATTGATCTTACTAATTGTATAATGGAGCTTTTATAGAATCATTTAATTGCTAAACAAATACAGAATTTCTTAACATTTGATTATCACAGTACATCTACCAACATTTTTTTAATATTTTTGATTTTATATTATATTTGTTATTAAATTAATGAGCATGATTTCAAGTCTTTCTGAACATGTCAAATTTTCTTCAACATTTATGCATTCAATCATCTTTTTTCTGTCTTCCCGGTGTTATTCTTTCTCTCTTTCAGCTTCTGATTTTATTTAAATGACATTTTAATTTGCCATATTTGTTTAATTTTCAGCTCAATATTTACTTCTTTTTTCTTTGTTTCTCTTCTTCATTTATACCTTACTTTATTTTACCTTTTTTATTGTCACCCTCTCCTCTCTTTCTTCTTGGTTAACTTTCTTCATTGCATACTTTTCAATTGTTTACTATATCCTTCTTATTTAGCAATCATTATGTTATTTACTAATAAACACTGTTTTTTGTTTCTTCCTTTAACCAAATATGCCCTCTCTCTCTCTCTCTCTCTCTCTCTCTCTCTCTTTCACTTTCCCTCTTTCTTATTCTTCATTCTTTCTATTTCTCACAGTTTTTTCTTCTTTTGTTTCTTTTTCACTATATAAACATTTCTCTCTCTCTCTCTCTCTCTCTCTCTCTCTCTCTCTCTCTGTTGCTTTGATTCTTTCTTTCACAATATATACGCATTCTGTATTTTTTCTTTTTCTCTCTTCCCACATGCACATGCCCTTTTTTCTTTCTATCTTTCTTTCTCATTCTTTTTTTTCATACTTTCATTGCTTGCTCTCTTTTTCTTTTGATTTCTTAATATGTTCCTTTATAGGTTAGTTTGTATCAACAGTAAATATAAAAAGCGAAGTTTGTTTTGGCGCTCTGTAATTGTAAAATGACAGGCAGACAAGATTTATTAAACTTCAAAAAATAAGGTAAAATCAGAATAAGTGTTTGGTTAATTTTGATCTCGTTTCGAGTACGTCTAAGAAAAGGCTATTTTACAAGAGGCATGTGTTCCAGTGCTTGCTTATAAAAGTCAAGAAAAAATCTACAAAACTCTTAGTTTTTAATTGTTTCGACTATTTGCTTGTTTGCTTTTATATATTTATTTATTTATTCATGCTTGTTGGGTCGGTCTATTTCCGCATAAGAAAGAAAGAAAAGTCAAATAAGAAAGATGGAAAAAATACGAAAAGAAAGTAAATCAAATAATAAAATTAACAAAAACAAGCAATTCAATGAATAAATGTAAGAAATTAAAGAAGAGCAAATGGAAGCAAGATTCTAAAAAAAGAAAAAATTAATAAAAAGACAAATGAATAAAAACTGCAAATTAAATAAATCCCTGTAACCATTGTATTAATCACAAAAGAATAAAATAAGGAAGAAAAATAAATCTGAAACATTTGTGTGGGATAAATGTATGACTTTTTTAAACTTGAAAAATATTCATATTTATCAATAAGAATGAGAAAAGAGAAACAATCCAGTAAATTGGAAACAAAATTATTGTACGAAATGTTCAATGAAACGTGATATTGGAAGTATTGTTAATTAAAAATGAATATAAATTATGTTATATGATGCCTGTTTGTATTCTTATATTGCTTTCAATTTCTGACAATGCATACTTAAAAACAGAAAAAAAGTTTATCCATGTAGTTTTAACATACTTCACAGGTCATAAGAATTCATCTTGGACGTTTTTCTTATAAATAATTTGCAGTACTGTGTTTTCCAAAATGAAGTCATGATTATCAGGGAAGAATACAATACAGATTCCCACTTCGATTCGTTTCTGTTATAAAATTCTCTATATTGCTAAAAATTGTATATGTATTTACAGATATGGTATTTTGGAGAATACAGTTCCGTAAGATATGATGTATTGAAAGTATGCATTATCAATTTCAAAAGGGTTTTGTTTGTATATGTAAGATATAATATTTCTTCTGTTCTTCACACTAAACTTAGAAGATTTGGGAAAAAACTAGGACGATAAACCAGATGCAATTTGTACACATTTCAAGCTATAGATCTTTCCTGCATGAAACTTTTTAAAAACAGTTTTTTCAACTGTGCCAAAAACGGCTAATCTAACAGTTCCTTCTGAAGACAATGTGTCTTTGAGCAAAAGCGGAAAATTATTCAAAACTTTAAAATGTTAACGACAGAAAGTGTATTTAGTGTTGAAAATACCTTGGTCCGGCCACGGAGCTCTTCCAGATATGAAAGAGGTGATGTTTTGTAATTTGGTCATATTTTGTGGTGTAGGTCAAACCGAGAAATTCTCAGCTCATCCTCGAATTTTCCACCAAGATTGCACAGTTAATCCTAAATTAAATTTCTAAAAGTGAATATGCCATAAAGAAATGTATTACAAGGCTCTAGAACTAGGCAAAGCATATTTTAAGCTACACGATAGAATTGATCCAACCGAAAATATCTACCCACATACTAAGAAACCCTTTCCCCTGCTTATGTTTTTCATAAGAGTGCTCACGATATACTATTTGCGAATTAAATATTACCGTGTTTTAAAACTATATTTATTTCTTACTATCTTAATATATGTAATTATGTAAACATTTCTAAAACAGTAAATTTCTAGTATAACAATAAAAGAAGTGTATTTTATCATTTTCAAAATAAAAAGAATCTGCTAAAGAAATGGTTAGAAAGATCTTGTCATAAAGATTGGAAAACTCGTCTTACAATATAGTTCACTAAGAAAATATTCCAGTCTTTACTGTCCTTATTCAGCTAGACTAACGTTGGTATGAATTTTGGTTAATAATCTTTACTGTGCAGATTAAGCTATTTTTATTCAATAAATAAAATAGTAAATATGATCTGATTGTAAGAAAAACTCGCCTTGCAGTTCAGTTCGCTAATAAAAAGCGCATCCTTTATTATTATTATTAATACTGAGCTAGAGAGTAGCACACCAACAATGACGCCGGAGACAGATGCAGCCAAATGTGCGCAATATGGCGACAGGTTTTTATAAAAGCAAGGTAGGTTGGACCCTGTTCGAAATACCCTCCGGTCAGGTAACTCGATCATTTCAAACGGTTTCCTATTGAGAGTGTTTCTACGTATCTATATGTGAAACCCAAGTCACCTTGACTGCCACATTCTTCAAATATAAAAGCAACCAGCCCGACACCCGACGATGTTTTAAGTTATGGTTTTATACAATACTTCTACGAAATTCTTTACCAGAGACATGTGGTAATGGAATATTTTTATTAAAAAATATTGAGAAAATTACACCAAGTGATGCATACACTCTCAAAAGCTGCTAACAAAAATACAAATAAGATATAATCTAATTAAGCCAGTAATGATCATATAAAATTATTCTGGATATTCCTATGGAATGTCTTGCTGGCATAAATAAGCAATATACATTATTATAATATACATTATTGTAATATACATTATTATAATCTTATTATACTTGTGCTTGTTCCTTCCTTAGCTAGTTACTTAGACTGCTCGTTACACTTTTCAGTACTGATCTGTACTTGGCATCTCACTGGCGGCAATTTTCAAAGAAACACCCATTCCATCTCATAAGAAACATAAATTAAATTGGCCTCAGAAATTTTTTAAAGTGGCCTCTAAATGACAGTATCGTTAAAAGGTCGTGTATTTTAAGGGTTGTCTTTCCCTTACTAATTAGAACCTAATTCTAGAAAAAATAATTTTTACTTTAATTTATCAAAGTCGTTTTGAAACCTTAATTGACATGTAATTTTGTGATTTCTTTTCAAATTAGTTTTAGTATTTAACTTCTATTTCATAATTTTAAGTTTATAATTTACTTTTTCTTTTTATTAAGTTTTTTTTGTTAGAGTTGGTTTGAAACCTTGAATTTAATTTTAAATTTAATGTTTAATTTAATTATTTTTAGACTTTATTTCATTCGCATTTGAAATTAGTTTTCTCATTTTAGTGATTGTCAATCAATGGTTTTCCACACTGTGTGTTCACAATTTGAGTTATATTTTTCCAAGATTTTTAAACTGAGAATTAACTTTTGTTTACAAATCTGTTGACATGTAAAAAATAGCCGATTTTACGAGCGACCAAAAAATCTATTCAAATCCCTATACGTTCTATTTGAAATACACCAGAGTATTATGTTTACTGGAAATAGTAAATTTAATCCTGTAGCTTTCAATTAAAGATAAAATAAAAGCTTAAAGAAAGATTATCTATTTATAAAAATTCATTTTAAACCTTAGATATCGCGAAAAAGTGAAGGTTCCAACTTTTGTGCTTATAAACTACATTCATCATGAACCGGCTAAAAAATGGAAGCTGCTCACATGAGAATGAGGCTCTAGAGACAGAGTATAAGAGAGCATTGACATAGATAGGTTCATAACAGCTGAAATTCCTGATGCCACTGATGATCCAGTCTTGCATAATTTAGTAAAAAAAATGCATGATACATGGTCCTTGGGGAACAGATAACCTTTCTTCCCCTTGCATGGAAAATAGTTCATGCCAGAGATGAAACACTTCTGGATTTGAATGGCTATCCAGAGTGTATTCAATAATGGAGTCACAGTTCAAGTTGGGTGTCCCTCAGTTGACGATATGAATGTTGTGCTGTACAATGCCTACCTGCTGAAAAAGTACAGAGCTCACATTAATGTAGAAATTATTTCATCAGTGAAAAGCATTAAATATATCTTTAAGTACGTGTACAAGGGACATGATTGTGCTTCTGTTGAAGCAAGAGACATCCTAGTGGCAGATTGTGAGCAGAATCAAGCTCACAATGAAATTACTAATTATCTTGCTTGTCGATATGTTTCTCTTCCGGGAGCTATGTAGAAACTGTTAGAGATCAAGCTACATGACACATCTCACAATGTCTACAAATTTGCTGTATATCTTGAAGACTGGCAAAGAGTTTACTTTCACAGAGGCAATGCTCAGCAAGCTGCTCATGCACAGAGGGACTGTGACGCTATCCTTACTGCGTGGTTTAAACTGAATGAGCATGGCGATGATGATACAAGGAACCACTTGTACCCTGACATTCCGCTGCATTATGTGTTTAATAAGTGCACAAGAACATGGACACCAAGGCAAAGGAATACTAATATCATCAGTAGAATGTATACAGTGATCCCTAGAGGCAAAAAATCATTTGCGAATGCTGCTGCTGTATATTTCAGGCGCCGTGATCTTCTAGGATTTGTAGGAGACATATTGCCAACATTTAAAGCAACATGCCTGGGATATGGTCTTTGCTCAAATGATAACACACTGGAACATGCATTGCTAGATGCTGCAGACTGTCAGATGCCCTTACAGTTGCGTGTTATGTTTGCTGCCCTGTACACGTATACGAATCCTGCAAATGCCCTTTACCTGTGGACCACTCACAAAGAATACATTTATTGCACCAAGGTTTTAATGCATACCATGCAGAAAATATGGCGTCGCATTCAATTGATACAATTCTGATAGAGAATGGCATTAATTGTTTAGCAATTGGGTTGCCTGAACCTACCGGAGTACCGCAGCTTGACCATCATAAAGCCCTTGATCACCCAGGCATTACAACACTTACTGATGAATAGAGATTGATTGCTAATGCTGTGCTTGAATCTGTAGATATGAAGAAGAGAGGTGAAGTGCCCAAGAACTTCTGTTTCTGTGTAGCTGCAGCAGGAGGTTGTGGTAAACGTTTACCTTTACTACCATAATTTTATATCTGCGAAGGAAAAACTGCAATGTGTGCAGTGGTGCTTGAACAGGCATTGCCTCAGGTGGAAAGACTATCCATAGTTTGTTCAAATTGCCTGTCCCACCCCACTCACGGAGGCCAGCGTTTGTAATGTACCAGCCACATCAGACCATGCAAATTATTTACAAAACCTGGATTTGACCATGCTTCTATGATCCCTTCATTTGCTCTTCATGCTATTGATAAAGACTTGTGAGATATCACTGGCATTACTGCTATTTTTGGTGCTTTTGTGGGGTAGACTTTAGGTAAGTCCTACCCATATTGCCAAGAGGAAGTTGTGAGGCAATCATAGTAAACTGTATTAAAAACTCTCCACTATAGATGATTTTCATCCAATACAGATTAAACCAAATCACCAGGACAAGAGCAGATCAAAGGGAATTTGCAGCATGGCTCTTGCATCTTAGCAATGAAACATCAACAGCTTCACAAGATCATAATCTTGCTATTGATGATATAGAAGTGTCTCAAATTTCATGCATCAATGGCTCTCTGGTGGATGATATCTTTAACAATACATCTGAAGAAGAGAGAAGAAGCAGAGTAATTCTTTCACTAAAGAACTCAAACTGCCTCCTGATCAATGAAGTTTTGAGACAATTCCAGGTGACTGCTGTATCTATTCAAGTACGGATACAGTTTTGAGAGATGATCCTGCCGAGGCTGAGCGCTACCTACTTGAATTTCTAAACTCTTTGACACAATCAGAAATGCCTCCTCATAATTTGAGTTTAAAACCCGGCTCAATAGTAATGCTTCTTCATAACATTTCTATCCAGAATGGACGCTGCAATGGTACAAGACTGGAAGTGGTAGCCATTCATCAACATTCAGTTCAGGATTCCTTGATTAGTGGCTCACTAATTGGCAGACATCCTCATCCCCAGAATAAAGCTGGCTCCAAGCAACTCTAACTTACCATTCACCTTGGAGAGAACCCAGTTTCCTGTCTGTTAGTCATATGCCATGACTATTAACAATTCACATAGGCAGACATTTGAAAAGATGGAATTGTTCTTACCTCCGCCAGTGTTCAGTCATCGACAGTTGTATGTAGAATACTCTAGAGCTTGCAAACTCTCAGATGTAAAGGTTAAGGTAATGGAGAAGAAAGGAGATTTGGGCGAACTGTTACTAAGAACATTGTCTGCTGAGAGGTACTGACTTGAAAGAGTGGAGTTTTCAGAAATTCTGGAGACCAGTGATTGCATTAGGTCTGTGTCCTTGGTTTATATGTATACACACACGCGCTTGCGCGCACATGTCTATCTATCTATCTATCTATCTATCTATCTATATATATATATATATATATATATATATATATATATATATATATATATATATATATATATATACACATATATATACACACACACACATATATATATATATATATATATATATATATATATTAAATGAATATCTTTCAAAAGAGGAAACTATTTATATGTGGCATGTATTATATAGTTTTGTACATATATAGTTCTATTGTTTTCTGTATTCATAGTGAAAAAAACTGGGATGGCTCTATGTTGGGAGGGGAGAGTACCACAGACTTATTGATATTGGCAATCTTTGCATACATAGTGGACACTCCCAAGTATCTCTAAGTTTTGTTTATTTTCCCAATCTATGATTATTGTATAGTAAAAAAGGATAAATTTTATAGCTAAGCTTTATGCCTTTTTAAGTATACCTGTACAAATATACACAATTTTACTATTTGCTGACTATGTATCTCATTCTATTATATATGTAGAGATTTTAATTGCTCCTTATTCAATGCATTATTTTCATACATACATATATGTAGAAAAATTTTATTGTTTATTCAACATTCTATTAGACGGTCCGTCGAAATTCCAGTGGTACCGCTAGTATACATTATGTAATATATATTATTATAATAGACATTATTGTAATATACATTATTATAATAAACATTATTACTAGGGTACTTGACTTGTTTTGATTTTTTCATTATTCGACTGAAAGAGACGAATTCTCCGATTACCTAATAACCCAGTTATATCCTCTTAATCATATTATTACTTTGCCCTTTTTAAACTGACATACAGTACTCAAAATAAAAAGGCAATATGAACATTCCTATGGTTATGTTTAGAGCTTGTATCTTCATCTTAGGCTTTTTCCTCATTCAATCTAGAATTAAACATTATTTGACGGATGTATGGTACATTCGCTAAACTTTAGAAATCATTCAATACATTTTCTGTTTTCTTATTTTTCATAAGAACGCTATGGTTGAAGAAGGTTACTGGAATGTGTGCCAAGAATACTTTGTTAAAAAGAAGAAGAGACTGAAAGAAATCATTCATTCTCATGAGATAATTGTCCATAAATTGATCTCTGATATCACTGATTTTAACTACCATAATTAAACTTGTCAATACTGTTTCGCATACAGCTTTCAAATGTATCCTCGTTTACCTTATATATTGACATTTTTAACAAACGTACTTATAGCTTCGTTCGTCTAAAGGCTTTACTTATTTGTTTTGCGTTTCTCATTTTCACTACAGTTTAGATATTAAAATTTCAAATAAAAATGAAATTTAAAAAGATATTATTTTCTATTTTACTGTAATTTGTTAATATTTAAATAAAATAAAATATTTTAATAAATGTTGATAATTTTGTCTTAATGTTTATACCAAAAATAAATAGTTGTTTAAGACTTTTAGAATTCAAAGCAAAAGAAAATTTCGAAATCTGAAATAAAAATAAATTTAAATAAATGAAATATATTATTAGAATGTCTTGAGGAAAAACGTATCTGAAAAGCCCCGTCTCGCTTTTCGACGACAAGAAAGAAGAGTAAATAATATGTTGATTACTTAGAATATAGATTTTTAAAAGATTCAAAAATGTGAAAAAAAAAACACTGAGAAAGGAAAATTAAGTAAATGAGGGGAAAAAAGAAAATCATATATAAAGAGTAGGGAGAATGTTAGCAGGAAGACTGGTGGGAAAGTGTGGAGATGAAAGAAGCGTTAAAGACGATAAGCATTGGTAGCGGAACGGAAATTAATAAGGAAAGTGTTCAACACTAACAATAAAGTGGGAAGGGGAGATAATAGACACAGGAAGACTGTAGAGATAATGGTATCGAAGATAAGAGGAAATGGTGGCATCAGTACAAGTATTGACACAAATATTGATCATTTGAAAGATTCTTAACATCGATACACATTGGTAGACACCGTAAGAGAGGCGAGGTTCCGGTAGTATGCGTGAGTGGGGTCAGTTAACTATAACATGAGGTTGTGAAAGTAGGCAGTGATGATATGAGACACTAGAATGAAAAATTAGGCAATTTTGAACGGGAAAATAGATTTAAGGAGACAGAAAATTAACTTAAGGAGACAGAGAAAAATGAACATAATCAAACAGAAAAATAAACTCAAGGAAACAGAAAAATAAACTTAAGACGACAGAGAAAAATAAATTTAAGGAGACAGAAAAAGCACAAGTAGATAAAATGTAAAATAGATGCTTTGTTTTGCTTTTTGCCTTTCATATTTTTAAAACAATTTTAAAAATTTAACAAATGTGAAAATTTATGTTTATATTTTTAATTGCTTTTAAAACAAATGAAAAATATTGATCGTCATTTTAAGGCTAATGCATGACATAGTTACGTATTGCCTTGTGGTGTTAGAATTTAATGTTTGAACCGAGGTTAAGACCATAGTTTCGAATGCAGATTTTAAAAGCAATAAATTCCTAACGGATTGTAAGAGTGGCGGGACATAATCTTCCTCCCTTTTATCCGATTTTGAGCTTGGTTCTAGATTAAGATGAGCTAGTTAATAGGAATAAATATTTTGATTTCCGTTCGTTTTTATTTTATCATTTTTCCACGTTTGAACTCACTTCTGATTCGTAGGATTGAAGGTTATACGCGGAATCTACGCAGTACATTCTAATTCATTCTCCTTTGTAATCATCCTCCTTTGTAATCATTCCCTTTGTAATCATTCTCCTTTGTAAAAATTCACATTGTAGTCATTCTCCTTTGTAATCATTTCCTTTGTAATCATTCTCCTTTGTAATCATTCTCCTTTGTAATCAACTCCATATGTATTCATTCACTTTTGTATTTCTTCTCTAGTGAATTATTTTCCTTTGTATTTATTCTGCATTTTCTTTATTCTTCACTGTATTTTTCCTCCATTGTATTTATTCTCTATTGTATTATTTTACCACTGAATTAATTTTCCTTTCCATTCATTTCCACTTGTACTACTTCACCATTGTATTCATTATCTTTGTATTCAGATTCATTTGAAATAATTCTCAATTGTATTCATTCTCCTTTGAAATAATTCTACATTTTATTCTTTCTCCTTTATATTCTTTCACTATTAATTTAATTTTCCTTTTATTCCCCGTCCTTTGTGTTCATTCATAAAAGTGATAGCGTGTCCCAAAAATCTGAAAAAGTTTTGCCAATTGCATTTTATCGATACAAAATATCAAGAAACAGAAAGAATTCCTTAAAAACAAAGAAACAGAGTACTGATCAGTTATGTAATATCGAAAAGGAGTACTGATCAGTTATGTAATATCGGCCCTCTGTATATCAACAAATACTGGACAATCTCATGACGGGGGGAAGAAAAGTCTTGAAGCAATAGAAATGTCGTTCTATAGAAGGATGCTGAGAATACAATGGATCTAACGTAGAAGTTTTAGAGAAAATTGAAACAAAAACGAGTCTCATGCTTAGCCTCAGAAAGAAACAGTTGACATTAGCACATAATATGAAGAAACAGGACTTGGAGAATTTGACTCTCACGGGGACATAGAAAGTAGTGTATGACTACCTAACGAGTTTGTGTAAGTGATTGTCAGAACAGGGACTAAAAGAAATAGCAAAACGACAAACTTTGCTAAGAGCCATAAAGAACAGGAAATTGTGGAGATCCATGGTTATCCACATGGCACATAGAAGAACTGCTTATTGAAGTTTATATCAATTTTGGCACGAGGCCAGATTTGAGAAAGAATTAATGAGGATCGAACTTACTAACAAGTTACATATTTACTGGCTGTAGTGCGCATACACAGCCGATTCATAATTACAGAATATAAAATTTCAAAATGTAAAAAAACTCTTCCTACTTAAATTACTGGTGCATTCGCCGCGCCCATATCCTCTATTTGGTTTTGTACCACACAAAAAACAACAACTTAATTCTGTGTTTGTTATGAAAACACTCCCATGAGTGCTCAGGATCGCCTCGTCAGTGATGTTATGACTTGGGGTCATGGCAAGTTTCGGGTCTTCCTGTTGGAAGACCCGATACTTGCTCGCCCAAGAGACCCTACCGAAACAGTACTATTCCGGCAGGCGATCCTGAAACAAACAAACAAAAAAAAAAAAATACGCGAAGTACGCAACAAATGGACTCCGCCAATAAAAGCCACTGCTGTCCAATCACCATCGACTTACGTCACTTCCTCCTCAGCTAAGACGATACAAAAAAAGACTCGACGGCCAGCTCGTCTTTTTCCTTCGTCTTAGTTTGACCACGCGGATTGTCCTTCATCTTCAACGAACAGTCTGACATAACAGGTAAGTAAAAACAAGAAAAGTTTCCTTTCATATGAAATGTTACATTACCTCCCCCCCCAAAAAGACCACGTTCGTAGGTCATAGGAATTATGATCGCTAATTGCTTTCTTTTCCCACCACTTCCATTTCTTCCTTCCCTCCTTGCCTCCCCCTCTCTCCCCTCCCAACTAAGAATGCAAAAAAAAAACACAGTTAGGACTACCAAGGTGACATTGTTGAAAAAAAAAAACTTTAAAAGAGAAAATTAAAAAAACAAAATATAAACGGACCCTCCCCCAAATAGCGACTTAGGTCATCCCTCTACGTATCTCTTTTCCTCCCAACTGCCCCTCAACGTCCACCAATCCCCGTCGTAGAGCTCCATGGAACAGATCTTTTTATCCATAGCCATTTCGAGGCTTTTTCTGCAGCTTCTGATAGGGCCCTGATTGCCTTTCTCTTTTTTATTCCCCTGACTCCAAGCCGACTTAGAGCACTGCATACAGATCTTCCTGCAAAACCTCGGCATCCGATTTCAACTGGGAGGCAGGTCGTCCGCCATTTGTTAGCTCTGCATCTCTCAACTAGCTCCTGGTATTTCTCCAGCTTTCTTTCAAAGGCTTCTTCCAAATTCTCCTCCCAAGGTACTGTAAGTTCGAGCATTATGACCTGTCTGGAGACAGTCGACCAGACCAATAAATCCGGGCGCAGGGACGATGTCGTGATCTGCACCGGGATATTCAATTGGTTCCCCAGGTCTACTCTTAACTGCCAATCTCGGGCTGATGCGAGCATGCAGGTTGACGACTTACGCACTGTGGAAGATTTTTCCCCGGCCTTGATGAAACAGATCGCCTTCGTTTCGGGCTTACAACTGCAATCGCTAATTGCTGTGGCGACTATCTCGGCTAATTTCTTTAGTACCTGGTCATGTCTCCACCGGTACCTCCCTTCACCAAGTGCTTTAGGGCAAGCGCTTAAGATATGTTTCAGCGTACTTTTCCTGGAACAGCGTGGGCATGATGGTGACTCGCTCATCTCCCAAATATGCAAGTTTGCAGGACTCGGTAGTACATTGTACACGGATTGCACAAGGAATTTAATGCGACTGGCGTCGGAGTGCCAGATCTCCGACCAACTTATTTTCCGCCGTAAAAAACTCTCCCATCGTGTCCATGCACCCTGCTGGCTTAATCCCACCATCTTGCATAATCTTTTTTCCTCAACGTTGGCACGTACTTCCTCTAGAATTAGTCGTCGTTTCTCTTTATCTCTAGCCTTCTTGACTCGGTTACCAGGAAAGTAGCCCAAGCCTGCATGACCTGATGCCACAGTCCCCATGAGAACCTTCTGTCTCAAACGCTCCTCCGCAGTACCCAGTTCGCTCTCTGCACTCCATTTCCTTCCATTGCGGACTTTTATGCCTGCTGCCGCCACTTTTGGGTCTTTAGATTCCCTGTACTGTAGGAATCCTCTTGTTCTAGAGACTACGAATTCCTCCACCAATCCTTTAAATGGGAGTTGAAGTGCATTTGATTTGCCATATAGTGAGGCACTGCTCAGACCTCTCGGCAGTCCCAGCCATCTGCGAAGATAGCCGTTACTACTCCTTTCCATGGCCTCCACTGATGTCATTGGGAAATCGTATATAAACAAAGGCCAGAGAATTCTTGGGAGCACCGCGTGTTGGTAAATCCACGCTTTGAAACGGCCTAGAAGTCCTGACTTGTCCACCTTGGCTAGCCATACTCCCAATTCGGAGATCGTCATTCGGATAGATAAAGTGTCCGTTAAGGTGCTGTAAAAAGTTTTACCTAGGCTCTTCACGGGTCTCTCTGTCAACGTCGGTATAGTAGTTCCCGATATCGAGAACCTGAAATTATCTGCTACTTTCCCCTTTTTGATGACTAACGATCTCGACTTTTCAGGCTTGAAACACATTCTCGCCCAAGTAATAAGTTTTTCAAGTCTACGGAGGATCCACCTACTCCCCGTGACCGAAGATGTTGTAATGGTCATATCGTCCATGTACGCCCTAATCGGTGGCTGACGTACTCCTGTCTTCATCATAGGGCCTCGACACTCGACTTCGGCCGATTTGACCACCATATTTATAGCGAGGGTGAATAGGGTAGCTGAGATCGTACAGCCTGTAATAATACCCCTTTCGAGTCTGTGCCAATCGGAAACTATAAACCTGGAAATAGTTCTTATTTGAAAGTTGTTATAATAATCCAGGATTAATAGGCTGATCTTCTCGGGAATATGATATCTCCTTAGGGCCACTTCTAATAATTTATGTGGAATGGATCCATATGCATTGGCTAGGTCCAACCACAATGCGGCGATGTCGCCCCTATTTTCCTTAGCTTCTCTTAATATCTGCGTGACTACTCCAGTATGTTCGAGGCATCCTGGAAAACCAGGAATTCCCCCCTTTTGTACTGACGTGTCGATGTAATTATTAACCAAAAGAAATCTCGTCAGGCGCCGCGATAAAATACTGAAAAAGATCTTACTTTCGGTGCATAATAGAGAGATACTCCTGAATTGGTCTAAATGTCTGGAGTTTTCTTCCTTGGGGATCCATACACCCTCTGCAAGTCTCCATTGGTCTGCAACTCTACTTCTACGCCATATTACCTTTAGAATCTTCCAAAGGAGCTGGAGAAGACTCGGGCAGCGTTTATAGACGCTGTATGGAACTCCACTCTCTCCAGGAGCTGAGGCTGATCTAGCCGCCTTCACTACCTCCCTAATCTCTTTCCAGCTTGGTTAGTCTAATTCAAAATCAGCCGTTGGATGGGTTGGATTAACCAAGGCTTCTATATGGCCAAGATCCTTATCTCTTACAGGGTCACTCAATGTGTAAGTACTAGCTGGTAACGGAAACTTTTACGAGGCCCTACTTAAATATACTGATAGGATAATTAAGAGTGCCCGGAGCTTCCTTGCTAAACCATTATTATGGATGTGAGTTCGAACTTCCTGAAGCCTTCGTCGGGTATTTGTCGATCCAGTTAAGATTCAGAGAACTGTGCATTGAATTCTTTATTTAAAATACATTAGTATTTCACATTCTTCTCTTCATGCCATGAGATATCTCGTCTTGTTTAATTGTTATTATTAATTATCTGTTTCCAGTGAGTCTTAGGTCATGTTAATAATTATAGTAGAAATTAAGGTTGACGCTATTGTCCCTTAATAAAATGTTGATAGCTTCAGGAATATTTGTTAAAAACCAAGTTCACATTTCATTTAAAAATAAACACCTGAAGGAGAAAGTATTTTTATAATATACTTTGAATTTGAATCTGTTCGATAGATCTCAGACATTCGTAAACGATGAACACTGTAGAAATATTCTTGAAGCAAAATTTGGCATGAACTTAGGTGGGAGCATTTAACGGCCCACTGTTGGCAAGACTTAAACGATTAAAAGGAATGCTGCTGATAAACGCCAGTGATTAATGTTGCTAGTGAATACGAACAGAATATGTAGGTAATAAATTGAAGCAAACAGTGTGGATAAACATTAGAGGATAATGATAGGAAACACGTAGACAGGTAAATCAGTATTGCCCGGATATATTAATAGAGCATCTTCAATATATCCGAAGTATGTTGATTTATTTAGGTAAAATATTTTGGAAAGGACAAATTCGAGAAATATTCCTGTGATACTGATTGACCTGATCATGTAAATAAACTAAACAAAGTCGAATATACAATAGAACTTACAAATGAAATAGAAGAAAATAATACTTTATCTTTCTAAGATATCATGCTACACCTTGTTAACAGTAGCTTAAAACACATACACATACGCGCACACACACACGCACACACACACACACACACATATATATATATATATATATATAATAAAGAAGAACAGTAAGATTTATAATCCAGTGTTCTTATTAATTATTTTTATTTTTAAAAATCAGTGCTCAATACAAACCTGCAGAGCATGAATATTATATATAATATATATATAAATGTGTGTGTGTGTGTGTGTGTGTGTGTGTGTGTGTGTGTGTGTGTGTGTGTGTGTGTGTGTGTGTGTGTATAATACATGTGGTTGGTGAAAATCTCCCAGTTCGATCCACTCATTTTGTAAAGCGCATCATATTTCATAACATATTGATTTGTTTTATACATGTACAATATAAATTAAACAATCGGAGCTGACAAATTCTCGACCTAACCAAGATGTTCTTCCATACAAAATGTTTATTTGCTCAAATTTTCGGAAACGAATTTTGGTCGAGAACTTTTCAATAGACTGTCGTATATCATATACACACTCGGACACACACACACACACACACACACATACATACATACATACATATATATATATATATATATATACATATATACATATATATATATATATATATATATATATATATATCAAGTATGTGGTGAAGTTCAATTTATATTACATGAATCGTTCATACAAAAAGTAAATTAGTAAAATTAATGATATAAATGGCGAAAGATTTCTTCGCAAACAAATTTTTAAAGTTGCATTAACCTACGAATCACTCGATGAATATTATGATCCTTTATTTTTTTAATAACTTCAAGTTATATATATATATATATATATATATATATATATATATATATATATATATATATATATTTTATAACTTCAAGTTATATATATATATATATATATATATATTATAACTTCAAGTTATATATATATATATATATATATATATATATAACCAACACACACACATATATATATTTATACAGATAGATAGATAGATAGATAGATAGATAGATAGATAGATAGATAGATAGATAGATAGTAATGATAATAGGCGTTTCCCTGCAAGAAAACATTAGACATTCATTCCTCGAACAACCAGTACGTCTTTCGGTTGAAATCTAATATAAATATTTCTCTTAAAACACTTTAAAAAAAGAATTTCTCAAGTCCAATAGTTTTCATCGCTCTTTCCAGTATTGATGGGGTTTCCTTCATAAAACTTTTATTGCAATTTTATTTTATTGGAAGTATTGTGGAATGTTAACATTTTGATTATATCATTATTTTCTCTTCAGGTTACCTATGCTAACCATTATAGTTGTTGCCGCTGTCGCTAGTCCCCAAGTTATATGGTTTCTGTCATTTGATATATTTCTTTTTTGTGAATCTGTATCACCAGTCCACAATGTTCAAAGGAAGATTTTTGCCCTCAGACTTCACTTGCGGTTGTATGCAGCCGAGAGTTTAGATATTTTATGGATTTGGCGAAATGCATAGCATCTAAATGAAATTCTCAATCTGACAAGGCTATTTAAGAACATGACTCGTGTTTTCATGTTGATGATTTGCTTTCGTAGCTATTTTAGGTGTTGGGCGAAAATACCTCTAGCATAGCCTGTTCTATGTTCAATTTCCTTTTCTCCTATAACTTAATTTTTTATGACTGATCCATACGCCTAAGTAACTGAAGTTTTAGTATTTATTAATTCCACATCCTGTAATGCTATGATGGATTCAGGGTAGGTGTAATCGCTGCTTTCATCCCAATTCCAGATCATACTTCTGTTTTGGAAAGGTTTATCTTGAGTCCAATTTCTTGAAACACTTGATAGAGGGTGCTGATTTTCTGTTCAAGATCATTTGTATCCCAACTATTAACACATATGTCATCACCATAGACTCATTCTTATTATCAGCACATTGGCCTCGGGTGGGAAAACAGGGATTATTTTGGATGTTCGATGAATGTTCAGTGTATGGTCAGTGCCCGTCTCATCACAGCTGTGTTTGTAAATATGCAGAGCGCATAGTCTAGAAAGAGATTAAAGAGATTAAATAAGCTAGGGTTCTCATTTCCTCTATCTTGTACTTCTGATAAGGTCTGAAATGCTTCCATATTGGAGTCCTCACCAGATATAAGATTCTGTAGATCGATGGACTTCTTCTATTACCTCGATGCATTCAGTTGATTCGCAGCTTGGAATACGGTTTCTAATGGATGAGAAGAGGAAGTCTCTGTTGATGTGGTCATAATCTGATGCGAGGTCAATAAAGCAGGTTTACGGCTTCCTGTTAAAGAGTTAATGGCATATATGCCATCTTTACATCCCTTTCTAGAACGAGGACCATAGATAGATAGATAGAAATATTATAGTTGTTCACTATATTTACGATAATGACAATGAATAAGAAGTCTGCCGACCGGAGAAAGTAACATTCAAAATCATGAGCTATGAGTAGCGGGAATGGAAAAATTTCAATTTCCAACTAATCTCCTCTATGTTTATAATCAGTGGGGATTCTACGGGGGTCAGAATGGGCCAGTGCCCCCTAGAATTTTAGCTGGACCCTTGGTTGGGCCCCCACTTTTCTAAGTTTTGTAGAGGAAAAAATCAGAGCAGACAAATTATGCTAGTATTGACGTTAGTATTAACCCTTTTATTTAGTTTTGAAGTTAACCTCTCTTGTGATCCAACAGCTTGAGAGTGGAAAAGAGGGCAAGAATAGATTAGATGAATGAAAGTTACTATGAATGAAAAGTTATTCTTTTTAATTTAGTGAAGTAACATACTTATACTAAAACTCATTCCTAAATTGTGTATATGATAGTGGTGTAGTATAAAAATAAAGACGCTGCTTGAATTTGCCCCACTTCCTCCGCAGAAAAATATCAGGCCCCCAAGTAGTTCCTCCCACCCACAAATTTTCCAGAATCGCCACTGTTTATAATGATTAAATATAGTAGCCTGTTATCCATTTGAATTTCAAAGTCTCACAAGTTTTTTTATTTTTTATTTTTCACTATTAAGGATAGCTTCTGGCTTGTTCGTATAACAATTATTTTAATGATAAAATCAGATTTTCACATTATCCGGAATTTTCACTTCTTCCAATATTTTCACAGAGTACTTTAGAATTATTCAAGAGTTCCAGTAATGATGAGTACAACTGTAACTTTTACCATTATTATTATTATTATTATTATTATTATTATTATTATTATTATTATTTCTTCTTCTTCAGGATTTTGCATGTTCCCATCAAGTATTGCTGGCGATTGTGCGATTGAGTGACAAAACATTCACAGTAAAACACCCCTAAATAATTTTAAGTTAAATTATAAAACTGTGTTAATGTTATTCAGAGGAAGATTAAAACAGCACTTTTGCATTTCTATTTAAAAAATATAGAGATTTTTGGTTTAAAAACCCAGACATTCAATGAACAGACAAAATTGTCGTAAAAGCATTAAACTTAGCATTTAACTCATTTAAACTTCTTTTAGGTGTGATTTTCAATGCCATAAATGGATTCAGCGACCAACATAAGTATAGAGGTTATATATAGCTCACGATGTACTGATAAATACAAGGAAAGATACGTCGAAAACTGATATTGGTTGTCATCATGAGGTGCCAAAAGCGGGCAAAGATCAATTTAACGCATAAAAGAAATTGAGAAAGTTTTAAATAACTTCCTAAGAATAATTTTCTTACATTTTGAAAATTAAAAAAAATATTAATATATTGGGAACTAAAAGAGAGAAAAGATTTTCTCAGGCATTTTTTATTAAGGTTATTCAAAATTGGAAGGTTAGAGACAAAAAATGCCGCCCAAATATAGCAAGAATTGTGTTAATGTGCCTGAATTTTGTGTTGTAAGGTCCCCAAAACCACTTGACAATGGTCATTTTTGAAAACGAATACCCAGGTTAAAACAGTCTATCACTTATATCATGTATTTTAAGTAGATTCCAATGACTTTCCTAGCAAAAAAAAAACAAAACAAAAAAAACAATGATGAACTGATCGTGTAAAAATAAATGATTATACATTAGCTATAGTTTTGATTAAATTCAAACGGTCATAATTTGAAAAATATTTAGTTAGGACCAAGTTAAACCAGTTCCAAAATTCTGGGACAGTTGTCTTTCAGACTAGATTTCGCACATACCACTTGAAATAATCGCAACACACCAAATAACTGCTTCGAGACCACTGAAATTTTCAGCTTCTTTTTCTTCACCTATTTCGGTTTTGGTCTACAAGCTATTAGACCCTGTTTTCTTTGTTTATGGTCATGAAATCCGGTGTTCTTACTTGTAGGTATTTGTTGATAAAGATGTCAAAATCCCGGTATATCTTATTCTTTTAATTTTCCTGTTGAGATTCGGGTTTATGCTGATACCAATTTGTTTACATAGTCGAAACCGAATCAGTTCTACAATATATCACTGTTCCTACTCAATCATTCCGTTGTTATATTTCTTTTAAGCTTACCTGTTACTACATTTACTGTATGACTTACAGTCTTATCTTTTCTTCAACAGAGGAACCATTACAGTTTTTTTCTGGTATTTGCTGTTTTGGGTTTTCATGTAGATGTCATTGAAATATTTATTCTGGGCTGATAAAATAAAATATTCCGTTTCCATTTACACGTGATCTCTGCGCAACATTATCCATATCTGATTGCGATATAATCTGCCTTTTAAATTTGAATTGAGTATCTGGTTTTCCGCTTTTTACTTTCATTTTTAAATTTCCCCATTTCCCCCGCTTTTCTAGTATTTTATTACTTACTGTACAGTTACATTTAATTTTCATGCACTTTGCTAATCCCAATTCGCCCGTTTGAACACACCCTTTCTATGCTAAGAAGTTCTATTTTTCTTTCCTTTTTTACATATTGTTAATCGGATGTGATATACAGAGTGAAAGAGAGTAGATTCACACTTGTTCTCCAGTTAAATGCAATTTCCATGGATGTTTGACCGTTTAACCTTCTCGTTACTAATTAGATATATTTCCTTTAATTTTCCAAGTAGAGTGTTACAGAGTAAGGGGCACAGCTCATGGAAATATGTATTGAAGATAGAGGTTAATACTAGACTTGAATATATTAAGATTGAAGTAATCAAGGAAGCGTGCTCTTGGGAGTCGGTTCCACAAAGCAGTAATTCGTGGGAAGAAGTTGTTCGATTTGAACTTACATCTTACCAATGAAATAGGAAGGGAATGATGGTGATTCGCTACAATGTCTACGACAGAGCAGGTCTTAGCAATGTCGGATAGAACTGATGGATCTAACGAATGTAGTGCGTCTGAACACTTTCTATGAAAAAAGAACACAGAGCAACGAGAAACAATCGATGTTTCCTCTGTGGAAAAGAGGTTGTAAGGTATAAAATAAATCATCACCCACAAGAACGTGGAGAAATTTTTGGACTCTATCGAGACTTGAACGTGGAGACTGACCTGACTCTTGTAAAAACAGAGAATATCAGCAGTGGTACGGAGAATCGAGTATTTTTCTAGTATCTTTATCGACGGATCGTATATACGGGTTCCACATTAGGTCCGGATTGTGTTTAAATTTCAAAAGGCGTTTAAGGCACAACCTCTACCCATGAAATCACCCGTTCGCGATGTGAAAATTCAGGGCCCGCTCGGTGATGATGGAACTTCACTAGACTTCGATCATTTATGTAAAGTAGAAAGAGAGTAGCTACAAAGGACAGGAAATTATGGAGAGCCATGATCGCCTACGTCCCGAATGAAGAACAAGAAGAAGAAGAAAATGTTTTAGCAATAGAGAGCAAACTCCGGGAGGACGCCTGTGTTTATCGCTTGGACCTTGATTTTTTATGAGGTCGTTCAGTTCTATCTCTTTCACACGTCTCCCTTTTTACATCACTGGTAATGCACATTTCTCTCTGCACCAAGACTACTTTTATTGGTCTTTTTTTACTTAAGATCTTTATTGTTTTGCTATAACGTAATTCAGTTCTTTCTTTTTTTCCACAAATTTTCATCTCTCTCTCTCTCTCTCTCTCTCTCTCTCTCTCTCCCTCACTCACTCACTCACTCACTCACTCACTCCTTTCCGTTGTCATCGGTAACGTTCTTTTTTATCATTCAAATTGATTATTCAACATTTCTTTTCGGTTCTTTGCAAAATACTTTGCAAGTTATGACATAATGAGAGATGACTTTTTTCCATCGTATCCGTACATATCTTTTCTAATTTACATTTTTTAAAGATTACATTAAGTACATCATGGTTTGATATACTTTCTTTAAAATATCCCTTTTTTATATTTACCCTTATTTTTCCTTCGGCGATAAAGTCCACACGCCAGTTTTTCATTGAGTTATTGTTTTGTCAATCTTAAGCGTCATGAAACATTCAAGCATTCACTTTGGAGGACCACGACATTAACCTTTCTATAAACGTTTTTTTTTTTTAACTTGATTTAACATATTTTATTTCATATATGACAGAAGGACATACAATATATCCCATTAACCCCATGTTCCTTACCGTTGTTCTATTACCATGATCCTTTGCGGTTTCTGCCGCGTTTATTTTGTATCATTCTCTTGATTTGGATGCTAAACGAAATTATTCGCATCAGTTTTAATTTTTACAATTATTCCTTTTTTAAGTAATATAACTATAGCAATAAAAGTAATAATAATAATAATAATAATAAGAAGAAGAAGAAGAAGAAGAAGAAGAAGAAGAAGAAGAAGAAGAAGAAGAAGAAGAAGAAGAAGAATATGATAATATGCAAGTAAATAATAATACAGTATTAGGGAATAAATGTACTGGTAGCCTACTGTGCGAAAATAAACACTGGCCTAGTAGATCGCTTATTATTTTTAGCCATTTTTATCGGAAAATAATGTCTTACATTCCATCAAATACAATAATTTCCTTCAGACTCGTCTGGTTGGCGTAGGGTAAATCATTCATACATTCATTCTTCAATAATTTTTCTGTTCCTCGAATATGAGCAGTCTAAATTTTATCTAACTGTACTTTTCCTCGTCCACTTTCTACATCAGGTGCAATCATGTGATGGGTCTGTAATCACCGTATTTTCTATTTCAGTGTTTTCTTGAATAACATTGATTCTACTTTCAGTCATCCATTCTGGAACAAGTCCTTTCTTCTCCAGTCAAATATGCATTCTAAGAACTAAATTCGTTACATTTCATATGGACTTTACCAGTTGATTATTTTGGAAAATGCTTATTTTTTAATATATGAATTTTCGTAGTTGTTTATTTTATTTTTAAGTATATTAATTTATTTAAACCGAGACAATGATCTTTAATTTTCACATACCATTACTTCACTTTACTGTGTTTATTTTAAAATCCCCATATTTTATTCCAGAATATTTTTATCTGACTTTTGGCTTTGGATTTTTTTCTCCGTTAATATCTTTATAAAATGTTCCCATACCTCTTGCGCCTTTGTTTTGTCTTTGGCCCATAATTTTAAACTATTTCCTCCACAATGTGGTTATACTTTTAAGTTGTTTGTTTTCCATCGTCTAAAGTACAGTTTTTTATTGTTGTTTGACTTTTCTTTTGATAATTGTGAGTCTTTTTATAGTTTCAATATATTTTTTACATCTGATTTCCCAAACTAGTTTGTTGAACGTAGTTTCCTGTCATTTGTGCTCACTGATATTATTTTATTCTTTTTTTATAATAGATCAAACATCAGAAAATCTACTCAGTATAATATATTGTCTGAATGGTTTTCATTCTTTAAAATCGCAGTTTTTTCACAAAACTGTTCTAAGTGCACCAGTAATGATGGATAAGACTTTCAATATCATATTTCACTACTTTACTTTGTAGTCTTCAAGAATGGCGATTTCTTCAACTTTTTTGCTTATTGTGTACGATGACGAGATTTAGCCTTCTGACATAGAATGGATGATCCATTTAGTCTTAAAAAAAACAAGGAAAATTTTATATTTCTTGTTTTTTTAGGCAGTGTCTGGTTTTACATATGTCATTGTTTTTGATAGCCAACTCACAGTCACATTTTCTGGTATTTTTGTTTTCTGTTTTCGTTGTTGTTCCAGTGGACCTCAGGATGAATATTGAGATTCACTGTAACAGCCACATTTACAGTCAAGAAAGATCTCTTTCTTCGTTTATGATATCGAATGTAATTTTCTTATTTGTGTGGAGTTGTTGAGTATCGTGTTCTGTTAAACACCAGAAAAAAATTTCTGATTTTTTCTGTTACAGTAAAGTTTACACGATTGATCCTGTTTTTTCTTTGTAACTGTTATATGGAATTTTGTACTTATCAAATTAAAATATTTTTCCATTATTCTGCCTGAACTTAGCAATATTGTCAAGTAGAAGGCTTAAAATCTTCCTCAAATTTTCACTTTTCGCCAACATTCTCCATGGGTTTTCGTATATGTGCTAAGTTCGTTGACAATTTTATGCACAAATAACACAAACTCTCAGTACTACTCTAGCTTAACTGCTACAATTACATGTATTTTTACTCCTGCAGATTTTTTCATACACAAATTATGACATTATCCCATAATTACAGACAAAATAATAAATTAGTTTAGTTAATATTAGTTTTATTCGATTGAGCAAAAGTTCATGATTCCTTTATTAATTAAATATAGGGATACAATACACAGAGAAAAATACTTTTTTTAAACGCTGGAAACTTTTACACATGCCCTCCAGTATATATATATATATATATATATATATATATATATATATATATATATATATATATATGTATATATATATATTTAATAAGCTATAAAAGAAAAGAGATGAAAGAAGCTGAAAGCAAAAACTGAAGTTAGTGATAAGAATGAAGTCAATAAATTTGTGTGGCAAAATAAAGGACTGGGTTAAGCTTGCAAATACAATAGACATAAGAAAACAAAATGAATTAAAGTGAAGAATTAAAGTATTTGCCCTTACAAAGGCCCTGTACTTTATAAACTAGTCTTTTTTGGCAAGAATGGAAACAAAATTGAATGCAGATTTAGAAAAAGAAACTAATGACAATAAACCTACGAACACATTCACAAATAGAGAAAAGGAGTCTGACACATTTATTTAAAGACAGAGAGTAGGAAAGAATAACGAGATACCCACAATGGCAGGCTGATAGACAAAGGAAGCGGATGGGAATAGATATACACAAAAAATATCTAAAATAAGACTGACAGATGATGAAAAAAGCAGACACGTGGGGAAGATGGTGAAAACAGACAGTCAAACAGACAGACAGACAGACGGACAGACCGTTAAATTCAAATAACAGTGAGACGCAAGAAGATAAACTGCAAAAGCCTAAATCAGGAAAGAAAGAAAACTTGCCGGGAATATGACGATATATATATATATATATATATATATATATATATATATATATATATATATATATATATATATATATATATACGAATTCAATAAAATATATGAAGTTTATGTATTCAAGTATCGCATATATATATATATATACATATATATATATATATATATATATATATATATATATATATATATATATATATATATATATCATTGAATACGACAGACAAGCTCCTTTAGTTTTTTATAGAATTTCTCATGTGATCTAATATTTTTTTTTTATAAAAACTGTTCGAATGTTCTTTTTATCCGAGCGCTTTCGGCTATACATTTAGCCATTTTCAAGGATTAAATATTTTAACTGTTAAATAAGAAATAGTTTGTTGTGCGTATGTTTTATAAAATGTTTTCATTTTTCAAAACACGGTCAAGATATTGTGTCCATGTTCAAAGTTAATATTATTAAGTGTGGTTTTTGTTTTTATTAATAAGTCTTCCATTATTTTTAGCCTTTTTTGTATGTAGATGATGCTATTATATTAGTGCTATCAACAATATAATATAATAATATCATCTACATGCAAAAAAGGCTAAAAATAATGGAAGACTTATTAATCAAAACAAAAAACAACACTTAATAATATTAACTTTGAACATGGACACAATATCTTGACCGTGTTTTGAAAGATGAAAACATACATGCAACAAGTTATTTCTTATTTAACAGTTAAAATATTTAATTCTTGAAAATGGCTAAATGTATAGCCGAAAGCTGATGATACTGCACAATGATATCCAAAGACTTTATGTGAATATAAAAAAGAAAATAGATGCATCAGAATTTAGAACTGTGTAGAACGATCATCAAGAGACTAAAGGATGCGTAATAAAAGGTTAGTTATGATATATAAAAGCTGCATTACAAGTTAAAAAGTCAAAGTAAGTGTTCTGATGAATTTTCTTCTGTGGTACCAAGATTTTATCAACTTAAATGCAGTACGTCATTGGCGATGTCTCATCATTTTATATTCGAAATGGCTAGATGCAACGACATATTCTATGTTTATTCTCTTGCACACATCACTTGTACAATTTACTTCCGTCTTCTTGCATTGCTGTAAATTTTTATCTTCCAAAATTTAAATACAATGTCAATCGTTTTCTTTTTTTTTTTTTCATATTCTCTCACACTCATTGCGTCTTAGTGACTTTATCGTCTTTCTTGGGGTGAAATGATAAAAAAAAACAAAGAATCAGATTATTCCAGACCGAGTAAATAAAATACGTAGAATGGATATTTCGCAAAACAAGAGAAGCAAGCTGACATTTCTGAAGTATATAATAAGGGAAGATGGTCCGGAGAATTTAACACGCGTAGGGAACATTGAAGCCAAGAGAAGCAGGTGGCGAAAACAGCGTGTAAACTACTTAAATATTTTGGGTAAATAGATGGCAGAACAAAGAGAAATCTGAATGGTAAAAAGTTACTTAACGCAATAAATGAGAAGTGAAAGAAAACTATGATCATTACACTTACATAAAGACCCCAGCCATAGACGGTTAACCGTTACTTGGTAGTAAACTATCATGTTGTTTTTAATTACTTTTTTTTGTCTTTCATTTTATTGATTGTAATAAACAAGCAATAAAATGAAAGACAAAAAAAAACACTACACTTCCTCTTCCGAATATTAGAAAAGCGAAATCCTCTATCTGGCATGTTTATCTCTTTTATTTATGATAATAAGATCGGATGATTAATCTGAATTTAGAAATCCCAAAAGATTTTATATTTTCATTCTCTAAAACAGATTCTGGATTTTGAATATATCATTGACTGTTATGTTCAAAACGCAATTCCCATATACAATTTCCAAACAGAGTTCCCAGGCATATTCCTGTATTCTTTCTCGGCTAATTTGCTGCTTTCGCTTTAGTAATAGCAGTATTTTGAGTGGTGAATATTACAGGAGATTTAACAGGTAGGTTTTATTTTTAAAAATGCATCCAAACTTTCATTCACTCTAATCATTAGATGTAGGTTGACACAGTAAACGTTAAAATCATATATTCGATTATGTTATGAAGCGTTCTCGACTCATCCCACTTCCACAAACCTAATTAATTTTTTTTTTTTTTGGCTGCTTAGTTGGACCAAAAGCTTTTTCAGTAATCCTTCGTAGAAATTAATTTTATTATTTTATTGTATAAATACCTTGCTAATTATTTTTATAACAACATGCGTTGCAAATTATTTTACTGCAGATATTATTTGAAAAGTATTTTGATATAGATATGCAGTATCAATTAGCAGTTTATTTCATGCATGCTTATAGCAAATTATAGTGATCGGGTAAAAGAATTAGCATTATTCAGTTACATTTTAGTAATTTTAGTTTACATTTTACATTGGTATTTCATTTTATATGAAGTAGACACGGTTTTAGTTTTCGCTGCCCACTTATTTTACTAATGTAATACTGATGGATAAACATTGAATTTCATAAATCTTTACCTTGAAGATCAAAAGGAAAGACTTGTTAGTGATCAGGAATGAAAGCCAGACTTATAAACAGAAAATGACTATTATATGTAAAATTCAAATGCATTACTAATGATTTTATTATACAAATAAACTGAAAATGATAGTAAAAAACGAACAGACCTGAAATTCAAATAAATGTTTATGGGTTTAATGCACATCGGGATCGTTAAGAATGTACTACATAAGGGAGTACTCTTCTTCAATGTTTTTCGAGCAGTTTACGTGATCTCAGAATTAAGCGAATTATATTCCATATGATGCAGTTAAATCTCTCTACCTGTTAAGCGATATAGTATGTCTTGTGCCAATTTCTTTGGGGGCGAGAAAATATTTCATACCCCAAAACATAAAGGAATTGCATCAATCAGAGCGTATGTAATATATATGGGTTACACGAAGCAATAATAGCTAATATTCCCTTAGAGTCAACAGTAATCCATTTCATTTTGTTGCTTTGATAAGAATCCCTTTTCGTGATAGAACCGAAGCCCGCCTTTGTTCAGCTCAGACCCTGCAAGAAGCACGAATCTTCTTCACATCTGTAGAAAAGTGAAGACAATTTTCTATTAAAATGAAATAGATAAGTTATTGCTGGATGGTATAGAATGTTGTGGATATCAGCTAGTGAGGAGAAAGTGAAGACTGAAGAAGTATATGCACGAGTAAATACATCAAGGACTATAAACTCTCTTTCTCAGGAACTATCACTTTCTCAGGATGGTACTGTACTGTATAACTATATGCTACAAGTTCTAACCTCCTTGAATGTTCATACCGGCCATTGACTGCTGATCAGTCATCAAGCTAAAATGAGGCTATAACAGCTTCATTTACGCACTCTTTCTCTAATATCAGTTGCTTCCTTTTTCTACAATGTTGCAGTGTAAACACCTCCTTATAGCATCTTCCGCGTGAATAAAACAGGCTGTCCTTGATTACGGACGACAGAAATAGTCACATCAGATGCATATGCTATTGAGTTTAAATTTCTTAGAGAACCCACGAATTCAGTTGATATAATAATTTGCCCTTTTTAAAAAAAAATAGTAGATTTTCTGGTGGTGGACACTCTTGTAGTGGACAAGACTCTCAGGACTTGACAGATACTATTCATGACACAATGTACAAAAACATTTATTGAATTCATAGACTCAACAGTCTTTGAATTATTAGATTTTAGGTGCCTCTGATTAATGACCTTTATGAAGTTCTTTACATTTTGATTATATACTGTATAGCATTATACACACATACACATATTTATATATATATATATATATATATATATATATATATATATATATATATATATATATATATATATATATATATATACATATATATATACTGTATAACACTAGTAATAGTGGGTAAAAGAAGACATCTTGCAGTTTTTCTTCTTTATTTCTCTATATATCTGTAGAAGGCAGTAATTCTATTTTGTGGCTCCAAGCAAAATCCTTAAAATTCATATAAACATCCATTGGCAAGCCGTATACTTCCTATATGACCTCCTTAGTGAAACTTGGTGGTGGGTACTTTTCAAATCAAAGATAGAATAAATACTATATTTCACACTTTTGCTCATCATCTTGCCCGTATTTTGACTAGATTACTGTGAATAAGTTGTGTCGACTAATATGATTCTTCACTACTACTACTACTACTTGGGCTGACTATGGTGATATGATTTTTCTATTATTATTCCTTCCAAGAATATGTCCGATCATCTTTGCTGAAACGGCTTGATTTGAAATCAAAGGTCGAACAGTAACAAGACACATCAGGACTATATTCTGATGATACCGAACTTGATCTGAGAAAACTGTGCCAACCAACTATTTGGTCAAAGGTAAGCAGGATATTTCAGGATTGCCAAGGAAAACTCTAACTTTCTGTTTGATCGAAGGTAGACCGGATCAGTCAAAAAAGACTCTGGTTGGTTGCTTGAGCTTAAGTGAAAGTTGACCAGAACCTCTGGTGAATAAGAAGACGGGTTGATTTTAACAAGGAAAAAGAAAAAAAAAGCTATTTATTTGGGCAAGCATTCCAAGAGTAGTCAGTAAGTCAGTAGGCCAGTAAGTCAGTGAACAGAGAAAGAGCTAGACGACGATCGGGTATCAGCCAACCGCTGCGATCACTTGACCTAGAAGGAGAAATCACGAGTGTCATCAGCAGCAGAGGCAAAAAAAGACACGGAGCGTGAATCTAACACATCTTGGACCTATGCTTGCATTTCACTAGTATCCGTTTCATCTTCTTTTTTGTTTTATTTTTTAATAAAGGGTCACGTTCTCATGGTTTGCACACACACACACACACACACACACACACACACACACACACACACACACACACACACACACACACATGCAAAAAATAAACGAGAGACTTTTTACAGCAACGTGTTCGTCTTGTACTTCACCAACAGTATTAGAACGAGAGTTTTTTTTTTCTGTTTGACAGCACTTTCTTTCCAGCTGCATTTGGATCTCTGTTTGTAAAAAAAACATTTACAAATCGTGAATAGAAGAAATTGTTTCGATTGTATACCATAACACAATACTGCTTATTCAAATTTCACACTTAGATGCCGATGCAGGAAATCCTGGTCAAGTATTAAGACAGAATATAAGTCTTTTAATACGCCAAGTTGTGTAGCTGAATGTGACTACTTATTATGACGAAAAGTTTGGTTAACAGAAATATATATTTTTGCAATAACTGTTTAAATTTTTCTTGGCCACAATAGTTTGAATAGATGATTATTTAGTTTATGTTCCGGTACAACTTTCATGGATCCAAGAGGGTCCTTTTTCATTCACAATCACAAAGGTGGCAGATTGAGCGAATTCCTGTACTACATTAGTAAGTGTAATCAGTACAAAACAGTTGACTACTGTTGCCAATGAACTACATGAGGTCTTGGATTTACACACCCAGGTATAGTTTCTCTTCTTAGTACATTAATTACAAGTAATCATTCAGGCTTCCTAGTGATAATATGAATGATAAAAGAAGCCACATTTCCATTTGTATCATAAATATCAAACACAAATAGTTTATCAAGAGCAATAAGAAAGCTTTTAAAATATCTTCTCTCGGGCTTGTCTTTCTGTGGTGGTTTATGGCTCGCTATTTCAGCTGTATGCGTTGTCGACATAGCATATACAATTTTTACCTTGAACGTTATGAGTAAAGCCAGTGTTTTGCTTTGCAAGGAACACTAACTTAGTGCAGGTGATAAAATGCAAATAGTAAACGCATTAGGAATTGTTTCGTTACTACACTAATCCATATTTTGAAATAAAAAATATCTTAAGCTTTTCAAACTCGATGAAAAAAGGATCTTATGATTCTTCTGGTTTCCATTTTTTAGTAACTATCAAAATTAAGAAATGAACTCGTTAGAAATTTTAAAATAAACATTGTCCAAGAGTTTTCCCACCCTTCTATGCGTTTCAAAACGTTAGGGTTGAAACCGCCTAAAATAATAATATACATCATTGACATTTTGTGTTTATAGTCCTCATAGAGACACTACCTCAATGTTGCCACTGTTTGACAGTTGTCTAAGCATTTTGGCCATCAAGCTGTCTTCATGTTTAATAAGTTAACTAAATTGTAGAAATAATGAAAACAGGGGTGTGGGGTTCTGATTTCCCAGTTTCGTTCAATTCAAATGTATAGTTACTGTTTAGTTTAATCATTAATTCCACTTGATCCAACAACAGATATTCAAAGCTTTACATACTTACGAAAAACAAAACCATTACTTCCACTTAAAGTGAATACTGGAGTGGGTCATGACTGTTCCTTTTATACAGTACATAGAAATACAAATAATATAGAAGCCAATTTATATAAAATTTTTTTCAACC